>QVRM01004713.1:0-62566 GCA_003439945.1 Dermanyssus gallinae | reverse complement strand
GGTTTTATATTCTTTACCCAGGTTCCTTTTGCTGCGCTTGCACATACAAAACGTACACGGCAAACATATAGCATTAGTTGGGCTACGTAGCATAGCCAAACCTTATTGTAGCCCTTTATATTGTTCTGCGCCCTTTGCAGTTGGGCGTAAATGTTTTAAAATGGTGTAGGTGTTGTACGACAGTTTTTCGTGAAAGGTTTTGGGGAATACCTTTTGCACTGTCGTGTGGGACTCTCACGTTTTAGTGTTCTATGCGCCCCACCAATACGGCTCCGTCCTAAAGGGGTGCGTCGAGATATCCGAGAGACCTTGGCTGCTTTCCTGCCCCACCACCACCCCCCTCCGCCCTTTTGTGACATCTCCTCAGGACCCGATTTAGAGCCTCACGAGCAACCTCGAGCGATTAGCCTTATAATGGCGTTCAGGTAGGCACGCCCTTTCGCCCACGTTGCACCGATGTCATTTCACGTGCCGACATGGCGGCTGGTGTTTGGACCAGCAAAGGCGATCCGACGTTTCATATCGCGATTCGACGATTCTCGCTGCAGCGCCTGAATGTCGACGATTGATATCTGACAACGCCAGAACATTTGTCAAGGCATCCACCGAGATAAAGCGCATTTTTAATGCCGCAAAGGACCAACAAATACAGGGCTCATACGCGAGTGGCGCCTAACCTGGAACTTCATTTGCCCCATAGCTCCCTGGCATAGTGGCTTGTATGAACGTCTGGGTGCGCTCGATAAAGGCTGCTCTACTCAAAACGCTCCAGAGGCAGCTTGATCAGTTTTTTAACTGTTTCGAACTCTAATCACCGAGATTGCGGTGATTATTCGTGACCAATCACGTACGCCAGCGGTGACCCCGGGGAGCTTCGCGCGATCAGGCCTGCTGACTTCCTTCAACGCCACGCCGCGACAGCCGTTGTGTGCCGCACTTCCACTCGACCCACTGGAGGGACGGTGTCCTATCGGTGACGGTCCAACTCGTCCTGATCTCAACCGCGCGACCAGGGCCATGACTCGCCATCTCAGGGATCACTCCGTTCGATGGAACCGCGAATATCTGCTTCACTACGTTCAGCTAACACTGACAGCTCGGGAGATAGTCAATTAACACTGTTCGCTATGGATAACGCGCCTAGAACGGTTATGAGGTTATAAACGGGGACCGTTTTCCCGGGGAATGTTGCATTTATATGATGAGAGCCGTATCTGTCGCCGTCGTTGAGTACCTTTGTTTAAAATCCATTGGTGTAGAATAGTACGGTAATTCGAGGCAACAGTGACATAGACGAGAGCTTAGGGTTGACAAGATAGTCAACATATATATATATATATATATATATATATATCATGCCTTAACAAAGTGCTAAAATTAAGCAAAACAAATAGTTATGCTACCTATGTGGTATAACAATAGTTGTTTTATTGGAAGTCCACCTAGGCTCCTAGTCGGTTAACCTTATTAGTAGCTGCAGTGTTACAGGCTAATAGTTGACTCGCACTGAGCTGGATTATTCTTTTGGGTTTTATATTCTTTACCAGGTTCCTTTTGCTGCGCTTGCACATAACAAAACGTACACGGCAAACATATAGCAATTAGTTGGGCTACGTAGCATAGCCAAACCTTATTGTAGCCCTTTATATTGTTCTGCGCCCTTTGCAGTTGGGCGTAAATGTTTTAAATGGTGTAGGTGTTGTACGACAGTTTTCGTGAAAGGTTTTGGGGAATACCTTTTGCACTGTCGTGTGGGACTCTCACGTTTTAGTGTTCTATGCGCCCCACCAATACGGCTCCGTCCTAAAGGGGTGCGTCGAGATATCCGAGAGACCTTGGCTGCTTCCTGCCCCACCACCACCCCCTACCGCACCTTTTGTGACATCTCCTCAGGACTCCGATTTAGAGCCTCACGAGCAACCTCGAGCGATGTAGCCTTTATAATGGCGTTCAGGTAGGCACGCCCTTTCGCCCACGTTGCACCGATGTCATTGCACGTGCCGACATGGCGGCTGGTGTTTGGACCAGCAAAGGCGATCCGGCGCCTATGCAAGCGTTAGCTAGCACCGCACAGTGCCGTACCGTGTGAGCCAAGTCGTCTGTGATGACCCCCGAGGTGGCAAGCACACAGATGTCCGCATTCACCTTGCTACTCTCCTCGAAAGTCTATGTCTGATTCTATAAGAGCGGCAAACAGGGCTGTTGATTCTGCAACTGTCAGGAAAAGCTTCCGTCTACGCCATCCGTGCTTGTAAGAAGCGCCGTTCGCCGTTTTCTGTAACAACGCCTCCCTGCGCGCTCTGACGATCGCGGCTAGATTATTCGCATACGCAGTGCAGTAATCTCTACACTATAAAGCGGTAAGGGGTGCAAAGAACATCGTTGTGTGGGTGTAGCGTTTCATAGTAGTAGTAGTAGTCCCAGAACGAATGGGCAACAGAAATCTTACTTTTGAGTCGAGCCACTATGCTACTCACTTTCCAGAAGAAATTAGACGAAGATTGACATTCTTTAGCTATCTACCCTCTCTGATGGATGACATTCTTTAGCTATCTACCCTCTCTGGTGGAGGATTGGTTACTGTCCGGTTAATGCTTTCACCCCGCTCCTCTCCGAAGCACTATCTGCCTAATAGGGTACCAATAAACATGTATGCTCATCGATATACGTTTATTGGTGCCCTTTGGTAGCTATCCGGGATCAAGCAAGTGTCACGAGACCTAACACAACCGACGCTTAGCTTATTTAAAGCATCCTATTTCAACAAGATGCTTTTTCATATATTCAGTAGTTTGTTTATTTGTTTGCGTCATCTATTTTGGATATAGACTGCATGGTATTTCTCTTTTAGCAGTATGATTCCTGACTCTCAGCTGTGTAGTTTATCATCTATTTTCAATGAGAATCGCTCAAAGAAATTTCGAATAACCGGAGCTGCGCTGGTAAAAAACGTTTGTTAACAAGAAAATCCATCGAGTTGGCAGTGGCGCGGAAGTTGATCTTGAAACTCCGTATTAGTTCGTCCACATGTCGCACGGTTCTAGGGCAAATACTACGAGCGAAAGCCCGGTGATAACATTAATGCCTAGCGCACTTGTTTCCTAAACAATACGGCAACATCGTATTATTTTATTTCTAGCTCTCCCAGGACAGAGCAGAGGGTGCTTGAACTCAGTTTCCAAAGTTACAATCGGATTATCGGAAATGTGCCGTCATGGTGTCGGTCGCTTCTGACGATGTAGTTTTTGAGGAACGCATATGGTGCCCGCATAGTAATACTAAAATGATAAAATAAGCCGCGGCGTAAGTGTGGAATCACTATTACAATAGTTTTTTCGATATTCATGTATTACTGTCGTAACTGTTACTAAGTATATAAAGGGTTTCCATTTGCGTTGTTTTTCTACAGGATTGTGTACAAGAAGCGGAGAGGATACTATAAGAATAATACTCTTTATTTTTTTGACATGCGGACGCTATTTTATGAGCCCAGTATGTCAAACGGCAGCCTGAACGATAAAATAACAACCGCGGATTTTAACGCCATGAGTTATTTTTATCCGGACGGCGCAAAGCGTTCGGAAGTCAACAAGACAAGTTTATTTGTAAAAGTCACAGTCAACGAGTACTTATTCACCAGGTAAGTTGTTCTCATAGTTTATTTTATTATAGCTGTAAAGCAAATCTGCAGTGTTATGTCGCTTTGATGTGCTTACGCAGTACGCGCGTAGGCAGGCCAGCGCTTTAGAGCTGACATTAGCAAGCAAATTACTCTTTTTCTTCGGAGCCGTGCGCCGTCGAGGGATGACCATCTGCAAGAGTGTGTTACATGCCTTTGTAAATACCTGAGTGCTGCCAAACCGAAAGACAGTTTACCCTCTCTTTCGGTCCGGTATCTTGGTAGAGAGACTTGTGGGTTACTTGATAATGGGATCAGGCATCATCCAGGAGAGCGAGAGGCGGGACATAACAGCTGACTTGTGAATCGATGATGCGACGGCTAGCCTGGCGATGACCATAATGGTTTGGAGCTTTGCTTGACGTGAACATCAGGGCGTAGCGCTTACTGTTGGGGTTCCAGGCTTAGGGGTTGTTCCAGGACGTTTGTTGGACAGGTTGGTGGCTCTCAGGAAAACATCTGTGAAACAGACAGGGATGAGCGGAACAGTAAAATCTCTCTTTGTGAGCCCCGACACGAGGAGTAAACGCCAGGCTACAGTCCGCAGTTTTTGTATTATGAAATTCTAGTACACCTGCGACTTTCTCCTGTAACTATAAAAAACCTAAGCATTTCATCTAGATTTTAGCTACGACACGGCAGCCCAGAAGACCTCTGTAGATGACATTTAGTAAAGCGTCGTCCTAGAGAGAGAGGAAATTTCTCATGGACACTCTCCGTATGCCCGTGTTTAGTCCTTAGACGCTCATTTTGCGAAAGCTTAGAATGCGTTGAACACAAAAGGCCACAACCTTTGGGTTATCTCTAAAAAGTTCACTTCTCTTTAACTCCAAGAAAGAGACAAGCAGGCCCGAAGGGTCGCCTTATTGAATTCCTGTAGCTGACGCGATACCGTTTTTCATAAAGAACAATAATTTATCCTCACAGTATACTACTTTTTTTGTAATAGAAGAGTACCGGCGCGAAGTTGTGGGTTGTCGCAATCAGTAGTGCTGTTGGAAAAAATGTAGAATCTCGAAGGAAACAAATGGCTTAAACAGCTTGACCTTCAGGCTTGGCAAATTATAAATATTGATGGCCAAGCAAGTTTGGCCGCAAATCTACATATGCAGGCGTATCTGTGGGCCTTGCAATGACCTTTTTTAAATGGCTGGGCAATGAATATGACCCGACCCGATGAGGCCGGAGTTTGCCGAGAAGCTCGCTCCTCGAAGAGACACTGGACCACAACAATGATGTCTTCTCTGAAGGTTACTAGTGGCAGGTCGTCTGGTGCTGGGAGGCAATTTCCTGGACGAGGCGGCCGTGCTACTTCCTAAAAAAACAAGGGCACTTTTCGAGAATAGTCTCGACGTTATAGCTTGACGCCCCCGGTGCGTTTGACCAAGGCATGGTATGCAGTGATGAGGCTGGGACGCAAAGATGACGCGACGGCATCTGATGAGGCTTGACTAGTGCGGGCGTTATATCTGGTGGATTCGATGGGTTTGACATATATGAAATTGTAGTTTGAGGCACAGATGAAGTACGGTTTCCTAGCAGGTGCAGCCCGAGCTGCCTGCTCTTACTCCATTGTTAGTGTGTGCTGACTTTTATGGAGCTTCATAAGAGGCAGCAGTACAGGTAAATGTTGTTTGACTTTTTATAATGACTTAGTTAAAAGCTGAGTGCTCCAACGATCGTCTATCACAAATTTGTGTTAGCTTTTTAATAATATTTAATTGAACCTTAAGTACACGGCAATTTCATCGCTGGAGTAGGCATTCGAACCGCCATTTGAACAATTGCGATATACTGCTTTCTACTTTGCCTGAAAGTTCCAGACCTGACAAACCTTGTCTACCCGCTAGGCCAAAGTATCTAGAATTGCAGAAGCATTTTTGCGTTGAGTCTTGCAAAAGAGACTAAATACTAGGCGTATGCCGCTAGTGGCTCAGTTTACTGAACACTCTTATTTTATTTTCACCCGGAATCACAATTATTTGAGCTCAATATAATGTATTTAATATGATTTTTACTCAAGGTATATTTTAATTTTTTTTTTGGTTATATCATATTATATATATATATATATATATATATATATATATATTTTCATATTTATTTATATAATTTTTTATGTTAGCACTTTGGAGTGAACAATTGTCTCCGCATGAACGTGTAGTCACGGGTTCTCTAACCCAGGATTAGCCCAGTTCGACAGTGTGCCCCGAACAGATGCTGCGTTTCCGCGTTGAATGTCGAGCGACAGCCTCTGACGCAAAAATTCCGATGCCCTCGAGTCTCCCGTGGAAAGGTTAAGGCATCTGCCTACGCGCTGAATCAAATTCAGTGTAAGCGGGCCTGGTCGTCCCATTGTTTCAAACGCCAACGGACAAAATTGGTGCGGATAACCAACGTTAGTCTTTTCTACATTTCTTAACTTGTGCTAACCTGGACGCATGGCCTGCCTGGTCCGCTCCTGCACCGACCATCGAAGGGGCTAATGAGCCAGTTACAGTTGCGTCCCAAACAAGCATGCGGCCACGCTCAAAGGGGGTTAGAGTAAGACCGTCAGGCCTTTTTCCATCGTCAGACCCGGAGGTTCTAGTATACACGGGAAGCCGGCGGACCTCAGTACTCGACTGAAAGTGTCATTTAATGAATGTATTGTTTATTAACCAATATTTGGTTTATGCACGTATGTGCTACAGCGCTCCTTAATAACTTTCATCAACGATATTGCTTTTGTACACTGTTGGAGATGATACAGATCACATAATTTGCCGCATAGGTTGCATTCACACTCGGTTGATATTTCATGCCACCCATTTCGTATACATATCTTCATATGAAATCCATGCATTGCAAACCGAGTAACGAAGTATCTGTTTCTACAACATGGGCTCTTCCAGTAACTTGTAGTCATCGCTCTAGTCTCATAAAAACGCCAATCAACATCCGCAAATTTATACTCTCATTCGGCAAGATGATTTCAAAAGCCTCCGTTCTCAGGTAGAGCATAAGTTGCTCTGAGCTCCTCCACAAAGAGGGGTGTCGAGGCCAACAGATACACAAGCCGATTGCGGCTAGTGCGGTGGACTACTAGCACTCTTTTTAGAAAACTGGCTTTAATTTTGTTAAGTACTTCCAGATTTGCTTTTGATAGGTGGGGCCATATGACCTGTATCCCGTAAGCAGCGGTCGGCGCAATTTTTAAATTAAAAAGTTTGAGAGCGACATCTAGCGACAGCCGATGAGGCTCTGGGATATTATGAAACGATAAAATGCCCTTACGAGCTCTTACCTCGATATGTTTAGTAAAATGTAAGCCCTGCGTTGAAAAGATTACTCCAAGATAAGAAAAATGTTGAACAAAATCTATTGGTGCTGAGCTCAAGCGTAATTCGTCTTTTTCTGCGAGCCTACCTCCGCGGCGGAACTTCATTGATTTAGTTTTTGCTACGTTTGTCACCAGAGCATTTAAATCAACAAACTTTTGCAGTGAGGCAAGCGATTGTTGCAGATAAAATCGACTCCGGGAGTAGAGGACGAGGTCATCAGCATACATGAGTGAACTAACTTGCGGGTGTCGACGCTGGATTTTGTCCGGGAGATCGCTCACCAATATTGAGAATAATAGCGGGCTAAGATTATCGCCTTGTGCAACTCCTGTAGTCTGAGTAATAGGGGTGTGTTCAGTTACCCCGTCGTCGATGATTACATACCCCTCTTGCAGCATAGCTTGTAATAACTTCAGTATTACCGCTGGAACACCACATAGCGCTAATTTCTCTAGGATTATTGTTCGTGACGCCGTATCAAAAGCCGCCTTAAAGTCTACGAAAACAGCAAAAAGAAAGTTACGTTTAACCCGGAGAGTCATTTGAATACTATTGAGAAGAACGGAGCAAGCCGTCATTGTCGACCTCCCTCGCCTAAAGCCGTGCTGCTGCTCTGGCAAGCACTCGGTACTTTCCAAAAAATCTTCTAGTCGACGTGCTACCAGTGCTGACAGTACTTTGTAAATGACGCTTTTCTTTGCTATGCCACGGTACGACGAAGGTGTCAAGGGATCCCCTTTTCCCTTCGGTAACACACTTAGAAGGCTGACTTTCCATTCTTCAGGTAAGTGCGATGTCTTCGTGATTTCGTTGAAGAGAGAAGCTAGACAAGGAGCCAGAATAATGGCCTGCTGCAGATGTTCATTCCGAACGAGGTCTGGGCCCGCAGCCTTTCCTGACGGCGCTTTCATTATTACATTCACAACCTTCGAGATTCAGATAGGGCGAACCAGCTCCTGTCGAGCTTTGGTTGTCCTTTGGCCCCAAACGGAGACGTATATCGGGATGCAACTGGGAATCGTCGATGAGCTGGCAAACATCTGTCGAAAATAACTATGCAGCCTTTCAGGTGATACTGGACAGGCTGTTGAGCGCATCTCGGAGCGTAGCCATTTATGTGGATGAAGCTGGGACTGTCTGAGAAGCTTATTTTGTGCTTCTATCTCGTGCTTCAGTTTAGCTCTACGCACCGCCTTTTTATAGATCCGACTGGCATTCGTATACAGGAAGGTCATTTCCGGGCGACTTTTTGCCAAGATATACGTCTGAATCATACAGTGTTTCAGAGATCGGCATTCTCGGGTATACCAACAGGTTTTTCGAGGTTTACTCGGCTGGGGACGCACGCTGTGCAGTATAACATTTTGAACTTGTTTTGCATATACTTCGACATTAAGGGGGTTCGGAACAGGGAAACATCTGGCGAGAGCTCCAGTCAGCGGGTTGAGTCAATGGCAGCGTTTAACCGTTGCCGCCTTTGGCCTGCTGCCTGATAATGTACCGTAAGCGACAATGCAACAGGGAGGTGTCGTCTAGTACCAAAGGCCAGAGTGTTTAACTGCGGACGCTCGTACTTGATGCTATCGTGTCTGGCGTTTGTGGCGAATATATCTATCGTAGACCTCCCTTGTGGAGCTACGTAGGTCGGTTCCTCGGCTGTGGAAACCACCCACATACAACGGGACGTTAACGTGCTGATAAGTGCGTCTGTTCTTACATTGTCCGGTTTGTCGAGAGGGCAGTTGAGATCCCCGCAAAGCACTGTTGTTTTGTTAAGGTCGACTTTATCCAAGCAATACACTAGCTTTTCCAAGAGGTCGGGAATAGCTTCCGCTGGACTAGAATACATTGCAATTATATTTATGGAACTTCCTGCAAGTACAACGCAGTTGTCCTCTGTGTATAGTGCTTCTATTCCATTGAGCTTACTGTTATATAGTACAGCTACTCCACCGCTTGCTCTTCCAAAGCCTTCACTCCGTTGTCCAAGACATTCTATCAGATACCAACCAGAAACAACAGTTGGTTCCGTTGCCCAGGTCTCAGTGAGGACCAGCACGTCGTATTGAGAATCCATAGTCAGAGGAAGAAAGGCCAAGGTTGATTTTATATTTTCGCAATTCCATTGAAAGAAGGCGATTTGATGTTGCTTTTTCTGGCTCGGACTTGAAAGGTCTTTCGCCATGGCACTACCTGCACGTGCGTGTTTTGGTCAAGAGTGCCCTTTACTCTTACTTTTTCCGTCAGTATCTGGAGTCGCCTCATTCGTGGAGACATAAAGCGCTTCTCGTAGGGACGCTTCAATTGAGTGCCGGAGTGCATCTCCGATCTCGATATTTTCAAGGTGCTTCTTTGTTTTAAAGGAGCTCGCTGATCCCAAAACCTGCGAGAATAGAGACGGCAATATTTTACCAATGGCGCTGGTGATTGCCGCTTGTACTGCTTCTACGATACAAGGGATAATCTTGTCCATGATAGATTGGAGAAGAACATCACTATTTTTGCCACATATAGTCTTTTTTTCAGCCGAAAGTGTCATTTAAAGCCGAGTGGCATGCTCTTCGGCCTGCGCTTAAGGCGCATGACAAGCCATGATGGGCCAACGCGTCTACTAAATAACCACAACGACATCGGTGAGGAACGACTAAGTCAACACCAAGCCGCAGTCCTGTGCTAATGCGCGTCGTCTCGTCATCCAAAAGAGTCCCTATTCGCGGACAAGGTAGGGCATGTAACCAAGCTCCAGCCCCTTGACTACCTACGGCTCGAAGCCTGGCTCTATCAGCTAAGATGGGGGCTGTATCGATCAGAGTTGCTAATCGCTTTTCTTGCAAAGGGGTTATCCAGCTGCTCTGTTTAGTTCTTTCGACGGGAGGGGAGTCGAATAAAGACGACAATCTGTCGGTCAACTCTTGTAGTTCTATGTCATACGCTTCCCACCCATCGTTATCCAATAATGCTCTAACCCTCTCCGTAGCCTGAGTCAAGGATGACACGATCGCGGGTACTCCTGCCATCATAACCGCGTCCGGCATACCTAAGCCGCCTAGAAAGACCGGAAGCATTACCTGATTCCTTGCAACAGCGGTAAGCTGAATATTTAGTATCTCCTCTAAAGTAGCTAAGCTAAGATCGTTAAAGGGCTGTAAAAGTTCAGGCAGTGAGAATAAATTGCACCCTCTATCTAGATGTGTTAACCTCGTGGCTGAAAAGCAAGTTCTAAGGAGAAACAGTTCACAGCGGGCCCCTAGTTGGGGCAGTCTGTCCGTGGCAAAGTCTAGTTTGTCCTTCCGGCCGGCTAGTGCTTTTGCAATTCCATCCGGCAACAAGGGCACACCTAGCAGCTCCAGGTCAGTCTTGTCAACAACGCGACAACTAGGGAGTAGGCCAAAGAGGCCCGTTAAATCGAATGGTTCAATTTCGTTATGAGTTGTAACATATACTTCACATTTGCCCGGGTTTAGGGTAAGGACACTAATCACACCAAAGTCAATAACCTTTCGAATATCGTCTAGTACTGTCGGAAGGTCTCCGCCCAGAACGCCGTCATCCAGGTACCATACGTTGAGGGGGGATCTCAGTACATCCACCGTTTCCTTGATACACAGACAGAAAAGTGGAGGACCCTCGGCTCTTTACGCGATTGCAGGAATGCCTGAGTACAGTGTACTGCTACCTCCGTACCGCCAGGGGTGGCGAATCCAAGCTGGTGGTCGCCAAGAGCTGCTAAAACAGCATGCTTATTATCTTGACAGCCAATTTTGGCTGCCAATCGGAGAACGACTGAAGAACAGGCGATCGGGCGTAATAATCCATCTTCCTCTTTAGTGCAAACATCCGTGCTCCGAAAATAAGTGGCATAAAACAGGATGGCGGCGAGCCCCATCTGAGCACGTCCACTACTTTGGCAATGGCGTCAGCTAGTCGCTCAGCCGTACTGCCCAGTGCACCAGACAGCAGGTCTTGAAGTAGACGGGGTCTCATAAAATCCAAACCGACAGCTGAACTTCAACTGAAGGTTTTCATGGCCTTCAGTATCTCGTCCCGCGAGATTGAAGATGGCAGTGTGACCGTCGGAGGTGTAGGCATAGTTAGATTCCGAGGGGCATGTGGGTGTTTAGCGCGGAGTGCATTCGTATTTTCGTTCATTGGCGCTAGAATATCTTTGGAGCTTACCAATCTTGCTGCACTGGAGATATCGCCTTCCGACAGCTTGACCCTCACCCGCCTGGAAAGGTTATCGTTGAAGTAGGCCTTAGATACGGGTCCCTCGTTCGCCAAGTCCTTGAGCCTTTTACCCGCTGAAAATTCGCGTAAGTTCTTCCTAATCAAGACAGACAGGGACCGAGCGTCCTCGTGAGCTCTAGCAAGCCGCAGCACGACCGGAGCGAAGGAGAACAAAGAGTACCAAGCGTAAATGTCGTTCTTATTGGCAACGTTTGAGAAGACGTTGGTAAGTTCCTCCGCAACAGTAGGCCTCACCAATTTGGGTAAACTGCGTAGCAGTTTGGCTTGGCGCATGTTTGTCTGAATGTCGACGAGTAGATTGTCAATATCAATTTCTTCCCTCGAAGCCCGATTGGATGTGAACGGCCCGGTGGCGGCGTCAGCGTGCCTGGCCGATATATGTCTGGCAAGACCCCTCTTCGTGAAGACACCTTTGCAAACCGGACATGTAGCCTTGTTGGAGTTATCCAAAACTAGAGACGCATGTGCGGCCTCAGTTCTGTAGTTTGGGTTATTATTATCTGGCATTATGATGTAGAGGCTTTGAGCTTCTCTGCGAGTGGAAGGAGAGCCAATAAAGGTTTCAGGGCTTCCGCAATCGTTTTCAAAGTTGCTGCCAGATCAGGACTGATACGATCTAACATTCGAGCGACGTCTGTTAAGGCGCCCCCAACATATTTGCGAGATGTCTTGCGGTTGTTTCTCTTTGTGGTGAGTTTAGCAGTGTACCGCGGCCGAGCTTGACGACTCCTGTGTGTGTTGGTTCGCTTCCGTTTGGGCTTCGGTAAGGGTCGCCGGTTAGGAAGGAGGAGCTGCGGTGAGGGGTTTTCTTGTGTGGTAGAAATTCCTCTAAGGACTGCAGCGTACGATGGAACCACCGGGTTTTACGTCTTCCACGACAGTAGCTATGACATCAGGACCCTCGGTGATCGATGCAGACGGATGCGATGCCTTAACTTGTTGTAGAACTCTCGCCTCCATGATGATCCTGTTCCGCTCACGGAGGTAGGCCACACGCGGACAGGAAGGCGCTCCGGCCAGGTGGGGGCCACTACAGTTTACACACCTCGCCTGTTTCGTGCAACTTGAAGCTAAATGATCTCCACCTCCACATTTTTTGCAGGCCTTGCGAAAAGTGCACCTGTCCGCTAGGTGTCCCACGCGTTGACAATTGTAGCATAACTTCGGTTGATCGGGTTCAAGAACGACGGAGTGGGTTTTGTATCCCAAGAAGACAGACACGGGCGGTTGACGGTCAAAGGTCAGGATCACCTTGTTGAGTGGGGTCTTGCCAGCGTGACCTGTCTGGAATAAACGTCGAACGTGCACCACACCAGAATCTGCTAGTTCTTGGCATATCTCGTCGTCTGTGAACGCAACATCAACGCCTTGAATTCTCGCCTTAAATGTAGTCAGGGCTGGACAGGTTACCGTAACAGGTATCGACCCTATTGCAGAAAGCTGCTTTAGTTTTCTAGCCGCATCCTCTGTGTCGACCCCTACGGAAATAGCGGCCTTACTGCTTGATATCTTGCAGTCGGGACAATTCGAGTGTATAGCCTTACATAATTGCAATAACGTGCCGTCAGCGAACTCGTTAGAAGCTGAATCCTCAGTGGTCTTTCTTCGTATGACCACTTTGAAGGTGTTGAATTGACCGCTAGATGCCTCTATTCTCAGCTTGTCCAACTGACGTTGCTCACGAGACATAACTTTCTGTTCACGTTTAGACACCACCAGCGTAAACGATTTGTCATGCTCATCGGACTCTACAGACGAACCGTTCCTTCGCTTACACCCTGGTGTTACACCTCCGTCTGAGATTCCCGAAGTCCTGGCACCTGTAGTTGGATCAACTTGTGATACACCAGGTAATGCGCCGCTTGCCTTCTTCTCGGCCGGCATCGAGACATCAGCTTGGGCGGCAATTGGTGTCTTGCTGGCAATTGCGCTCCTGAGCCTGGATATATTCAAACTTCCAGGCGGCTTACTGCCGCTGGACTCGACCGGCATCGTCCTAGATGTCCGAATGCCTTAGAACAAATAAACGCCAAAAAAAACACAAAAAAATATTTGCCACTTCCGGGAGTTGAACCGGGGCCCAACAACTGGCAGTCGATGACGCTACCACTAGGCTACGACGACTGCACAGGCTGCTCTGCTTCTAAGCCGTATCGATCGCCGGCCGCAAGTTAGGCACAAGCTTACGGCTAGCGATGACGTTGGCAAATCGAACACAGTTGTGAAAATCGAACACAATTGTCAGAGAGCCCGGAAGGGATTGGAACTCTCTGAGAAGTAACCAAAGACATCCGGGCAAATGCGATGCACCGTTCGAACACTCACTATACAAACTCTGGATGATAAAATTATCTCTACAAAGATCACAGTCAAGCCTCTGGTAGTGCTCGATTTTACGGGAGCCAACACAAAACACGACCGTACTCCACCGCATCAAACGGCGAAAAAAACATTTTTTGGTTATATATATATATATATATATATATATATATATATATATATATATATATATATAATATATTATAGCGCCTTCTTTTTAAATGATAGAAGCTATGGCAAAATTTTCTTTATTGCTACTGGATTTCATGTATTACTTATAACAATTTATTTACCAACATGTGGATTACGAATACATAATTTTCACTACAATAAAAACCTTATTGGATTTGAATTAGCAACATGATATTGATATTTTGTCGGTGAAGAAGCCTGTTCGGTAGAATCAGCGCTCGTACTTGATCGACAGAGCTCCGATTGCTGGGCAGGCATCGAGGGGCTGTAGAATCAAAATAAAGCTGATCTTAAGTGCAAACACAGCCGTAAGTAACAACTGACAGTCCCAACATGGTACCATACTTATGCCCATAATAAAACTTACAATCGGCGTGAATCTATTTGCGTTTCCTTCTGTGTATGTTTATACAACTTACAAGATTAGATCAATACGTCGAGGAATAAAATGTAATAAACCTACGGCTGTTTACGGGATACAGGTCATATGGCCCCATCTGTCGAAAGTGAAACTGAAATTACTTGACAAAATTAAAACAATTTTTCTGAAAACAAAAGTGCGATTAGACCACCGCACTAGCCGCAACCGGTTTGTTTCTCTGTTGGCCACAACATCACTCTTTGTGGAGAACCTCAGAACAACTTGTGCGTTGCCGAGGACAGAAGCTTTCGAGAACCATTTTGCTGAATAAAAAGTACGATAAGTTTATTTAATGTTTCATATGTTAATAGTCAAATAATAATTGGTACTGCTACGGCATTTCTGGCAGTCCTTCCCCCGGCGATGGAAGCGACCCCACTACCGCCACTGCGTTACCACGTTGAACTTCTATGGAGATACGCTGCACCAGGTACTCCCCGGCTCGCGCATCCTTTGTCACAGCAGTTACCCTCTTTCCAAGCTCCTTAAGGAACTTGATGGTCGCCTCACCCATAGGCCCTAGCGTTTCCACGGCGATCGGCTGAATTATGTACTGCGGCGAAAGCTCCCTGTATTTCGACAATTTGCGATTTTCAGCAAGACGTGCGCTCGCGCCAGCTTCCCGACTTGTGCGCGCAATGTAACTGTTGGCGAGTGTACATGAAACCGTCGCGTCCCACACTAGCAGACGACCCCGTTCCCATGGTGCTAAGGTTTTTCCATCCGGGCGTAGAAGGCTGTTGGCGCACATACCGAGGGGCTCTTTCATTGATGGAATCTGGGCGCTCTGCAGAGCACGGTGTACGACATCGTTGATGGCGAAATGTCGTGAATGGCGACCGGCACTGAACCGGCAGGACAGCGCATGTTCCGCTGTAGCGGTAACTTTAGACCGACACAGGTTGCAGACGTGCTCTGCGCAGACAGCCTCCCCAAGCCGCAGACCTGAGACGATGCGGAGTGTGTTATTGTCCAGCATCGTCCCCAGTTGCGGCGAAGGGAGGGCCTGCAGCCACTTTCCGCTCATTGGATCAAAACAGGCCTTCAGGCGAGCTTTTCCTTTTAAATCTAGGGTTTGTGCTACAAGCGCGTCTTGCCTCTTTTTTACCACCAAGTGGTCTAGTGCTCCCTGAGTTTTTCGCTCGCGGGGCTCTCCCCAGCAAACTCGAAACTCCTCCAGGGCCTCATCGGAGGCCCTGGCCAGCTGAACTGAGGTATCTTCAACTCCAATCGAAAGTATTAAATCCTTAAATGTTGTCAAGGATCCCAAGTAGCACGATAATGATAAATCCCTAGCACGGCGAATCCCTAAGCCCCCCGCGCTCACAGGAAGTGATGCCTGGGCCCAGGATGCAGATCTCAGGTGAACGTTGAGTAGCCGTTCTAGTTCCGTACGCAGAATGTCGTCGAAGTTGTCGAGAAGGTCGGTCCTTTTAAAAGAAGGTGAACAACGCAAAATATACGTCAAGCGAGGAGTGGAGAGACTTTGTCGCAAGAGGTATAACGCCGGGTGGGCATCTAGGGTTCGAAGTCTGCTGCACCATCGGCTGACTTCAACAAGTTTTTTGCGCAGTACACCCTCCAGCGCCGCATCGGTAAGGGGGGCTCCCAGAAGCTCGATACTGTCATCGGCTGCTAATCGAATGTCGGGTAGTATTCCCCGCAAGCTTGAAATAGGCTCGTCGCGGTGTTTCTCTGACAGTAGAAAGAGCTCGCATTTATTTGCGTTGAGTGTTAAGCCGGAGCACGCTTGAAATTCCTGAACAGTCTTGATATCTGCCTGGATCGTTGCCAGGTCACCTGCCAGCGTTGCGTCATCAAGATACCACGGTCGAAACTCCGATCGAAGCTTTGCCTGTAGTTCCGCGATAGCGATACAGAAGAGGGCTGGCCCACACGGGTCGCCTTGTTGTACCCCACACATCGACTTGAGCGTCTCACCTTGCCACAGAAGATTAGTGGGCAGTCTATACATCTGGTATACAGCTGGGTAAATAGCGGGTATCGATCTTTTTACAGCATTGAGTAAGTGATCTCGACGAAGCATGTTAAAGGCGTTTTGAAAGTCGAGCTTGACTAAAGCTTTTCTTAGCCCTCTGTTCGATTTGATGAAAGCGGCGGCCGCATGCACAGCCGCTTCTGCTCCTCCTTTTATCCCGCACCCTAGTTGCATGGGAGCCACTAGTTCGAGAATAGCCGTCATAGCTTTCTTCATTAAAATCTTTCCGACCAGTCGACGCAGGGTAAGCCCCACGGCGATTGGCCGAATACCACCGTCCTTTTTTCGTAGAGCGATTAATGTTGCGCCGTAAAAAGTAGATAGCGTGAACTCTGGAAGTCGCCCGTTGGCTGCTAGAATAACGAAGTGACGTAACGCTTGCAACAGGGGGTTGCTATCATCCTGGCGGCAACCTATGAGATCTTTCAGATGCCGAGGGCGAAGACCATCCGGGCCGCCACTAGAACTACTTGGAAAACTTCTAATGGCGATTCGAATCTCCTCAGTCGTGACATCAATTTCAGACTTTGGGGGTACCGGCGCCGGCGCCTCGGGGTACGTTGGATTCGTGGGGTGTGCGGGGTGCTTTTGCAATAAACTTGCTCTAGTATTTGCGTCAATTGGGGCAGTCTGATCTGTAGAAAGCAGGGTCCGAGCAGCGGAAGAGACGTCCCCCTGGGACAGCTTTGACTGCACAATCTTTGCTCTACGACTGGCGTCGTCAGTAGTTGTAGCTCGCGAAGGTCGTCCACTGGTTACGTGAGGATTATCTTCCAGGCGTGCGCCTCTGCGAAATCTAAGTAAATTTTCTCGTAGGACCGAGGTGAGCGTGCGCCCCTTCTCCTTTTTCACCGGTATACTAAACATCATTGTTGGAAATTCTATCAGCCGTTCCCAGCTGTGCTGGCTGGCCACCGAGCACGCCTCGTTGATAGTTTTTGACAGTTCGACGGCAAAATTTTCTCTTAAACTTCGGGGAATGCACGATATCATCTTTACTTTGGACTTGATAGCGGCAGCCTTTGATACGTACGTTGGAAAGCAATTTCTTGGCGGGTTTGCTTGAGAGTGTGCGTTGGTGACGGAGAAGCGATTTGAAGGATGTGTCGACGTGGCGTCAGTTTGAGCTGTTGCTTGTGGTTGACCTGATGAAGTAAGCCAGCGCCTTATATCTGATTGACCATTTAACATGATGGTGTTTGCGAGTTTGTCCCCTCAGGCTCTCCAGTCGAAACTCGAGTCCTCGCACTGGACTCCGCCGAAAGCAGCGGCGCTGGCGGATTCGGATTGAGTACAGCGTTAATGGCCTTCTCCAATTGTTGGCGTAGCTTGGAGGCTAGCGGCTTTGCAGAAGACGCCGAAGATTTAGTCAGCGACTCATGTGTGCCGAGCAGCCCCGGAAGGACGGATGAGACCACCTTTTCGATGATCTCTCCAATTTGTACCATAATTGCGTCGATTATTTGAGGGATGACCTTTGCGGATACCGCCATGACCATTGCGTCTAGGCTATGGCCATGTGCCGTATCGCTTGTGGTACTGGCCGCCGTAGAGACTGGTGCTGCTGGCCCAGTTTTGACTTCGGCTGGCGAAACCCTTGTTTTCTGCGGTACCTTGATCCCATTCTGTACAACTGCAGCGAAACTGCGTCTGCTAAATGACTCTGACGGTTGAATCTCTGCGATTGGAGCACAGAGTTTAACTGGCGCGGTATCCGCGTTTTGCTGAATTACGCGAATAGCTGATTTCTTAAGAAGCTCCATGCGATTTAAGCGATGGGGACACGATCCCCAGGTGTCCTCATGGCCGCCCTTACATAGGCAGCATCGCGCTGCGTCTTTGCAATCCTTTCGCAAATGGCTAGTAGACCCGCATCGTCTACAACGAGGGGCCTTCAAAGGACAGTCAGGACTTTATATGATCTAAACTGTAGCATCCGATAGCACTGTAGAGGTTCCCGGTAGAGAGTAACGCCATGGGTTTTAAGGCCCAAGCGAACCTCCGTCGGAAAATTATTGCCTGAAAATGTCAGGATGACACTGTCCGTCGCCATGACGAATCCGGTTCTGATGTTCTTGGACCGGACACGAATAGCATCGGTGACGCCGAGCGGCCCCAAAGCATTTACGATTGTTGCCTCAGTTAGCGTGGGGTGTACCCCGTATATTTTTCCTTTCAGTGTTGATCTTGAGCCACTAGCCCTGGCGCTTACAGCCACCCCGCCTAGTGTCTGCAAGCTGAGCAAAGTGGCCCGGTCTTCAATGTCTTCTGCAACGATAATTAGTTCCCCTGCTCGAGAAAAGCGCGGTTCTTCTACCTTGCCTTTAATATGCTTCACGATATCGTCACATACAGCATTAAAGTTTGACTCCAACATGTTATCTACAGCGGAGAAAATGATTGCCTCGGCTCTATCCTTCGCGCAAACAGTTGGGATGTTATTCTGTATCGTAACTGGATTTGCAACAATTTTCCCCTTTGGTCCGACTTTATTCCACCCTTCGTCGGATTCATTATCGAGAGGAGCGCCCTCCACCGCCACTTTGTTTTTTCCCAAAATGATAGTTCTACAGTCCTCTGCTTCCTTGGCGCCGTTATCATCTGTATCAGGCCCCGCATCATCTGTGGATACATCCTCAGCATCAGCACATCCCACTGCCGTTCGCGTCTTCGCCGGTTTGCCACTTTGTAGTGGACTGTTTGCCGCTCTCTTAGAGGGCGCTGCCCTTTCCCCGACTTTAGCAGCGGCCACACTATCTCCAGGGCTTCGCCGCCTCTCGCCACTTGCGTCGCGCACTCTCTCCGTTCCACAACCGACCGAGACAGGACGTGTCAACGATGCCGATGCTGATGCCACTACCACCGTTGGACCCAGCAGAGCCTCGAACACGTATTTGGTTGCCTTCTGCGTCTTCCTCTCCACATGATGCACCGGCGGTGTCCGCAGCCGGCGATCTCGGAGGGGGAGCGGCGGGCGGAGGTGAACGTTTCACCACCATGTGTACCGCTGATGCACTAACCTGATGTTTAGCGCAGCCAATAGGCGAGCAGACGACGTAACTTCCAGCTGCCACAACAGTTGCTGGTGGTGATAGCGACTGCCGTTACAGCTGTCAAGGTTCCCACTGCTATGTGTTGCCTGGCCGGCTGAAGTGAAAATGTCAATGTTTGGATGATGATGGAGATGATGCTGAAGGTGTTTCGATGATGATGGTGAAGCTGTTCCAATGATGATGCTGAATGAAGTAACTAATGAAAAAGGCTAAGCACAGCGATGATAATGATGACCAGGATGTAGAAGGTAAGGATGAAGATGAAACTAACGATGATGGTGAAGATAAAGATGAAACTGACGATGAAGGTGATGATGCTGACTGTGAAGTGCTGATGATAACAAAGGGTCGTAATGGCGACAGAGTGCTGGCAGGTGATTATGGAGTTGAGAGGTGATGATGATGATGACAATGAGGTATACACTGCACGTATAGTTAATACACACCGAAATTAGCAGCAAAGTTTCACGCTAGTCGACTCCTCTGGTCTCAAAGGTTGCTAAGCTCGCGAATGTCTATGGATTTCTGCACTAAATTCTAAATTTAGAGCTACTTTCCAAGAGCCACACACGAACACGTCCGCACCGGTGAGAACGTAAACAACAACGCTGAATTATATTAGAAATTTACGGATGTGCATTGGCGTTTTTAGGGATTAGAGCGATGGGCACTACCCGAAGGTCGCGTTATAAAAAATAGTCACCTTATTACCGGGTTTACAATACACGAATTTGAAAACGGAAATTAAACATTAAATAAACTAGTCGTACTCTCGTTTTGAGAGCGATCCCCTGAAAAATACACGGATTTTATATGAAATTACGTATAAGAAACGGGTATCATGAAACATTTACCAAGTGCGAATGTCAGCTATACAAAACAAATCGTGCGATCTATATCACTATACATAGTGTACATTCCAGTGATATCGCTGAAAGAAAGTATGTATGTAAGAAAGTTGTAATACAAAATTGTATAAACCAGGTACTCGTTTATAAAATAACGCATGCAAAAAGTATGGTCATACGACAGCTTTATGCTTTCTTTTTCTGTCACATTGCAATAGCTGGCCTGATGCAGATCTGGCGAAGGCAGGTGAGGTTTCCCGTGCGCTCGGATACTTTGCAAATCGAAATCATAGTACAATGCTGAATATGCTGGTGCATACCGATGTCAAACGGGTCAATCAGATCATCGCTTTGTACCATAGAAAGTAAGCAGTCTTTAACATTTTACTTCTATATTTTTAAACTAATTGACACAACTCCATTACAGAGTATGGCAATGAAAACTACATTGCACGTAACCCGTGTAATTACCACAACTGTGAGTGGATAATAACGCAATAAATCTTTGTTACTTATGTATATCATAATTACTCATGTATATCAAAATTAATACGCGACTAGAAAAATGTAGTAAGATCATTGTGAAGTTGACAGTTTTCAACAATTACTACCTAAAATGTAATCGAATATGCTGGATCTATCATGCGTTAACTACACGATCGGCTATGTACTGTTTTTACGGATCGGACGTTGTCATCATCAGAAAGCACTCTCTTAAGGCCAGCATATTATAAATCAGCTGTGTTTATTACTTTTAAAATATAAAGGATTCTTTATGGTGACCAGATCAAGCGAGCTGCGCTGACACGGTAGCAAAACGTAATATACTACTTACAGCAAGCCTATTATACTAAACAACACAAAATGCAATCAATAGAAATCGTTAGAGGCGGCAATACACGAAATTATCGAGGTTCTCATTCAAAAGCCGAACCAGAAATAAATGACATCGCAAATTCTCCAGACCCTATCTGACTTACATCCACCATGCCTGAACTACATATGTTTTATTTTGCTACAAACTAGCCTAGCCCTTTCTACATTCACATAGGCGCGATTAGGTCGCGAAGAAATCAAATCTAGCCTGCCATTTTTACCTGCAATGAGGATTTAGTCTTCTACCTACAAAAAAGTAAATATGTTATTCTTGCAGGGATTAGGATTAACATCGTTGCTGTTTACTTAAGACCTGTGTTAGCCCTGTGGGGAAGTGGTATACTGCTTGTACATGGTTGATAGAAAAAAACAAATGTTTTTTTTTGTGGCGATCGTATTTATCCCATACACAAAACTACGAATACAACAACAGTATCTGAACGTGTTATATGTGGCTAGTATCTACATTATAACTGGCATACATTTATCACGCCACACAGGATATCTTCAACTAATGTGTTTGCCATGAATGCATCTGCACACGACGCAAACAATTTCGAAATTCAGAAAAGCTTCAGACGTTTTGGCACTTAAATTATATATATAAATTTATTACGAATTGTAAATTTATATTATTCGCTTCCTATAAAACGTTCAGTATAAATCAGAGTACCACCGCTTAGACATCAGCACCTAGGCCACCGTCTCTCTCGAGCCCGGCGGCGTTGTGAGTGCCTCCGCCTGCGCCTCGCGACCGGAAGAGACTCATAGGTGCGCGGGTTCAAGCCCCATCGAGCCAAAAAACCAACGTTGCAAGATTATATAGTCATTGAAAATACTAAACTACATATTTTAGTTTCAAGTTCAGATACAACAGTGTTCATATTGTTTTCTTTTCAGGACACTCTTCGCGTATGGTGAAAAATGTAACGCAATAGTGGGCACAAGTAAGTCTTCTACAACTAAATACGTTCAAATAGCTTTTTGTATATTTTATATACGTGCTACGTTAGGCAGCAGGGACTCCTTATATATATATATATATATATATATATATGTGTATACATTTTTAAAAGAAAAGTTCTATTTATGTATTTACAATGTCTCCTGAGAACGTGTGCACTGGGGATATTACTCTATCTTGTATAGAGTGGGTTGGGACCACTTCAGCAGCGTGCCCCGGACGGACGCCGCGTTCCCGCGTTGGACGTCAAGGTCGAGGCGCTGTCTCAAGAAAGCCGCAGATCTCTTGTCTCCGGTTGCGAGGTTCAGCTGCTCGCCGACTCTGTGGAGAAGTTTGCGAGTGAGGTTGCCTGGGCCGCCCAAGGTCTCGAACGCTAGCGGTTGAAACTCATGTGGGTAACCTATTGAGGCGTACTTTGCGAGCTTCCTCGTCTCCGCTAGACCGGCGTGGCCTGCCGAGATCGCCCCGCCACCGACCATTGAAGGTGCTAATGAGTCGGTGACAGTGGCATCCCAGACAAGCATCTTGCCCCTACTGAAGGGTGTGAGAGTTATTCCATCCGGGCGCTTACCATCGTCGGCGGACACGCCCTGGGGCTCTAGAATGCAGGGGAATCCACTTGACCGAAGCGCTCGGCCGAAGGTGTCGTTAATGCCAGCATGTCTGGCCCGCCGTGCCGCACTCATAATGCACGACAAGTCGTGATGGGCTAATTTGTCAACGGGGTGGCCACATTTACACTGATGGGGGGATACCAGGTCACAGCCGAGACGAAGACCTACCCCGATTCGGGTTGTTTCGTCGCCCAGGAGGGTGCCAGGGGTGCCCAGTGGAGCGCTTGGAAGTGCGTGCAACCAGGCTCCAGAGCCTTTGGCAGCGACCGCTCGGATGCGAGCCTTTGCGGAGTCGTCAATAGCGCCCGCAAGTAAGCCGCGGTACGCTTCGTCGTATAAGAATGTACTCCAGTCGTGTTGGCTCAGAGGGTTGTCCGGAGCGCCCCTGCAAGCTGTCTTTAGCTCCTCGAACAGGCGTCTCTTGAGTTCCTTGTACTGACAAATGCCGGCTTCGTCTAATAGCATAGAGATGGCATTGTTCTCGGATCGGAAAAGGGAGGAGACGATCGCTGGTCCTGCAGAAACGAGCGGATCCGGGATTCCCAGACCCCCCTTTGAGATCGGTAGTTGGGACTGTTTTTGAGCGGAAGGCGCCAGCGATAGATTAAGAAGAGTTTCAAGGGCGTTTAGAGTTAACTTGTTCAATGGACGCAGATCGTCCAACCGTCCTGTTATATCGGCTCCGCGAAGAAGGTGGGTGACCCTCGTAGCTGAGAACGAGGATCGAAGTAAAAAGAGCGCCCGGTGAGCGCCGAGTGGCGCAAGGTTATCGGCGACGTCCTTCAGCTTGTTCTGCCATTTTTCAAGTGCGTGTGCGAGCCCTTCCGGCCGAAGGGGGACTCCCAGGAGCTCCAAATCATCGTCGTGGGTAACCTTACATCCCGGTAGTAAAGCTTGAAGCGTGCGAATGTCCGGGGCCTGTGTGGTATCGCCTGTAACATGTATCTCAAATTTCTTGGGATTCAGCTCCAAACCCGAAGACTCCTGGAAATCAATCACGCGCCGAACGTCGTCAGCAACCATGTCTACATTGCCCGCCAGCACACCGTCATCCAAATACCAAATGTTTAGTGGGCTTTTAAGAGAGTCGACTAGCTCTTTGATGCTCAGGCAAAACAGAGGGGGGGCCAAAGGGTCACCCTGTTGCAGCCCCGTAGCCGAAGCTATAAGATCATCTGGTAGGGCCAGGTAAGAAGCGGTACGGTACGCTTGATTGACGTGGTGCGTCAGCTGGGGGCAATGTGTCGCAACCGCCTTCAACAGGTAATCCCGTCTTACGGTGTTGAATGCGCTCTTGAAATCAAGCTTTACAAGCACCCCGGGTAGCGTGCGTGAGTCGATGAAAGCTCGGGCGGCATGTACCGCGGCCTCAGCCCCGGCTGGTACCGCAAAGCCAAGCTGGCGAGAAGCCAGTCTAGGTCTGGTGGGGCCAGAGGGTGTTTTTCTCGAAGGGCTGTCAGGTGATCCGTGCTGGAAGCCAGGACCTCCGACGAGCCGATCAGCCTGGCGGCGCCTGACACGTCGCCCTCGGTTAGCTTAAGAATGGTCTGGCGGACGCGATTATTCGTAAGAGTACGGTTTCGTGTGGGGACCGGGGTTACGATCTCGGATAGGCGCAGTCCGTTGGAGAATTCGCGTAGACTATGGCGGATTATAACAGATAGTGATTGGGTGTCATTGCGAGTGGGTGGAAGACGGAGAACCACTGGCGCAAACGAGAAAAGCGCACACCATTTGTCGTCGTTGTTGTCGGCTGTGACCCCCACGAGGACGTTTTCCAGTGAATGGAATTTCCAGGACGTTTTCCATTAGTGATGATTTTCGACATCTTCCTAAACATTTCTTTTTTCAAGGCGGTGGATCTATGTCTATATTTTACTACAGCGGTATGTGTTATATTTTAGTTTTTGCCAAATATTGCTTACAAAGGAATCACGCTTTGCTGCAGGACTTCGTAATACAAAATGAAATCTCGTCTAGTTCGAAAGTTCGGTGTATTATCCATGCACTCTTATCTGGTATAGTTTTATTTTGAATGTCAAATCGGTGTCCTTTAAAACAATGCAATACACTTAATCCTTGTCAGAAGTTGTACAAAGCATAGTACCCAATGAACACTCGTATGCGGGCTTTTGAGATATTATTCTCTTGAAGCGTAGTCTGCCGGAGAATCGACTTATTGTCCACCCAAACATTAACAAAGAGAGCGCTATCTGCTAGTGGGCTGAATTTTCCAGAAAACTACCAGCGCTTTTTCAAGTCTCTACGTATTTCATTTCCGCGCGTAAAATAAACACACCTCTATATTAGTAGCTTAATAGTGACGCATGTGCATTATGAATACCTGAAAGTTTCCAAAGTGCTTCATTTTCTTATTGTGATCAAGCAGTAGCAGAGTCTACAAGGTGCTATTTATATCTATATCTCAGTTTGAGATGTATAGAGGGAGGGTAGCAAATATAAATAGTGTGAAACCTTGCATTTACTCGGGAGTGAACATCTTGTGTTTAACTTATCGATACGAGAAACAAAAGAATACTATATAGTAGACCGAATGATCGCAATTATTTGGTAAACAGAAATGGCTGTGATCTGACCATAAGGCCCTAGTTCTTAAACTTTCATTATTCTATAAATGAGTGTGTTTTGCCGTACTGAGCGCCGATGGTGAACATGCTTCGGCCTAGGCTGCATATGCCTGTGGTGGAACCTCTTAACCAATTTTTGGAAGAGTGGCAACGCAATGTCGCGAAGGTAGCGGCGGAGGTAGAAGCGCTCGACGCCTTTAAGTGTCCTTGGTTGTGGACCGGGACTGCCTGCGATGACAGGCACGATGACCATGTGCATCGTATACGGTTGGAACCCTCACCTCGTAAGCTCCCGTAGGGAGTTTCCGGAAGACTGTAGTAGTCAGTGTATTTGTCGGTTTAGCTCGCAGCAATGCGCTAAGTACCACTCGGTTGAATTGTTCGGTACTGCAACAAAGATCTTCGCACGTCTTCTCTTAGTGAAACGGCAGACAACTTATTATTATGTTAAGTTTTCATTAAGTATGACCCGAACTGAACCATGTTGTGCATACTTTATTTAAGTGAATTAAATATGATTGATTGTTTATATTTAAATATACCAACGCAGACGAATGCGAAGGGTGATAGACGTTAATGCAACAAGTGTAGCTGAGGAGATGCTACACGTTTGAAGGCGTTCTTACAAAAAATTTAGTATACATCGTCCTTCACTAAAGATGCTTATTACAAGTACGTGTTGTTACTTTTATTTCTTAACAGTCGCCATTTTTTGTAATATTAATTAGCTTTATTAACCTGTAATAGCTGTTAGAACGTGAAATGCTCCCCAAGCAATCTCTATGCAGACTGTTGTAATTTAAAAATATCGCTCGTATGCGGAAGAAGCACAATCACATGTAAGTAGATCGGTTCAGTAAACAAATGCATTAATTCGACACTGCAATATGATTCTAGAAGCAGATTATGTATGGCGCACAGTCTCGTAACAAATTAAACGGCCGTCTAGAGCGCCAACACGTGCGCTTCTACAGCGCTAATGGCTTTAGTGAGGGCACCAGTCGCGAGCCGTTGCAGAGACAGAGACGAAAAGAATTCGGTCGACTCGAGCGGACAAAGCCTTAAATATTGACTTAGAATTCTCCAGTTACTTTTGAGTCAAGAAGGTTACAAACCCACTGAACTCGCCCCTCTCTTCTTGAACGGAATTACACGGATATGATTTGATACCGCAAAAGAGAAGCCATTATTTTCTAGCGCTTGATGCACCTCCTCCAAGGATTGCTCCATTTGCCTACCCGTCTCGGCCATCTGACTCGACCTGGCTCTCCTAGGCGATGGCTACGTTTTCATCTTGTTCCGTTCCCTTCAAACCTCTTTCGAGCTCATGATGTGCGCCATCACCTAACTTCGGTGGGTATCACGCACCAACGCCGCCTTTCTCCGGGTAGTACATAAGAACAAAAGGGGAATTAGTTTAATTCGTTCTGCTTAAGCAGACTTGGCAGCTAGCTGCCACGTTACACGCCTTAGAAGGCACTGCCCGGCACATTAGTCTGAGGCCCTGCAGGCTTTCCGCAACGCCGAAGAGCGTTTTGTATACATGTGTCTAATATATATAAGTCAGCCCTTTATCATTAGGCATCTGCAAATTCTACCTACGAAAATAAAGAATCTTCAGCAATGTGTATAAGATGAGCGTTGCAACTGAGATCGGCCAATCGAAAGAAAATATGTGAGAAAACCAAAGTCTCAGTTGCTATGATCTACAACATTTTTTTAAAGGGTTTCACTGGATTGTGTGCACACTAACGTACAACATCTTCAACGGCTTTTGGTAGCGCATTGTGGGCATGACGGAAGTTGATGGGGTTATAAATCGTAAGGCTTTCTAAGTATTGATTTTATCTAGGTAACTGGAGTAATCTAAATGTTGCTTCTACGGGACAAAGGTGAACCGACTTCGTGAGGCCTGCATCCAGTATTCCGCGTCGTATTTGATCTTAACCGAATGGCCAACTGCCATGGACATCTATCTCGCTTTTTTGCCAGTGAAGGAAAATTGGAGTGAGCTTAAAATGGTGCGCCTCCATCTGGCCGCGTTGACCGCTTCTTCAATAGCTCTTTCTCGCCAGATAGGAGGGCTAGAACGTCGGTGTTTGCCAGGGTCTCTACCACTCAGACGAGCTTTGATTTCCTTCCAGGGCGCTATCGTGTGCCACGTTCCTGAGAACCGGACGCGTACCAAATGAATAAAACAAAGCTTCTTTTATTGAGCGATCTAGTGATTTCGTCCATTGTCTGTTGCAGCATCTGTTTCAACGCGCCCAACGTGGACGCATTGTTAAGTCTGGTAACGTCATATCCGTGACACGGGTGTCCGGCATAACCCTAGAGGGAATTTAGATTATTGCTTTGTATATCTACATATATGTCTCTATGAACATTTATTTATACATGTATATTCATACAGATAAACTACGTTTAAATAAACAAACTTTCCCTATACTATTCGAGCGTGCAGAAAGGTTAAGTTAAAATTTAGATTGCCATTTAGTGGTGTTGTATTGCAATATTTTGGTTGCAGATGGCGAGCTTTTCCCAGCCTTCGAAAAACCGCCGAGGAGCGTACATATTTATACGGAAGATCTTGCTAAGCCGTGGCCTCTGTATCTACTGAAACAATACGTTGCTAATGGTGAAATAATCGCTCGCTTCCACGGAGGCAGCGACCTATTTAATGAAACCGGCGACCGCGAACTCGATAAGTAAGCTTTATAATTCATTAATTTATTAGAATCTCATTTGTTAAGTACATCAATGGTCAAATGGTATACTCCCCGTGAGACTTTGTGCAAAAGGCGCCGCACCGAGTACATATACATGATGGATGGGCGTCGTGAAAACCGTGTGTTCCGCACATGACGTGGTGAAACCCGTTTACCGCGAAACGAGTCACTATGTGGCGTTTTGTGCGGCCTTGGTCCTTCCAGGCGCTGTCTCGCATGGCACTCGCCAAAGATATCCGGGCCGGTGTTCGCCATCTTGTCCTCCTACATGCGGATGAATTCCTTGTAGGCAGGAGTCTCTGCCAGGTTAAAGCGACTCTTCAGATCCTCAATGAACAGTAGAGTGTCCGGCAGCAGATACACAAGGCGGTTCTTGCTTGAGGGGTGCAGGCCTATTACACGCTTGAGGTAAGCCGGTTTGACGCGGTCCACTATCCAGTTTTGTTCCGGACTCCAGCTTACGGCTACTCTCCTCCCCACTGCTGCTAACCTTGATTGCTATCCCCATAGGTATGTGCATTCTGAGCCCCGCTTCTTCCCGAAATGATGTATTTTCTCCTAAAAATGTTATATCATTCACGTTTCCGTCTGTGGCAAAAACGTCGACGACTGATGCTCCAGTGCTACACTCAACTGTGTTTAGGCCTGGCTCGCTGACCAACCAACAACCTATCTCCAAAAAATGCTTCAGTTCGTTCAGAGTTTCCTTTGTTCAACCTGGCAATGAAATTCCCCGCTAGAATCATAGGTGCTTTTCTCGGCACAGCTTCGACCCCGAGCATAATACGTTCAGTCATGGTCTCAGTAGACTCTACACCAGCCGGTTTTACGTAAGCTGCCACAATCTCAACCCCCCTTGACGCTATATTTACTAAATTTTCCCCTATTATTCCTATTTACATTTTTCAATTTCTGCTCTCGTAAACTCTGAAACCCCCCACTTGGCCTACCCCGTCCCTTGCCTTTATGTGCAAGTGCGTGATACCAGTAGAAGCCCCCCAAAGTGAAAGGTTTTATAGCCCAGGTTTCCGTCAAAATTAGAATATCCACCCTTCGGAGTGCTTCCGCGCCTAATAGTTTTACTACGCCATGCCCTTCGCAGTTCCATAGCACTACCTTGATAACTTGCGTAAGCTTTTCTTGAATCCGATTTCTAGAGTTCCGTACGTTTTCTTGCGGAGTCCGAATGTTTATATTCGGCGCACACATGAAAACGCTTTGGTCCTTGAGTTGATTCTTTGCCGAGCGTCACTGGGTCTTCGATCCAAGAGCCGTAATTCTGTTGTCATCGCAGTCGTCTGGATTCACGGGGGTGTCGCAGTTGCTTTGGCATTGCTACAGAAAGCTAGCTGGGATCGACTCAGCCAGCGAGGTAGCATTCATTATGCTCTTCTCCGGCTGTGGCATTGCCCCGCTTACTGCGCGTATGACAACTGGCAGTACGAATTCCAAAACTTTTGAGATAACGTTTGTTATAGTTTCTTGTATGATTGGAGATAGTCTGCGGAGCACTTCTTCTACAATACTGTCCGTTGATGGTTGTGCCAATATATCTGGCTGTTTTGACGGAGCTGCCGGCTTTAATGCGACACGGTCAGCGTCCTCTATGCGTGTCGTGTCCGTGGGAATACGACTTCTCCGTCAACTTCTTTTACCCCATTCTTCACAACCGAAGACCAGCTTCGTTTCGCAAAATTGTCGGATGCTTTAATGTTAGGTACTGGTACGCAGATCGGGACTGACGGGGCGTCATGCTGCTTCTGTACCATGCTTCGGGAGGCCCTCTTTAGTTGTTCCATGCGTAGCAATCTTTGCGGACATGCTCTCCACGTAGCATTGTGCTCCCCGTTGCATAAACAACAGCGGGCCCGAGCTCTGAGCTGCTGGTGCTCCATAGAACCGCATTTCCGACACCTGGGTTTTGGAGCCTTACAGTTGGTGGCAAAATAGTCCAAACTATAACATTTGTAGCACTGCGAGGTTCATGATATAGTATGACTCCATGCCGTTTAAGCCCCAGACGAACCTCAGCCGGAAAGCTGTTGCCAGAGAATGGTAAGGTAATGTGCTCCGTTGCCGACACAGCGTTGGTTGTTGGGTTCTTCGCTTTCACTGAGTCGCTTATGTGACTCCAGAGGACTGCAGTGCTGATAGGATCGTCGATTCCGAAATAGAAGTATGAATCCCGGTGATCTTGCCCTTCACCGTAGATCGTGTTCCGCTTATCCTCGAGGAGACTTGTTAGCGACAGTAAGGTCGCTCTGTCGTCTTCCTTCTCCACCACTATGACAAGTTCACTATTTTTTGTGAAGCGAAGCTCCTTCATCTTCTCTGCGACAACCTTCGCGATCTCGTCGCAAATCTCGTTCAAGTGCAGCTCAAGAGCGTTGTCAGCCGCGGAGAAGATAACGGCTTCCTGTCTGTTAAACGTTACTTTTGGCGGCACGATTATATTTGGAGGACGGGTACGCTTATGCCGGGTCACCGTGGTGAACTCCAGATCGGTTTGAGGTTCCTCACCGTTACGAGCTTCCTCGGTTGCTTCGGTGGCACCCTCCACGATTGCCAGGTAGGATTCAGCCTGCGATACTCGCATTTCTTTGCTACGAGTATCTTCCGCGGAGCTTGATGCAGTCCGCTTCCTGCCATTTGTTGTTGGACGGCAGGCCGGGCCGCCCTCGCCACTAGCTGCTCCATTAATGCATTCATCCTTTGGCGCCGCAGAATCTACGTGCAGCGATGCACGTTGTTCCAGCGGCTTCTTCTCTTGCCGTTTCGTCGGCGTTCGCTGCATGACCAGCAGCTGCGCCGCGCCTGTTTACAAACATGATATGATTTGTATACAGACGAACACAGGCCAAGTTGTATAATTATAATAATAATGCTGCTGACCGCGGGGTGATGGCAGTGGCGGAGTCGATAATGAAGTGAGTGATGGTGTCTTTTGAAAGATGGTGATGATGGCTGTGGTGGTGATGGTTATGACGACTATAAGTGGTAGCTAACTGGGATGAATGATGATGTCGATAATGATGCACTAATTATGATTGCGCTGAAGGTGGTACATGATGATGAAGTGTAGTAATACTAGGTGTTGATAGTGATGATGGTTGTGGTGGTAATAGTGATGACAGCTATGAGTGGTAGCTAACAGAGATGGATGTTGATGATGATGCACTATTGATGATAACGCTGAAGTAGTACCTGATGGTGAAGTATGGCAATACTGGATGTTGATAGTGATGATGGCTATGGTGAACTGAAGCGAATGATTATGATGATGATGACCGTGCACTAACGATGTTGATAAAGCTGTAGGTGGCCGCTAATGAAAAATACACACTGATTATGATGATTGAAAGTTCGGCTATGGATATTGGAACGCAGGTTTCCAGGCAGCAAAAGATCTGGATATTCTCCAGACGATCATTTACGGCACGCTATCCGTAACGGTACAAATTCACTTTAGAAACGCTGAATAACTCTCGAATAGACTACAATTTTATGGACTGTTACGAAAAAAAAAAATTCTTAAGCAGGACGGCGAGCGGCCTCATCCCAAGATACCGAACGGTCAGGAGTGAGGCGGTAAGCTGGGTTTGACGGGCTATGGCGCAGATTCGGTTAAACCACGGTCTTGCGGGGGCTCTGGGAGGCTACTGAGTGCCTGATGACATTGACCAGTGTCTCGCAGAACTCCTCGATCACTGAATTGTGCCGGACTGGGAAAAGCGTGGCCACGTTCTCCAGAAGGCGATGCGCGTCAAGGCGCCTGGGGAGTGCCTGACGTCGTGGAGTCGCAGTCGGGTGCCGGCGGAGCCACACTTCGAGGCCCTCCGGCGAATGCCACTTGATCTGCTTGCCTTCCTGCAGGGGGTTCTCATAAGCCAAGTAGATGACTCTATCGGGATGTAGACTGGTGGCGAAGATGTCGATGATTGACGATTTCATGAAGCTTTCGAAGGTGGGGGTGGCCGTGTCATCGGCCATCCAGCAGCAGAGGTGTGAAGAGGTGTGTCTCTCAGCAGAGGTGTGTCTCGTGCGCTGTGAAGAAGTATCCGGCCGTCACTATAGGGGTGTTGTTGTCCAGGTCTTGAAAGCAACGGATGAGATACGGGGGAGGGACAAAATGTGCAGGTCGGAGTCAGGCTTGGAGACCTTGAACTTCCTGGCAAAGTCCACTACAAGCCCGGTGAAAGCCGCCTTGTTCAGGTTGGCACACTCCTCATAGCCGGCCAGCAGGAAGAGGTCCCTTCAGTCTTGCTAAGGCTTTCCCCTACGGCCTTCAGGATAGCATTTGTGTCCTCGGCGCACGACCTCATGACCAGCAAAGTCTTCTTGGGGAAGTAGCCCTTTTGGCTGGGCCTGATGGCGTCCACTTGACGATCTCCGACGAGCAGGGCAGTTTTCTTCGACGGGGGATTCTACCACTGACTTCGGGACTGGCTGCTTCCGGCAGCCGCCGGAGGCGCGGGCTGCACCTACATCGAGCTTCTGGCCTAAAAGCCTCTAGCCGTTTGACGCAGAGAAATCCATTGCAGTGCTGAAGAGGGTTCGGCGCCTCGCTGGGTTTAAGCTGCCAAATCAGGGTGTGGATGTCGGTGGTAGTGACGGCCAGAGTGCAATTCTTGCACTTCCACCCGGCCTGGGTAACCGCCGCCGACGCCGACTCTCCCTCACATGGAAGCAGGCAGTCCACGTGGGCTCCTCGGCCGCAGGACCTGCACACCAAGGACAGCCCTGCAAGAGCATTCCTGCAACGCGGGCAATTAACCTATCTGCGATTTCAAAACTCTCCGGCGGTCGCGGGCTTCTCTAGAAGTTCCTCGGCCTGCTCTATGCTTCCCGCCTGCGCGCATGTGCACGAACAGACGGCGGACGATGCCGGAGTACGTGCTCTGCACGTAACTCCGCATCTGCTACGACGTCCGGACGCCGGCCCGAGCAGACGACTGCACGTAGCCGACGCGCAAGCGCCTAGCAGACGACGCGCACGTACGTGCACGTTGCCGCAGACGTCGCGCAACGGCTACTAACCGGGTACTGCGTCAGGTGACGCGGCGTCCTGAGACGGCCGCGGTAGCGGCGACGGCTACAATGCTTTGTAAGCAAAATTTCACTTCCACATTAAGACAGCGATATTCGACGAGACCTGAAGTTCGGTTGGAGTTGCAGCGTTGACGCTTCTCACCCACAGCGCGCCCGCGGTGCTGGCAAGGTACCGTCGTCGGTCATTGAAGATGTGGAAGTCGTCGAAGTTACCAAAGCCGTCGCGGCCGCTATTGCCTGTCTATCTGTGAGGTGTTTAATGCGTGTGCTGTATTTGTCACTAAGTGCGGTTGACCGAGTGCTGTTGCTCAGTGCCTTTAGGATCTCAGGATTCTCATATTTCACCGTTTTTCTACAGAGCGAAGTTCACACACGACCGTTTAGGGTGAGTTCTAGCAGACGAAGAGTACATGTTTATGCGTTCATGAAAACCCTTCTCTTCAAACTGGATTGAGTCACTCTAGGCAAGCATGATCAAATATAATTTAAATAACGACACGTCTGAAGCCAGTACCTTAAGTAAGAATAGCAGAACATGGCCAATTAACAGTTTTTGTTTTTTTTATTTATAGTGATATATAGGTTGTGAAATCATTTGACAGTTCTAAAGAGGTATTTTTGAAAGCAGTCCATCAAGCAATATATGGATTTTTTTCAAATGGTGTGTACTACAGGGTGCGTAACACGTGTTTTTTTATAGCTGTTTTTGCGCAACACCAACGCATGTAAAAGGGACGTTCGACGCAAGCCGGTCCCAAACTGCAATCGTATCCACTGGGATGTTCGTGATTCCAACTGTACTTAGCCTGCCTCATTTCCTTCATGGAGATCCTTCACTGCGTGCCAATGTCAGCGGTTTGCATCCTGATGAGAACAAGCATCACTTTCACATTGACGTCCACGCTGTAAGTTTGTGACTCTTTTATAGCTTATTTTTAATAATAAGATTTAATTTACATTGTTTTCACATTATTTGAAATATATACTTTGCTATGTTTGCATCTCCTGATTGTAAATATTTCATGATTTTTTATTAGGCTTTTTGTAACGTGATTTTGTGCTACTTAGTATGTTTGGCAAACTCATTTTTCTACGCAACCTATTTCACTGATGAACAATAAACTGCATTTGTAAAACTCAGAGAATACGAATTATGTGCTGCTACCAGCGCCAATAACTGTTTAGTACGCTATAAATAAAATGGCATGCGCCATAGAGGAGTTGTGAAGCTATTTATCTATTTATTTAAAATGCACCCTTTTTGGGTATGTAAATATGAGCATGATAACACACATGTAGCGAGCGGTGACGTGACGACATGGGCGGAGAGACTCTTTCTAAGCCTGGTTAGTCATGAATGGTATTAAATAAAATTCTCTGGGAATTAGAGACATTTTTTAGAATACTTGTGCCAAGGCGTTTTAGGGTGCCTGTCTGCGGTAAATTAAATAAATTATATTGAGCCCGCAAACATGTATACTAATCTGTAGCGCGAATTCGACGTCCTCGCCTTAAGAAACTGGGTCTACACTATCCAGCCGCCATAAACGCAGAGTGTTAAGACGTTTTTGGGTCTCTTGGATACTGTAAGAAGCTACGGATGCCACTCTGAACGTGAATAATATCATGGAGGTCCGAACAGATAACTCTGTTGGGTTTCTGATACCAGCTGCCGCGATACGCGTTTTTCTACAACGCTTAGTTTACAGCTTTAGTTTTTGACACATTTACTAAAAGGCCATTCTGCGAAAAAAAAAACGTAGCTTCTGGCAGTACGGACTCTACTGTTTGATATTGTTAGGTATCCCCGCGTTCTGAATAACAACGGGCTGAGATTGTCGCCTTGCGGATACCCAGTTATCTCATTAAACGTATTATGCTCGCACACACCATTATTAAGGAAAATCTGGCTAGCCCTCTGAAGTGCGCTAAGTAGAGTAAGCATTGGTGGTCCAGCTCCAGCCTGTCCCAACTACTTCAAGACAATATTACAGGGTGCGATGCCGAACATTTTAAATTAATAAAAACCTCAAAAAAAGGAGGTTTTTTTTATTGAGATTGTGATCTGCTCAAAAAGTGCTTTGCAGACTGGGATAGTGGAACACCCAATCCTAAACCCCATGCAGTTCATCTGAAAGAAACACCTGTGCTATCATAAAATCTGTGAGGCGTCTTGTTAGTATGCTTGAGAGTAGTTTGTAGACACAGCTTCTTTATGATATCGGTCGCTACGCGACAGGGTACAAAGGATCTCCTTTTGCCTCTGGGATTACTTTGAGAAGGCATATATGCTGCTTGGCTGGCAGAGCGCCCTTAAAGAAACATCTGTTAAAAAGAGACTGCCATATAGGCACGAGGAGATGTCCCTACCAGAGGTGTTTATTTCCCACAAGATCTGGCCCGAATGCCTTGTTTCGTTTTCGAGCGAGGGCAGCATTGACTTAGTCTAAACCGAACGGTTCATAAAAAGCCTCCGCGAAAAATCTCTTGGAAGCTTCAAGCTCGCATGAAAACGGAGTCTTGACAGGTACCGTATCTGCGCGTATGGGAGCTACCTAAAAGTTGCCCAGGAGATTTTCAGATCGAATTGGACCGCTCGTAAAGTTGTAAAGCTGTCGAAGGATGAGATGAGCTTCTTGTTGTGCTTTTAATATAAAAGTGCGAATGACCGCTTATTGAAGTCTTGGAGTTTTTGATACGCCGGTGCGTCGTTTCGTCGTACTAATTCATTTGATAGAGACCCTGAGAACCACAGAGATTTTTTTTAATGTAAACATCCCCCGGCAGTAAGACACAAAAAGCCGCATTTTTGTATCTCACACAGTCTGGTGAGTCTGACGTTGCAAAAATATCGATTGTTGAGCGCCCCGTTGTTCCCGAAGAGCCAACCTGCTGCAGGTTCGCATGGCATAATAAGTGGGGGTGCTCCTATTGTTGTGCGTATAAGTATACGCATCGAGTGACTCTAGCAGGCATCCGTTTACTAAGGGGGTCTTGCTCCAGTCGACAGGGAAGATCTCCTGCTAGCAGTATTGTCATATCGATGCTAATCTTCTCCAGTTACTGATCTGTAATGTCACCGCTTTTCAAGTTAGCACTGCTGTACGTGGCAATTAGCAAACATGTGGGTGACAAAAGGATTACAGCATTATTCTCTTACCTTAGCAGGTTTATGTTTCCAAGGAGTAAACCAGTAAGAACAAATACGCCACCTGTGGGACGATCACAAGCGACTCGTTGAGAGCAACAATGGAAACTATAATACCCGAGCACATCGAAGCGTTGGACGGAAAATGTTTCTGTTAGAACAATGACGTTGAATCCTGATAATTGGTTACATACATCAGATTATCTACTACTTCAATATTTTTGCAGTTAAATTGGCATATCACTAGTTGTTGTTGCGTTTGTTGTGACATCATGCCTTCAGTGTCCGCCAGTTGTTGTGCTGTCAACTGCATCCTGTTCTGAACTCTTTGAGGTCCTGCATCATTTTCATTACGTAGGTTTTCGGAAAGCGTATAGCATGACGTTGTCTTTCCGCTGTTAAAGCGAACATTTATTAGCAGTGCTAGCCGATTTTTTAGGGTTGATGGCTGAGGAGCGGGTTTCTGAACCTCTCCCTTGGCAGCACTATGATGCTTGGGGTCACTCTAGTCATTTCTCCTTTTTTGCGAGTTTCCCTTTTGGAGAATCCCTTTTGAAAACGTCTCGCTCTCTCTCTCTCTATAATATAATATAAATAGAGTTATTCCACGTTGGTTCCAAAAAACCGTAGCCATTATCTTTCCGGCCGATGCCGTTGTTCGCACCGTCTTCGGAGGTTCTTCACCAGGTGCCCACCATTGGCGAGATGCTTCTTGGGACTCGGGAGTGTAGGAAGTGTTGCACGGGAAAAGCGTTCAAACGAAATCGCAACGGCCAACCACCATAATATTTTGACTGCTAGCAGTCAAAAAGTTGCCGTTTTCAAAAGCGGTGAAAGCGCGCCAAAATTCGAATTCTAAAAAGCTAATTTTAATACCTGTTGAACTACCTGTATATCTATATATATATATATATATATATATATATATATATATATATACATATGCATATATATATTTTTTAATATATATGTTGTGTCTCACCCGTCATTATAATTTATCACCAAAAACTGCAGCAAGCGTACCCGTAGCGTATGAAGCATTTACGCTTATTAATTGGCCAGTTGTCTTTTCAGAGATCTGGTGTGACAGTTGACATGAGATGGCGTATGCAAGTAAGTGTAAGGCTGATACCTTTGCCAACAGAGCCGGTGCCGAGGCTGATTCTTCCCATTTTTTGGATGGAAACAGTATGTATTTCGCTAATACTGTATGTTTAACCTCAGCGTCTTGGTACCTTGTAGGTAGTGGCATTCACTGTCAAACCAATCTATACCTTATGTACTATATTCTACAAATAAAATACAAGCAATTTTATTATGAGCGTCAATTATTTTAACAATTTCACTAAAATGCTATCGACAAGTTTCTTAGCTAAGGGAAAAGCGGTTATAAATAAAATTGTGCATGAGGTTTACCCTTATCCATTGGTAGCAGAAACGCATTTCGGAACGCCGCTAAAGTGCTTTGTTCTATCCTGCTGGAGAATAAAATATATAAATATTCAAATTTGTTGTTTACGTTTTTTCCGATGTTAAAGCGTAGAACGAACAGACGTGATTCTGGTGGCTCTGAGCCGTGAAATTGCGCTTTGTCCCAGACTAACAAGTGTTCCATTGGTGAATCGTAAGGTACTGTTTAGCTCGTCGGCCTCCTCTGTAGTGTAGTTCATTTTGCTTGTATCACGGCTCCTGCTCCGTCAAGTGAGACGGTGGAAATGCTCAGACGACCGCCTGATTCCGCGCGCATGCAGGTGTTTGGAATTGGTCCCCGTAAACAATCACTTTGTTTTCCTAACCTGGACAAAACGCACGTATAGCACCAGCTGTCAACGGTATACCGAGACCGATTAGCGGTATGAGCATGAGAACAAGTGGGTGTCGTTAGACGAAGAAGGTGGTCGATGTTGATTCGGTTGTGGAGAAACCCTCGAAGCACGATAGTTTCATCGTTGTCATTCGAAGCTACCATACGAAAGAAAAAACAGTTAGAGAGTCAAATGAGTTCAGGAGCATTTAGGGCTTGACTCGGACATCGAAGGAACCTCGACGAGAGTTCGGTCCACTTTAAGGAATGTTCGATTTTGGGGTATTTAAGGCAATTCAGTCTGGTGCCAAAGAAACTAAGGTTACCAGATCAACATATTTATTTATTATCAAAGATGTTTGCTATGCGCTTTGGTCATTCGTTAAAGAGCTCGAGTGCCGGCCTGGATTTTATCAGGGTCGCTTTCTGCTGGGGGCTTCTCTCACCCAGTCTAGGCTGTTCTATTTATTATCTAATAAGCAACTATTGCTTGTTTATCGCTAATACGTAGAGTCGCGACAAAATTGGCAGAGACAATTCACAAGACGTAATTAACTTAGTTGTTGAGCTTCACCAATTTAAGTTTGACTGACAAAGGAAATGTTGGAACACTGGTTTGCGCTATCTGGGCTTTAATGGAGTTCTAGATCGATCCCTCCGTGCTAGCGTAACATGTAATTAAGTAAGCAATTGAAGCCGTTAGTGGGGATTACTTGTTAAAGGTGGTTGGAGGTGAGAATCCTGTCACTTATCACTTTGTTCTCTGTTTGGTCTCATCTTAAGACTTGGTCAACTAGTTCAAGAGTTCAGTCAGCTTTTCGTTATTGGGCAATGAAGTCATCAGGGGTAACATCAGCACGGTCTGCGAGGACTTAAAGAGGATATTGAGTTTCTCTACATGCTGAGTTCGTGAACCAACTGGGAAGTTCATATCATCAGTTCAGACGCAGCTGACCTCTCGGCTGTTCAAGACAGGGATCTCAAAATTTGAACTCGACGCTGGTTTTCTAGTTAAGTGCTCCGCCTTCTCTAGCTAGGTGCTTATCGGGACTCGTATTTTCTACCCCCCAGAGATCGCGAAGATCCGGTCCATGTTAAAGCGGACTCAGATGATGCTATTACATCCAGTGGGGTTTTCGCGGAGACCTTTATATAAACTATACATTTGAAGACTAGAAGTAATACAATTTTTATGATTTGTTTACCTCCTTATTTCTCTATAGATACTTAAGAACCTAGTCCCAAGATGACCAAGGTCCTATATATATCTTCTTAGGCGAATTTACCGTCGGACAGGGACAAGCTTCTGTGCGTGCTCAAGCATGGAGTATTCATGCCTCGGCTAGCGTTAGCTGCCTGTCTTTGTTTGCTTGCGACGTCTGCCCTCCTATGTGGTCTTCTTCTATGAGCACTGAGATCGTGTACAAAGAGACAAATATGCCAGACTGGTTCCATAAGTCACGGTAAGTAAAATACTTTGTATTTACCAAATATAAGTTTCGGTTCTAATATATATATATATATATATATATACATTTTTGCGGAGACGGGCGAATGGTGTTATGCACTGTGCTACGAATGTGGGTGGGGGTGTTCCTCCCTCTCGAGCCGTGTAGGACTCAACACTAACGTCAAGGATCCTACCTACTAAACACACCTTCCCCCTTAAGTTTTACTCTCTAATGGCTTAGATGTCTACGGTTTTTTCATGTCATGGCTAATATTATTCCACTCCGGCATTTACCTTGCCGAAAAGACTTACGACGAGACCACAATATCCTTACTCCTTTCCGTCGTCGAGTGTATGCTGCAGCCCCCCAGTGCGGCTACCCAGAAGCCGCCACTTCTGTACGTAGCACGGCAGCGAAGAGAGCAGCGCATGCACAGAATTCTGGCAGCAATCGTCACCCAGTCCACTCATGGCAAAGTTCTTGAACTATGTCACATGGAATCCACCACGGCTCCACCAAGTAGGTCGCAGACGGTCGTCTTCCCTTCCCCCCTGCCCTGACCGGGTAGACATCGGTCAGGGTCAGGGTGGGAGAAGGACTAATATTCGCCGAAGCCGTGCAGACTCTCAGGGCACATTTGGCCGACAACAAGCAACTTGAGTCAACAGTCAGCGGGCTGGTCAAAAACAGTGACGGTGACGTGATAAGTGGCTCTTTGGGGCATCAACCGCACTGTGACTCAAAGATAATCAAGACAGAGCTGCAGCGGTTTCTTGCTGTCCCCAAAGAGGCTCCGATCACGGTAATCGAGTCGCGCCACAAAGGCGCAGGCACATGCTGGTACTCAATGGTCAGAGTTGCTACTCCTCTGACCAAATAGCTCCAGTCGCAGCAAAGCGTCATGATTGCGGGCAGCGCCTTGAGGTCTGGGCTTTAACTGCCAGAGACCGGGCCACACTGCCGCTTTCTGCAAGGCTCAGAAAGTGACTACACGCCTCTACCGCCGATGTGGATCGCCGGAGCATGCCGTCGCGGCCTGCACCGCCGAGACCTGGCACCATATAGGCCGAGTGTCTTCTCAAGATAAAAATTATCGAGATTCTGTAAATAAATCTTAGCCGCTGCAGAACCGCACATGACCTGCTGGAGTAGTACGTTGTACAACATCGAATCGCCCTCTGCATTATCTCAGAGCCAAATGTCGCTCTGTCGAGAAATCTAACCAATGCATGGACAGACAATTCCTGCGACGCTGCCATCTGATAGACTGGGCAGGAGCACTGTCCATCACAAGGCCACGGACCAGGAGAACGTATTCTCATGGACGTACCTGCCAGATCTTAACTGCGTACTATACAGTTACTACTTTCCCGCTAGACAGGACGGTAGAAAGATTTTAACAATTTTTTAGACTACGACCGCATCGATTGACACTCATCGCTACGCTGGCCACTCATTGATAGTCGCAGGCGACTTCAACGCACTACACGCCGCGTGGAGCAGCCGCCGCATCACCGACCGAGAACTGTTCCTACTGGACTGGCTGTCGGGCCAAGGCTTGTTACTTACCAATCATAGCGACGTGTCGACGTTTGCGTGTTGCGGCCAATTATGTCTCCTTGATCTGACGTGAGCGGATTCGGCTGCAATGGCCAGCATGCAGGACTGGGTGGTGCAGAAGGCGGAGGAAAGTCTCGACGGACACCGCTACATCATCTTTCAGATAACGCTCGCAAAGCAGACGATACACGCGTCTGCCGGACCGCTGATACTGGCACATGCGACACAATAATAAGGAACTATTGACAGACACAATCAAAAGATTGCTCAGTTGCCTCGGCGATACACCCGTCGACGAGACATATTAATGTCATATCAGGCGGCCGGCGATCCGGCCAGACAAGAAGCTCTAAGAAGAGCCTCCGCTAAATACTGGAGGAGCCCAGAAATTGGGACCGCCAGCGCAAACTGCGTGCGCGCAAACCGCATCATGCATCGGGTCCGGTCGAGACGAGACGCCGTCAACGAGGATATGACGACCGACAGCTAGCTGACGCGGTCGACCGTGCTGATCGACTACAACAGCTGGACCGTATCGAACGCCTGCGTCTGCGACGGCTGATAAGCAGAGCGAAGGCAAACTCCTGCAACTGGTTGAGTCAGTAGAATCAGACGTCTGGGGCCTTCCGTACCGCACGGTGACGGGAAAACCGCCCCCGCTCCCTACAGAGTAAGTACGAAACCTAGTCACGGCCCTCTTTCCCCGGCAGCCAGCACGCGCCCCCGCGTTAGCATCGAGGTGGACCCTGATCAGATCCCGGAAGTGAACTCCGAAGAGGTGGCACATGCCGCGGAACGCCTCGCGACTGGAAGGGCACCTAGACCAGACGGGGTTCCCCCAAGGGTCATACAAATCTTGGCCAAAAACCCCCGCTCGGCTCTTTACACGCCTACTTCAGGACGGTCGTTTGCAACCCAGTGGAAGCGCGTTCACTTGACTCTTCATAACGAAACCGAACGCAGCAGCGGGATCATCTTCGACCCATCGCCCCATATGCCTACTCAACACTATCAGCAAACTCTTCGAGAATGTGCTGGTCAGACGCCTAAACGAAGAGATCGAGGAGAAAGCCGCTCTGTCTTTCTCGTATGCTGAGGCGCGTTCGCTTTCGGCCAACGGCGAGGTCCACCCTGTCACGGCGGGCGTTCCGCAGGGCTCAGTGCTCAAGCCGATCCTCTGGAATGTAGCATACGATGGAGTCCTGCGGTTAGACGACTTGCCCGACGGGGTGGACATAATCGCCTACGCCGATGATGGCGCTGATGGTCACTGCGAGATCGGAGGCGGTGCTTGTGGCGCGAGCGAACACTGCTTTTTCCAGAATAAAGAAGTGGATGGCAGACAACTACCTGGTTGGCTCCTCGGAAGACCAAGGTAATCTACCTAACCGGTCGCCGTCGTACTAAACAAGCATCCTTAGAACTTGCAGGGGACCAGCTGACTATCAAACGGAAGGCAAGTTACTTACGCGTAGCACTGGGCACAGGCCTCACCGGCTTGCTACACATTCAGAAGGTCATGAAGGTCTCACCAGCCTTGCACGCATCCTGCCTCGCGAGGGGGACGCGACGCACGCTAAGCAGCTGCTCCTAGCGGCCGTGGCGAGGGCCATTTCTCAGTATGTCGCGTCTATATGAGCTGGTATGGCGCTACGGATCGCAAAGGCACGGTTCATGATACGAAGCCCTCAAAGAGAGCCTGGCCACGAAGCTTAATCACTGACCTGAAAACTTGGCATAAGGGTAGCCCGACTACGACACTCGTGACCAACATGCTCAAGTCGGCAACGGACTGGCACGTGGGATCTTATACCTAGTCGGGCTTATGCCTGAAAAAGTTTGCCAGGAGGATCGCCGCAGATCGCGATTCAACACTAGGCGTCTAGTGTCTTCTCCCAAGCAGGAACCCACTCTCTGCTCAGGGACATAATCGTAGACGAAGGAGGGGGATCACAGCACGGGATTTCCCTCTCCTGGCCTCGAGGTAATGGTTCACAATTTCAAACCAGGAAAGAGTGGGAGAGGTGCTTTTTAGTGGGTAGCACGCGCGGACTGGATCAAGTTTTATACTTTCCCCCGGTGTTTAGACCCACTCTACCCTCCATTAGCATCGGAGGGCGTTTGTAAAGCATTTTCCACCTCTACCAAAAAACGCGTGGTGTTTCGACTCCTTGTGTTTCTTCTCCTCTGGCCCATCTCAATCTTAGAAGCGCAATAGCGATTGTCTTTGCCTGCTCTAATCGAGCATTTTAGGAGAGTGTGCTCGAAGTCATCGTCGATGCCGTCTGCACAGGTGCAAACAGGTCTTTAAAAGAGTTTTGCCAATATGAAGGAGATCGCTTTGAAAATCCTTACCAGACACGGCGATTTTCAGTCAGTACTTGTTCATAAGTGGGAAAACTACATCTCCATTCTGCAAGTACTGCCAAAGCAAAACGGACGACACGCCTGAACATACAATTCTGTGGTGCCCAGAATGGGCCTGTCAGCGTGCGGACCCACCTAGGGCTGACGACGATGCTCTTGGAACGCTGATACAGCTTATGATTATGTCACGCAATGACTGGACCAGCATTGCTCGCACCGTTACTGCATGACGTCAACCCGCGGGGCATCCCGGGATAGCTAAATTCTTAAACTACTCTGCCCCTTTGATTGTTTGAAGTCATGCTTATGCAGTTCCCGATCGGTTGTTAAGATTGGGACATGGCTGGCTTTTAGTCGGTTGGAGCCTCACAATACCGGCTACACTTACAGACGAGTTCCCTGCGGTGGTGTCCGCGCGGGCGTATCGCATTGTCCAGATAGTCCCTCAAAGAAATCGAAAATCACCGTGGCTAGTGAAGCACTGCGTGAGGGAAAATTTATTTCCCCCGCCGGGTGGTCTATCTACCTTTTATGCTCAGGATGAGCAGACGACGTGAATGACCCGGTGAGCCTGCAGGGATGACAATTCACTCTTCTTGCCACGACCCTATCGTTCTTTCCCTCTCAGCTTCTTTGTTCAATTCAGGTCCTCCTTCCCAGATCCTTCTTCTTTCGTTTACTATTAAGTCCCAAAGAGAGGAATCAGCCAGTACCAGACTTGCCTTTATGCTAGCCCTACGGTAGGCCTCCACGATCTTAAGCCGCTGTTCCCTGTTGGCTTCTTAGGGCTTTTGTTGCCGTCGCCGTATTTAGCGTGTTCTGCGCCTAGCCAGTATTAACTGGCATTGGTGGCGTCATCCGAGTAGGGCACAACTCGTGAATTCACTGAGGTTGTCCTGAATAAGTAAACAGTCGTTACACAGTGTGAGTGAGGTTGGCAGTTGATGGCGAGAGCGGACCCGGGGCTCGTGTTAACATAGTCGAGGTTATTTGGGGCGTGGTGTTGTTCTGCATCATCGGCGTTGTTCACTGACGAATGTCTAGCTGTCTATTCATCATTAGGATCAAGAGAAGACAACTTCACAGTGACACCAGCTGCTCCACAGGCAGTGTTCGTCAAAGCTGGCGATCCCCCCGAGTGCATGGAGCGACAGCGTCACAAGGCGCGAAGTCGTTTGCAGACCACCTGTGGTTGCTCCATCATGTCTGACTCACATGCTGAGCAGAAGGCCAGCTTCATCTGCCCACAAAAAACGTCCAAAGACGCTTCAGAGACGCTTGTTTAGCTGTTCCGTACAACGAAGCCGATGCGGGCAGCTGCCGTAAGTGGCTCTCTGGTTTGATTTATATAGGCAGCACCGAATATGGTTCGTGGGACCACAGCGGCGACAACGAGGTGCTGTCTGGCGCTATGTGGTCCAAGTTAACCGGTCACCAAGCTAGCACTGGTGCGGCTCTCTATAGAGCAACACCTCGTGTTTTTTAGGCCCAGAATTTCCGTCGAAAATCTTATTCTGGCCCAAAATAGAATTACCAAGGGTCGGTGGCCATAACTATACCAGTTCTGATGTTCTTCACTCTGACTCGAAAGGCCTCACCTATTGAACGCAAAGCGTTAACAATGGTTGTGCTGCTGAGTGACGGATGCACACCTCATATTTTCCCCATTGTTGATGATCTTGGGACGCTCACTCTAGAGCGTAACCAGAATCCTACTGAGCTTAAACTCAGCAATGACAAGCTGTCTTCGGCTTCCTCGGCGACGATAGCAAGCTCACCGGCTCGTGTAGAACAAGGTTCCTCAGCTTTTAATTGAAATTGTCTGGCCATCTCAACGCAAACAGCGTTATTGTTTGTCCCCAGCAAATGAATATCTACGGCAAACCTAATTGCCCCAGCTTGTTCAGTTGTTTTCTCTTTTGATGTTGTCTCCTTTCTCATAAGCTTGCCACCCGCACCAACTTCATTCTAGCCATCGGTCTCTTCTTCTGTTGGCCCCGCTGTCTATGGATACCCCTTTTAGCGCACTCGTTACTGGCACCAGAATAATCCTCTGTTGTCTGGGCTGGTGGCCTGCCGTTTATAGATGCCGTTGTTGCAGCGGTGTCGACACCGGCGCCATTTTCCTCCACCAGCTGCCGTTGCAACTGCTTTCTCATTCTACTTCTGCTGCTACCTCGGTCTCTTGAACGGCAGCATTTGGAACGTCCCCCAACGTTCCGTGTCTGCAACAAAAGGTAGATTATGGTCGCTCGCGAAGTCTGGTGGTCACGACGTTGTTTTTATCATCGATGGACGAGGTTGATTAAGCTTCCATGATATTAGTACCGACGTTGGTGAACGTATCACTCCCATCTCGATGGTACTCTACCATACGAGTGTTAACTGGTTGTTGAAGTTATTGCACGACGAGGCACAGCGCTAGGCGAGTTCACAGAAGCCACCATATCACAATTTGTTTTAGAGCTCGACGAAAGTCGACTGTGCTACTCGAATTGCAACATTTGAAAAAAGAAGAAGCGTTAAAAATGATGGGCGCTTGTTGAACGAGGCCTAGCCGGTGTGTCAATGTTGAAACTTATTTCCAAGGGAGGAAGGGAGGCCTGGCGTCCCTGTCAAAGCACAATCTTGATTAGTGTAAATCACAAAAATACATTTTACAATTATTCGCGCAATTAAAAACACTAAAATACTAAAGAAAAATAAAAACATGTAGCCTGCATCTGAACGTGACCACCTTTGCTACTGTTAGTCAAGCCCTAGGCTTTTGAGGCTCTCGAGCTGCAAATGCGGCGCTCGATTTTATACCTCTATGGACGGAGAAAAGGCATTTCTCTGGCGTTATCGAAAAGTGAGGCTACCGGCTGTTTGTTGGCAGAAGGAAATGCCCAATATATTGAATTGTTGTAATTGCTGTCGTCATTTCTGTTTCCTGTAGCCGCTGATCTGACGATAGCAATTGAAGTCCTGCGTGTTCTGTTTTCGGGACCTTTCAAAAACCGCCCATGTTTTATATCCGTCATGCTGCTGCAGCTGCTGGTGTTCCTGTCTAATTCTTGTTTTGCGATCTTGTTTTTGCATAGGTTCACTGGGCCTGTTTCACCCGCTCTGTGTTCGATATGCCTCCGCCACACATGTTTACGCCACCGGCAGGCCCACCCGGGGCCACCGCGCATAAAACCGCCGAAACCCACCATTCGGCCCTATATGATCATGCATAGATGCTCCACTCAGTCCACCGAAACCGCCGAGGCCGTCAGGTTATCTGGCGCTGCTTGTATTGCCAGGATAACCAGGTCGCCCCGCAAAATGGCACAGCATGCCGGAGACAGCCGCGTCGCGTACCAGAGCTACCCGATGTCGTGAATCAGGCCGGAATGGCCGAGCGGTGTGACGTCATCGTAGACGTTCGCAGTGAGAGCGACGTCACACCATTTAATTCTCACCTCGACCGTAGAGGGCGCTACTGGCGAGACACATACCTCCAACCGAAATTGTGCGGTTAATAATTTCGTTGATGTTTCTAAGTCGTATAAATTGTATAAACATTAATATAAATAGATAAGTATAATGTACGCGTGTAACTGAAATGCGTTGGAAATAAATATTAAATAGGAATAATGAATTCGAATTACCTGGGCTGCTTGCCGGCGTGCACGCCGCCACGAGGCTCCCGTGGTTGCATCGGCACACGCGCATTTGGTGTTTGACTGCCGTTCGTTGCGGTCACGAGTAGCGAGCCAGTCTTACCGAATCGTCTCGTGTAGCAGACGAACGGTGCGGACGCATGTGAGATCGGTCCCGGAAAATATCGTCGGATATTAGTACGGGAGACTCCTTCATCCGTTTCTTTGTGTAGAACAGGTAGACTTGGTGATTAGGAGTACTTTGTGCACACAAGGGGAGCTGTTGGTGAAGTGTCGTGAATTGTGTGACTCTCAGAAGGTTTATTACTACGAATACAGACTAAGGTGATTTCTGGTCGCGTGTGCGGTGCAATTGCCAGGAAGCTGTGAAAGAGATATTGCAAAGTATTTGTCCGATCTCTCCCTCGGAGTTCCGCGAGCGGGTGAGCTACGTGGTTTTCGTTTCTGTGGTGTTCTTGTACACTTGTGCGTCAGCCACGGGTTAGCGCAGTACCGTGTGGTTGCCGCCATCTTGGTTTCGCCGTGCCTAACGGTGTATGCTTAGCAGAGAGTTGTGTCTCGTTCTGGCCAAACGCTGTGTGCGAAAGAGGTCGAAGCCGTCTCATCTTCGTGCGCAGTCCGACGGACAGTGCAGACAAGCGCATCCAGCGCGGACCTGTGAGGCGGTCCATCAAGTGGGCATTGCGACCTAGATCCAATCTGGTTTCGGTATTCCGCAATACTGCTCTCATAGTCACCGACCGATTTCTTTTGCGAGTTTTGCCAGGGATTGCCGTTTTACATCGACTTTGGTAGTTAGGCCATACGTGGTGGTTGGACGGTGGAACGGTAGGGAGTGTCATGTCGTCCTTTCGGGCGCTGCCAGACAAGGGAATGGAGTGGAGAAGCAAGAGGCCTTTATGGACGTCAACGGGGACGCCGTTGTTGCGACTGAAAAGGAGTCTGCGGATAAAGAGAAGCCGGCGGATAAAGGGAGAATCCCAGTTAAAGGCAAAGAGGAGAAAGTGACCACAAAACCAAAAAGGGAAGGAAGAAGGAGGAAAACAGCCAGGCAAGCACGGTGCTACCTCAAGGCGCTCTTTTTGATGTCAACTACAATGGACCGCTGAAACAGCCCGGGACTGTGGTTGAGGCCGCGTAAAAAGAGGTCATTGGCACCAAGAATGTACATGTGACTATCAAGGAAAGGATGCTCTCTCTGCTGGCAGAAATGAAGGCCGCCATGAAAAAAGAAGAAGGACGACCAAAAAGAAAGGGAGATGCTAGAAGATAAAGCTAAACGGATTTCTACCACGCCGGGTCTCCTCAGTAACTGCAATCTGCGAGAAGAAACGTCCTAAGATGGTCGATGCGGCCTGCGAGGACGGACCCTGTCTCGATAATAGAAGTTGCGAAAGACCCAGTTAACGAAATCAATAAATTATTTTCGGCTTTAACTCGAAAGAGGATTTGTCTACGCTTGTGAAGACCAACTGGCCTGAACAGGTGTACACGCACACCAAGTTGCACAAGTCCAGTATCGTTAAAGAGAGTCCGATTCGACTACTAGTAGTTCGGGAGGGCTCGAAGGACGATGCTGTGGCGTGGGACAAGATGTCGGTGCAGTTCGGTGGCCTCAGGTCCGAAACAGCTCAGAAGGTCGGCGAGATCGTGTCACGGAGAGGGGTGATGAAGGTGATGTAACTACACGGGCTGTAATTGCTCTTCGCCTCCCCAAAGAGCATGACCTGGCTAAAGAGAACGCTCTTCTTAAGAGCCTTCTCCGTAAAGCTAATGAGGGTAACGATTTCAAGTGGGGTCGAGCAGGGTAACAGCCCGGTTCCATATTATTTGACCAGCGAGCAGGAAGGCGGGTACCATACTGCCCGTAAACTGCTTGAATGCCTTGCCCGACAATTCGGAATTCACCTCGGGCTGACTACCAGCAAGAATGGGCGCAAGGTGATTGGTGTCGACGGCCAGAACGGCAGTGACACAAAGAAAAAGAGGGGTGGGGCAAGGAGGAGAAGACTCTCACTTCAATCGTCCTGAGAAAGACTGGGACAGCCTCGTATGCGGATGTCCTGGGGCTTCAGCAGAGGCTCGATATCAAAAAGCATGGGATAGAGGTGAAACAATGGCAGAAGCTTTGAAGCGGAGACGTTAGGCTTGTCGTTTCGGAGAAGGTTGTCGGCGGTACAAGAACCTTCGTAGACGCCCTTACCAAGGAGGCCGTCGTTGACAAGGCTAGTCTGGGAGAGAGGAGGCTGCTAATCAAGCAGCTCCCTCACGAGACAACCGAGGAAAACATCTCGAAAGCCGTCGCTTTGCTCGTGGGTAACAACGGTACCGTTGAGATAGACAGGCCGCGCAGGTGCAGCGGTGGGAAACTAACCGTGACGGTTACGGCATCGGCGGGTGCAGCTAAGAGACTACTGGACGCTGGCCAACTTGTAATGGGGTGGTCCACTTGCCCCATCGTTCGGTCCCGTGCTGCCGGCGATGTCAGCGTATTGGCCACCGCGCTTGGGAGTGCACGAACCCGCAAGTCGATGGTTGGGTTTGCCACAAGTGCGGACAGGTGGGCCACATTGCCAAGAACTGCGAGAATGAAGAGGCTTGCTATACGTGCGAAGTAAAGGGACACGGAGCAAGGTCTATCACGTGTCCTGTCTACAGAGAATGGATTCTAAAGGGGCGCAGTCTCTCCTCCCCTCATAAGCAGGTGGCTACAGCGGCGACGATAGCAGAAGAGGCTAGGCAGGTGTCTGCGCAGGAAACGCCGGCAGGAGCAGCGGCGCAAGAAGAAGTATCGGACACTGGCGCGGAAACCACCATGGACGAAGAAGGTTTCACGCAACTCCTGCGCAATAAGCGTGGACGCCTAAAGCATGCCCATAGCTCTCTCGATACGAAATGCCGGGCGCCGAGGCCACGAAAAAATGATGGCCAGTAAACAGGACTACGTCAGCATTTTGCAGCTAAACTGCAACCGTAGCAAAGGTGCCCATCATATGCTTGAAACGATTGCTGGACGCCGTAGGGCAAGCTTATGCCTTGTGAGCGAGCCCAACATTACCCTTGCCAAGCGCAAGGCGCATGTATGGACGGTTGACGACGGTAGGGCCAGCTGCATCGTAGAGAGTAAAAGTAGTCGGAAATATAAAGTAGTTGGAACAGGAAGCGGCAAAGGATTCTCCTGGGTTGAACTCAAAGGCCTGGGTCGCATCTATTCCTGTTATAGTAGCCTCAATGGTACACTAGCGGACCTGCAGGAGCTACTTGAGGACGTCACAATTTCGGCGCGGGCCAGCTTGGAGCCGCTAGTTATCTTTACCGGTGACTTCAACGCTGCTTCGCCTGTGTGGGGCTCGAGGGAAACTAATAGCAGGGGATAAGCTGTTATGGAATGGTTAGCCAGAGAGGACATGGTGACCTTGAACAATGGTGAAGCTACGTACTGCTCCTCAAGGGGAAGAGAATCCTGGATTGACCTTACAATCTGCAAGGCATCGCAGGCGCAAAAGATTGTTGGTTGGCGAGTGATAAACGAGGAAGAGAACCTCAGCGATCACTACTGCATTGAGTTCAAGGTGAAGGGAGCTAGCAGCAGGGAGACGACACAACCTCAAGTCAGGCGACATGTGTGGCGCATAAAAAGTAATGAACTGTTAAAGGAATCGTGGGAAGGATTGTTGAAGAGCGACGGAATGCCGGAAACAGCAGACGACTTATACAGTCTACTAAAGAGGGCGTGCCAAAAAGCATTTACCCCTCCAGCTCGTCCTAGCATAAAACCGAGGCCAGTGTTCTGGTGGAACAACGCTATTGCCTCGGCTTGTACAGAGTGCATGCGGTGCAGACGTATCTACACCCGCACGCGTAGAAGTGAAGGGGACTTCGAGCAAACTCGCCAACTGGGCATTGAGTACAAAAGGGCGAAGGGCTGTCTGCGAAGAGAGATTAGCAAAAGCAAGGAAGCCTGTTCGCGCGATTTGGTCGAGAAGCTAGAGTCGGATCCTTGGGGCAAGCCATACAAAATCGTCAGGGGCAAGATAGGTGGAGCAAAGCGTGAGCATCTGGAGGAGGACGAGAAGCTTCGGGTGATTACCACTCTTTTCCCACAGCACCCGCATTTCGATCGAACAGAACTTGAGACTTTACCGGATGGCGACATCCCCGAGGTCACCACGGGCGAAATTTTAGCTGCGGCAGACAGAATTAAGCTTGGAAAGGCGCCTGGCTTGGATGGAATACCGCCAGAAGCAGTGAAATTCCTCTTTAGAGAGTATTCGTCGCTTGTGGCGAAGATCATCACAAAAATATTTCGTACAAGTAAGCTTCCAGAGAGCTGGAAGGCCGCCGAGGTAGTACTACTACCAAAAGGCAAAGGGACACACCGCCCGATTTGCCTGTTAGGCACTTTAGCCAAAGGTGTAGAAGCCATTATGGAGGATCGGCTGAGGACCTTTGTCGAGGAAAATGGACTATTGTCAACAATGCAGTTTGGATTCCGAAAGCATAGGTCTGTTCTGTCGGCCATCCACAAAGTGGTGGCAAAGGCCGAACTTATCAAGAAATCTACTCGGAAAACCAGGGATTTGTTCTTAGTGGTGTTGCTGGATGTAAAAAATGCGTTTAACAGAATCCCATTGAAAGTGGTTCTCGAGACGCTCCGGCGAAAGAATGTCCCACCATATCTGGTGCGGTTGGTTTCCGACTACCTGAGCAATAGACGGGTAGAGAACGGGCGTACCAAGATGGGGATGACTGTCGGAGTGCCGCAGGGTTCAATCATTGGACCTCTTCTCTGGAATCTGGCATACGACGACATCCAGCATCTTTCACCGGGAGTGGAATTGGTTGCGTACGCGGATGATCTGGCTGTGACAATCAGGGCCAGAACTAAAATAGAGCTGGAGACATACGCCAACATTGCGCGGGCGGATGTCGATAAGTGGATGAGAGGTGCCGGCCTAACACTCGCACCACAGAAGAGTGAAGCTATTACTACTCATCGGGAAAAATAAATGTGCTCCTCTAAAGTTTACGCTGTCGGGCGTAAAAATTGAGCTAAAGGACACGGCAAGATACCTGGGCATACACTTAGACCGAGGATTGCGAGGAACTCCTCATGTAAGGATTGCGGCTGGGAAGGCGCAAAAGGCGGCTAATGACATCGCCCGTCTTTCGCCCAACACGTGCTGCCCGAAAGATAGCGTCCGGAGACTTCTGTTGTCCGTATCCGAGTCGATCATCCTTTTTGGCTCGCCCGTTTGGATGTCGCCTACAATGGACACAGGCGCTACTAAAAAGATGCTGAGGAAGGTCCAGCGGATCGGAGCCCTACGTAGCATTCGAAGGTATCGCACCTCGCTCGTGCTGGCGGAGACAGTGCCCTGGGACCTAAAGGCAGCCGAACGTCGGCGCTTGTGGGTTAACCCAGATAGGGAGCTCGTACAAGAACGGGAGGTGACACTCGATCGGTGGCAAAAGGAGTGGGATAGCATTCGGAACGGGCAACCAGGGGCGCTCGTAAGGAACCTCGTTCCGAACATCCGTCAATGGATGAATCGTCCCGGGGGCCGTCTCACATACCACCTGACCCAAGTCCTCACGGGTCACGGCGATTTCCAGGTGTATTTAAATCTGATAGGGAAGGCTGAAACAACGCAATGCTTGTACTGTGACGAGGTGGACACCCCGGAACATACAGTATTGCGATGCGCCGCATGGACCGAGACCAGACGAGGCTTGGCCAGAAAGAACACGCTGGGAGAGCTAGTCACGTACATGCTTTCGTCGATCAAAAACTGGGACGCGGCTGCAAAGCCTATTCAACGGATCATGAAAGCAAAGGAAGAGACAGGAAGAAGAAAAAGGTGGAAAGCGTCCGAGAGTTGTTGCCAAGGCGCGACTCGACAAGCAGGACCTAAAGATTTAAAATTTCCGAGACTTCCCCGCCGTCCTGTGTGTAGTTACTCTTCTGCGTTAAGGATCCCGCAGGTCGGAGGGTCATCTTAAGGAGGGTACATATATGTAGGCATTGCCGTCTATATATGTAGGTTTTAATGGGTATTGCCTTAATCCTTCGGCTCGACTCTTGTCAAGCGCCAAGACTTGCCGTTAGGTGGCTGAGTCCCACACTGTCTGAGCGTTGGCATATTAGGGGGCTTACCAACTCCTGGTATGCTTTCTCGCAGTCGTACGTAAATGTATTTTAAACCCTAAACCTCCTCCAAAAAAAAAAAATTTTCAGCATTTTTCAGCAAAGCGCAGACAAAAATCGCAGTTATCATCTTTCTTAGCCCCCCATAAGCCTGGTTCTCGTTAAAGCCACCACCAACCTTGTTGTTTTTGTTTTAGCCCTTGCCATTGCTTCTCTGGTATGCATGCCATTACCGCCTTCGTTAGGCCTCGCCTAGTGAGCATGTGCACACTCTAGTATTGACGAGCGATGCAAACTAAAGAATCCCTCGTAAATATTCCTTTAAGAGACAAGAGCTTGCACATTCTGGTTCAATATTGAATGGAGCTTGTGAAATAGTTTCGCTAAAATAGAAACCCTCCATGGATAAAGTTCCTCAATTGGTACAGACGCCGTTATAGAGTTTACCAAGATGGAAATATACAAATTCTGTATGTTGTTCTGTGCTTCGCTACGCACGGCAGAGAGAGCGCAGACCGCGCACAAGGCGTTGTGTTTTACACTGAGGATAACATACATGTTGGTAACTCACACTGATTACACACAATGCATGTGTATGATAAATAATTATTTTTTGTTGTCAGCAATGCAAAATCCAAGCCGTTAGTGCTTTTGCAGTATTCGTATTTTAGTTCTTAACAATTGTAGCGTCATGTAACAATTATCATCCATTGTTAGTTTAAATCTAGCAATATTAAACGTTTATGGATTTATTTTTACATTTTATCCAAACTGCATTTATCTTTATATTTAATTAATTAAGTGGTGTGGCGCAGGGCTAAGGGTTTTACAGGTAAAACGAAGTGTTCTTTATAAGTGATACGGCGTCTCTGGGGTCACCAAAGCTAAATAAATCAATTGCAATAGAACAAGACGGGTATTTATCGTGTACGTTTTAACAGTGAAAGTGCTGGACGACCAATTTGCTATTTGCTTTGGCAACAAAGATCTTCTGCATCGGCCGCAGTTTGAATACTTGGCAATCAAGATGGCCATAGCAAGACAAACATTTACCTATCTTTATTTTCGACATACGCAAATTTCTGCGCTAAATATATACAGTCATTCTATTCGGTCAAGCTTTCTCGCTGACCGGAAACCCGCCGGTTTTGAAACTACTGGTACTGAGACCACTTTGTTTTTTTTTATGTATTTGTCGGAGAAGCTTTAAAACTTCCTCAACGAGTATTTTATTATTACATTAGTAGTCGCCTGCCTGGGGTTTCCTTGAGTTTTTCTGTTTTCCGGTTTTAACTCAGATCTCAACACCAAGTCTATACATATATATATATATATATATATATATATATATAGGATGACACAGCGCGTACCTACAACAGTCACTTAGAATACGTAACACATCGAACAAAGCTTAAGTTGTATCAGATGGGAAACGGACTTCTAATAAATAACAGCAAAGCTAAGTTCATACAGTTGGTTCATACATTTGATCGGTGGCGACGCATCCGAAGCTGGTTATGCAGCCCACCTTGCGGAGACTAGCAAGTTGAGGAAATACTCATCACTCGGGTATCCCCACGAATTCTGCCCTCTCGCGTTTGAAACCCTGGGTGCTCCTGGCGTTCGGACCAAGCGGCTGATCCGCAAAGTCGGCACCTTGTTAAACCTGTCATCCGGTGATAGCAGATCGTCGTCCTTTTTTAAACAACGTCTGGATCTTGATATACCACGTGAAAACGCTGCCTCCGTTCGGGGCACACTTTTGAGGTGGTGTCGGCCTGACCTCATCAAAACGGACACGTGACAGCCACAATACGCGCCCCCTAGGCATATTGGCTTAGCTAATCCATCGTGACACGTGTAACATATACATAATGTATTATATTGAAAATAAACTTCCTATATATCATATCGTGAAGTTCATACAGTTTGAACTCTGCTGCAACAGTTAAACCCAAACTGAAGATAAATCGTGCACTTGTGGAGAGTTACTATTAATACGGGCTACTTGATCGTTGCACCATTGATCGTCCTGCAAAAAAAGCCATCCGATTGGCCTGCGGTGCCGACCGCAGCATCAGTGCAGTGACACGTATGCATAGTTGAAAGGTTATTGCTCTTTCGACATTGTTATGCAAAACCGGTGCTACCTTCTTATCTCCTTAGAAGTGCGCATGCTGGGCCCAAAACACAAGCGATACAAAGATCGAGTAAACAATATATCACTAGGGTACGCCACTATGGCACTCCCAATTAAGAAGACACAAAAACTAAAACCATGAGAAGACTGCGCTGCCAGTAACTTTATTTAGCTATTAAACAGTTGCTCTGATATCGTACAAAAATAAACAAACGAGAATACTAAACAAATCAAGAAACAAATACGAGCAAACATTACATCACTCAGCTAGAAGCAAATGCCCAGGTTAATTGAATAAATACCACTTGTCAAATGTATGCTTTTCAAAGATAATTCCATGTGCACTAATATAACGTCACCTAAAGTACAAAGACCAACAAAATATAACCATCTCTACGAGCTTCCACATGAACGCTCTCACACATATAGACAAGCCGCGCAGGTTCGGCAGCGAAATGCTGAATGTGACGGTTACACGGCATCGATGGGCGCAGGATCACTGGAAGCTGGCTAACTTCCCCGCAATTAGCGTAGGCGCCTAAAACAGGCCCATAGCTCTCCCGATACGCAACGCCGGATTTCAAAGCTACGAAATGCCCGGTTTTAGCAGGTATTGCTTTCGTCCGTTGGGTCGAGTCTTGCTAAGAGCCAAGGCTTGCTTAGGAGACTTGTCGTGAGGTGGCTGAGTTCCACACTATCTGAGCGTAAACATAATAAAGGGCTCACCGACTCCTGAAAAGCTTCACTCATTTGTGCGTAATTGTATTGTAAACTCCTGACCTCCTCAAAACAAGTTTAAGAAGAACCTGCACGGGGTATATATGGTGGATATATCCCCCATCACACTTGGCGTTAGGCATATTTTGCACCTGCAGTAGAGGCGCCCTACTAAAAATAATTTAATCGTAATAATCAGCTTTAACACACGGCTAAATAAAAAGTGTGTACTTGTTTATTGTATTTTTTATTCGTTTTGTTCATGATTATGTTCATTTTATTAAATAAATTAAATACATATTTCAGTAAAAACAGCAATATTATTATTAAAAATGCCTTGGAAGATGCACGTATGGCACACGATGATATAACTAATACTGTTCATTTTATTATGAAAAAATAATGTAATTAATCAGTGTGTATTATCTCCGCGAACTGAAAACAGCTTCCATGCAATTTGGCATTGCTTTAATAAACTTATCAGTTAATCGCTGTATGATTTTATTTCACCCCTTGCGCCCAGCATTAATTATTTGATTTATGAATCAGCTCCGCAAATGTCACTAACGCTGGAATTCTGGCTTTAAGTTGTCGTTTAGCATGTCCCATATCTGTCCGATCTGATTCAGGTCAAAAGAACATGCCAGTCATTTAATTAAATGAGCACACGGGTCGAACTCCACCACCTCCACCAGCTCCACCAGTTTCCTTCAAGTCTCCGTCTTAGCGCGGACAGGGGTGAATCTAAGCGCGCCCCGTGCTTCTCTGTCGTTGTTCAAAATTATTGTTCGGGATCTCAGCAGCACCGTCCGCGTGGAATTCACGAACGAGCCCGGGTTAGTACCTGGTTTGTCTTTATACAGTGTCTGCGCGACGCGCGAGGGGAGTTCTGGGTCGTCAAGGTGTAGGTTGTATGCCATGTAACGGTGGTCGCTGAATCTTTTTTTGTCAGCGTGGATCTACCAGTCGGAAGTGAGGGAGAAGTACAAATCGTTAGTAAAAGTTAATTTTGAATATCGTTAGGCGCTCCAGCAAACATAGATGCCTGGCCGTGGTTAACTAGGCTAAGGCCACGTTCGGCAGCCCAAACTGCTAGATGAGCACTTCGGTGTGGTATTTGAGGCGCTGCCCGCCATATTGCTACGCGATTCGCAGTGCACGGGTATCACCACGTCGTGTATATATATATATATATATATATATATATATATATATTATGGTCAACGAGGTGGCCTATTCACTGGTGGCACTGCTTCACTGTGTGTATAACCTGGGGGGTCCCTCGTCCCGCCCCCTAGTAAAAGGTGGCAAATGCGGAAGCTTGATGTAAAGATCCTAGAAGTTGAGATAGATGAGGGTTGTAGACGGCTAAGAGACACGGTGGCGGCACCAAATCATCACCATATACTCTACAGGATGCGGGAAAGCTGCACCCTTACACCACCACGGGAACCGCCACCCTCCTAACTACTAGTGGAACAAAGATATTGCAGCCGCCTGCAAGACCGACGGGAGGGATCCGACGGGGAAGAAGGGAGAGGCCGCAAAAGCCAAATCCCAATTAACAAAGTACAAGGCTACTCGATCGAGACTTCGAGGACTCCTCGCCAAAAGTAAAGCTCGAGCGTAGAAAGAGTTGATAGACGCGGTAGAGCAATATATGAGGCCGGCCACACCGAGTGGTTATGGACAGACTCCGGACAGACCTCGCCAACAAGCTCCTGAGAAATGGGAGATTTCCAAGGTTGTGGAAGAGGGCTAGCGTTGTCTTAATCCCCAAGCCCGAGGGGAAGACGGGACCCTTAGCTTACCGGCCCATGAGACTTAATAAAGAGATCCAAGAAAAGATGGCCCGATCAGATGCTCAGTACGGTTTCTGGAAAGGCAGATCCACACTGGAGGCTCTAAAGAAGGTTCTTCAACAGGGGGGTGACGGGACTATGAAAACCCTCAAAACGAGGCAATTTGTGCTCCTGATCTTTCTGTATGTCAAAAATGCCTTTAGTACAATGAATTGAAAAGCAATTGTGGAGGCGATGGTTACCGCCAGAGACCTACAAGGCTCGATTATGGGACTCGTGCTCTGAAATATGGCTTATGACGGGGTAAGCGGGGGACCGAGAGGTCCGCGGTCTTCTGTATGGGGTGGAGCCTTTGGCGTATGCCGACGTTCTTGCGCTCATAGTCACGGCCAGGAGCAAGAGAGCCCTGAAGAGCGCCTCTAATGAGGCTCTGCCAACGGTGTTCGAGTGGATGGAATTCTATCAGTTGAAACTGGCGCATCACATGACGGAGGCGATGTATCTAACACCTCGGTGGCCGAATCAACGCAGCTATATGCAGCCGCAGTCTGGGGGGCATAGCACTGCGGACGGCGAAAAATAAGGGTGCACTAAAATCGACCCCACGAAAAATCTAGTGTGGCCACAGGGAGCTGGGCCAAGAGTTTGATACTGGACCCCAGGGTGTGGTACGACGGCTAACACGGCGAACTTTCTTATTGGACGACTCAGGTTACATACCAAGGATTAAGAAGGCCGTCAGTAATACTTGCGTATTGTGTAACTCTGAAGAGGCGGACACCCTGAAGCATACTGTTCTGCGGTGTGATGCACTCAAAGAAGCGCGGGACGCAGGTCCAACCGCTGTGAGAGGCCGGCCGATCAGGGAGGTGGTCGCCCACATGATGACTTCGGCGGAGGCATGAAGGGAGGCGACAAACTTGTTTGACGCCGTTTTGACACCCAAGACAGCCAAGGAAACGGCCTGGAGAGAAAGGCTTAAGCGGGTCTCTCGGGGAAGTTGTCGAGATGAGTAGCCGAGGGAGGGGGGAGCAGCAGCCGAGCCCTCATGGTCTCGACGCACCCTCACAAGACGGTTTACAAAATGGCAGTAACTCCTTATCCAACCGCAGATGATAGAGAGGGGTAGAGCTGAGTAGAGGAGAACGGCAAAGACGCCTCTCCTACAGCTTCGAAGTAATGCCAATTTAGCACCGAGCCTGGGGGGGGGAGAAATCCGGGTTTAGTGGGTATACGAGACCTACACTAGTCACGCAGGCTGCTAGTGGCGCATGTTCATCATGCATTCCCGAAGCCTCAATAAATAAAAAACCTGTACAGCTTAATTTGTCAATATAGCGAGAAGATAGTCGAGCCAGACTCGTAACTTTCTTGATCTGGGTCATAACAATTGAGGCCTGGAAGGGCCCAAATCGTACAAACCAACACGCCGTAACTTCTTATGGCTGTACATTATACTTTTTTTGATGTTTTAACAATTTTTTTAATTATTTATACATATTGAAGTTGGTTCATAAAAAGATTATCACCTCATGCATTATTAGTATTATTTACAAAAAGAAGATGTTTATTACACTTTTAAATCTGACTCGCAAATACTGAGTTTGAAAACAAGCGGTTTTGGCCGGCAAGAGATGCTTGACCGAATATTAGGAATGTATTTATTTAGAGGAGAAATTCGCTTAAGACGATCATAAATTGTTCGTATGCCTTGCTATGGCCATCTTGATTGCTAAGTGATAAAGCTGCGGCCGGATTTAAAATATACAGGATATGTTTATTGCCAAAGCAAATTAATTGTCCGCCTTAGTATTAAAACGTATAGGACAAATATTCGTCTTCTTGTTTCAACGCGATTTTTTTCGGCTCTAGCGAAACCTTAGAGACGCCGCGTCGATAATGTCGCAGAACTCTTCCGTTTGCCTGTAGTGATAGGAAATATTTGCAGTCAGCGAATCCTCTACACCACTCAATAAACTAATATAAATATAAATAAAGAGCTGAGACAAAATGCAAAACTAAATTAGTAAACGTTAAGTACCGCTAGATTAAACTAAGTGCTTATGCTAGTTAATATAGACTGCTAAAATTGTTAATGTATAAAATATTATTATTGCAGAAACACTCATTGCTCGAATTTTGCAATGTTGATAACAATGATAATGTTGATGCGCGAGTAACTATGACTCTCTTTCCGGCGTCGGTCCGCTGGTGCGCGACTTCCGCGCGCTGCGGGGACCTTCACGCGCCCACTTGAATGTTGGTCAGACGGTGTAAACTCCCAATAGTAACTTTCCCGAGGTTACTTTGTCGGCGCGGGAGGCAAGGCATACGATATCGAATAAGTGGCAACGAATACTTATTGTCATTTTGTCGTGGCCCATTCGAGGGCTGTTAAGGCTACTTTTATATACGGGGGAAGTGTGCTGCACATGAAATTCGGGCCGGACGAGTTATGCCCCGGGATTTAACAACCTGGGAGTACCGTCTGGGACGCCTGCTGCCTTGGCTTAGTAGGCACGGATCCGTCAGTCCGCTTTGCTCTTTAATACCTAGAGTGTGCACACACTTACTTAACAAAAGCGGTAACGGTATAAATACCAGAGAGATAATAGCAAGAACTACAAGAACATTAATGTTGGTAGTGGCTATGCCGAGAACTAGGGTTATAGCGGTCCCAAAAAAATTGCACTATGTTGGTAGTGGTGACTACGATCTGTGACCATCCGCGTCAGATATATGCTGAAAAGAAAACGAAAATCTAACCGTGGGCAAAAGAAAGCCCCTGCGGTGGCCCTACAGGCGGCTTAATGAGTGGACCACCTGATAGAATGAATCTGCCCGGCCATTCTTGACACCGGGTAGCCCTGGCGGATGGCGTGGCTCTCTCCGGCATGCCGGGCCTGGTGTAAACCCTAGTGGTCCGGGTGGTTCCAAAGGCAAGATCGACAAACAGTCATTAGCCAAAAGCACCAGCAACTGCAGCAGCATGACGGGTGTAAAACATGGGCGGTCCTATCGTTATATATATACGCTTTATTCAAGGAAATGTTTAGTCTGTTAACATCAAATTTCCATGGAGTTGGCGGGTTACTCTCCAAGGGAACATATGGTTAAGTGTTTGCTTTGTCGCTACAAAACTTGGGAAGAATGTTCTTCTCACGACGCGTCGTCGTATGAATGATATTGAACATCTTTAACAGCAGATCGGTATGATTTTTCTCAATATTTGCGAGGGTATCACAGTCAATCTTCCGCAGCCTTTCTAATATGTTGGGAATCTGGACGTCATCGCTTGGAATTCCACACTTGTATGCAATCTTTCGTCGGTATTTGCTGCATAACTTGTCTAGGAGTCGCTGATCTTTTTTCAGACATGGATTCCAGACTGGGGTTGCATATGTTATGATCGGCAGTACGTACACCTCAAATAGTTTTGAGTATATATGTGGATCTCTAAGTATGAATGAGCGTGTAATCCAGTTCGCTCTCTGTGTTGCTCTTAAAACAATGTCTGTTATGTGTTCGGTGTACTTCATATTAATTGATGTCATTACACCAAGGTCTCTGATCAGTTTTTTCGAGGCAAGAGAATGGCCACCGATTGTGTAACTGTTCTCTGCATTTCCGTGACCAAAATGAAGTACAACGCACTTTGTCACGGATAGTTTCAGATCTAGCGAAACGGACCACTTATAGAAATTGTTTACCGTATCTTGCAGTTTTTTGCAGTCCTCGGCCGAGTTCGCTTTTCCGTATATTTTAACGTCATCCGCATAGATCTTATATTGCATGTTTTCGGGAATAATACTCTTTAGCGAATTGATGTAAAGAATAAACATTAGTGGCCCAAGAATGGTACCTTGAGGGCAACCAGAGGTGGCATAAGCCTTCTCTGACAGTGTATCATGAACACGTACATGGAAGGTCCGTTCACGTAGGAAATCATTTATCCATGCAACTATTTTGGTGCCTACTCCAAATTTAGGCAGTAACTCCAGTAGTTTACTATGTGTTACAGTTTCAAAAGCAGACTTAAAATCAAAGTATATAACGTCAAAACACCTTGATGCGTGAACATGTTCTGCCCAGTCAAACTGCGTCTCCAACAGTTGAAGTGTGCAGCTTCTACCAGGACGATAAGCATATTGTTCTTTAGTGATCAGTCCTTGCTTGTCGGCGTTTTGATATATAGCCATGGAAATTACACTTTCTAACAGTTTACAAGCTATAACAGTGAGCGAGATCGGTCGCTTATTCTTGGGGTCTGACTTATTTCCCCGCTTGTGTACAGGGCTAACAATCGCCGTTCTAAAAATCTCTGGTACAATCGAATCTTCCAGCGATCGACGAAATATCAAGCTTAAGGGGTGGCATATCGAGATTCCAAGCTGTTTGTACACGATTGACGGCACCCCATCAGGGGTATCGCTTGTCTTAGATTTCAGGCCTCTTAGGTGCTTCAGCAGGTTTTCGGATGTGACGTCAACATCATTCACGACCACTAAGTCGTCATAACCACCAGGAGCATGCGTAACTCCAGAATCTCGCAGACGTAGCTCATCATTCGATGGATAGGTTTGTGCGAATATGTTTTAATTAACTCTGCTTTTTCATAATCATCAGAAGCTAGTGAACCATCGGGTCGCATAATTGACGCCAGATAGTCACGAACTGAGATTCGTTTGCGGACGTATCTGTGGATTGAGTTTACATCGCTGTTTCGAATAACAGCGTGCTCCTCTAGAGTCCTTTGTCGGATGCATGCTTTGTTGAGCTTTTTCTGAAGCTGGCTAATGTTGTGCTCATTAACCTCGCGATCAAGAGCTGTTTGAAGAGCACGCACATGTCTGTCAATTGACGATGTACGGCAGGTTCGC
>QVRM01004712.1:0-57872 GCA_003439945.1 Dermanyssus gallinae | reverse complement strand
CGGCACGGGTGTGGGCAGACTTAGAACTCAGAAGGTCAGTGCCCGTCAGGCACTGCGCCGCTCCCAACGGGATGTACCAATACATGTAAGGCGGTCGTATCGGGCGGCCTTTGCAGAGGCCTCCTGTTACTTCTCGCGTGCTCATCGCATTGGACATGCTGGCAGATGAGAGGGTACGGAGGGCGGAGACTGGACGGGGAGATATCGTGGATTACACCCCAAGAGGCCACACTCGGCGTTTGGGAGCCTGCGGGAGTCACGAGAGGCGCGTGGACACACTCCACATCAAGGACTTGTGCAAGTGGAATACGGTTCAAGGAGCAATGGCATACTACACTGCCTAGGCGCTGACCGAGCATGGCCAGTTATAGTCGTCGTACATGATGGAGATCGGCAAATCGACGACTGAAGAATGCGTTATCTTCGACGCCGGGTGTCAGATTTTGTTGCGCATACCATTGAGGCGTGTGCAGCGTTGCCTACGTACCGAGATAGCTCACCGTTCAATCTACGGGCATCTACCGCGCAGATGATCGCCGCGCACATGATCGATTCGACGACTAACTGGAGCGCGGGCCTAAGATAACTCGACGGGCTCATGCGCGAAAAGATTGGGCTAGAGATTCATTGTCGGGCCCGACACGATGCCCGGTGTCTTGCTGATATAACCCAGCAGGATCCACTCCATGCTCAGAACGCGCTCACAGACTAAGGAGAGGGTTGCAGCATTAGGCATCCTCTCCTGGTCTCGAGGCAATCCTTCACAATTTCAAACCAGGAGAGGGTGGGGTTATTATTTAGGGGGTAGTGCGCGCTCGGATTGAATTACGTTATGCTCTCTCTGCCTCTGCGCCTAGTCACACACTACCCGCCATAACATCGGAGAGTGTGCGTAAATGGAAATATTTCTTTAATCTTCCAAAGTGTTTTAGTTTCCTTTTAAATAATTCCCGCCCGCTGCAATGCACTTGTGGCACCTTTTTCGACACAAGTCAAACCAGTTTTTAAAGGCGTCTTTCGGAATCGAGTTAAGTTGTTCCTGCGAACTTTTATTTATCATCTCTATGATCTCGAAGCTGTCCCTTCAAATTTTTTTTATCAGTGGTAAAACGAAAAGTCGCAAGGATCTAGGTCCGGCGAGTAGGGAGGTTGCGGAAATATAGAACTCAAATGTTTCATCAAACCGACGCGTTGTCGTGGTGGAGTTTCTAAGAGGTGTTTTCCCAGAGTTCAGGCCCCTCGCACCGAATGTTCTCGCGCAATCTTCTTAAAATTATGTAGTAGTATTCCTTATTGGCCGTCGAACCAGGTTTTAAAAATGCATGAAAAATGATTCACACATTGTCCGAAAAATAGTCAATAGGACCTTGGTCTTGTCGTTGAAATTCAAATTTTTGAAACGATATTTTCTCCTAGTGTTCTAACACAAAATACCGTCCAAGACATTAAGCATGAACACACAAGGGATCAAACACAAAACTGTTTATCTCATCTGCAGCTTCATGTAACCATTTTTGTTTCTCAATATCACTATTAATATACCTCGGTACCGCAGATTGGAATAAGCTTCCTCCAGATGTGCGTGCGATTTGTTCCTTGACAACATTTCAACAAAATACCACACAATTTTATCTATGTATTTTACTCTAATGTCATGCAGATACGCTAAACATTATAATGGCAATATACAACATAATCAAAAGACACGTAATATAAACATTCCATACTAGCCTCTGATCCGCCTTACTGTTAAGTCCGTTGCCAAGAGCTCAGCAGGTCTCGGCTTCATAAATCTGCGTTATATTCAGAACTTGCTAGCCCCGTCAGTAAGAGGAAGGACTCATAATCTGGAATACGCTAATAACTTACGATAGGGCTCGTTTTTGAGTCACGTTACCTTTTCAATCATCTATCGGGTAAAAGTGTTTGTTCCGAAAAGTAGAAAAGCCTACGTTCCATAGCATACCCTTCATAGACTAGCCTCGAAGGTAGGGTGCTGTGTCAACAAGTCTACGATCTCAATGACGCTTGAATTCCATCAGCTTGGCTACGCCTCCTCCGGTAGGGCAGAGGTGATTCCATACATGCGACTCGGTCTTTTGTGAACTCGCGTTTCCAGCCTCAAACAAGAACGTGTTTAATAGTGTTCAGAGGGACTTCCTGTTAGGGTTAGTGAGCGCATGCCCGGGACTTTACCACCAAGCATTTTGGAATAGTGAAGCTTACCATTTTGTCTTAGCGGATGATACTACTATATCGTATACTATTAACATATTATGTCAAATGGTACAACATAGCGATTTCCTGGACCCGCTCCCGCTTTACCTTTGCGTGAGGGATCTGGTTGACTTGCGTGGATGCTCTTTAAACGTATGGTAGCTCGGGCGTTGCTTACCTGAGACATCTAAAAAGTAAAGTTTTCGGGCTAACCCTCAGCCAAGATTTAACGTCCACGGAACCGTTTTTCACATTGCTTCATAGACGGACTCCCATAAATACAAATGGGACGGTGGGGTTCGACCCCGTGCATCTATGTGTCTCATCCGGTTGCGAGGCGCAGACCTAAGCCACCACGCCACCGGGCTCGACTACCTGGGACATCTACCTGTCGCTGATTGTACCTATCAGGAATTTGAGCATTGAAGTGATATGCCTCTAATTCTAAATGCAAGATTTTTGTAGAGTAAGAAGAATTCAAAGCGTTCAACCTTTCCAGGGGTACCTATTTTTTTAGAGGGTCTTGGAAGAGCGCAGAATAATTTAAAAGAAAAGCTTAAGCCTGTTGGCGATCGTCTATCTTTGCTCAGACCTCATCTGGTTCTGGTATAGCTGTTAAGGTCGTATTCCTCTGCAATTCGACTCACCCGCGGATCCTCGAAACGCTGGGTGGATCGGGTCCAAAGACATACTAGCTTATCCAAATGGTCAGGCATTTTCAACCTATCTCAAAAGATCCTATACCTATTGACTTTTCTGCCGGTAGAAACTTTCGCTAGCAATCAGACAGGAAACACATTTGTACGGGGGAACTCTGTTGAAATAATCTACTCAACGTCTTTATGGCATGTGAGCGATAGCTTTTGCTTAAAAATAATTGTTTACCCGTCGTACAATCACATATATATATATATATATATATATATATATATATATATATATATATGAACGCCCTGGCTAAGTAAATGTGCTTATGTTACATAAAAGTATTTTGAGCCAACCATCAATCTAGTGCTTTTCTAGTTCTGTTATGGATCGAACCGCCGGACATATCGCGTGGTATATATCACATTAGTTCCAACTCTGTTTGAATCGACATCCGTCTTGTATATAATGAAAACAGAACATGATGAAATCCGTGGGATGTCGGTTGCTCACCGAGTTAGGCCGACACTTAGTGCTCATCATTGCTGTTGTTCCATAATATGTCTACCTTACTAATTTTAGTTCAAACATGCACATTTAAACGTCAAAGGCGCACGTTTTCTTCGATCGTGTTTTCAGATCCTCCACTACCAGTGTACAACCGTACTCTTTAACGTATTCGATAGGACAAAATCTCTCTCTTTGGAAAAAATAAAATGCAGAGCGAGTGCTGCATGAAACGAAGGCATATGTGGGCATTTAATTGCCGCAGCTGAGATGGTGGCCTCCCTGACACTCTTCTGGGTCTGTGTTCGAACGCAGCTACCGCTTAACGATAAGGTGATCCCTAGGTAATGTAAAATTGTTTACAAATTTGATTTCCGTTCCCCCGATGTGAAGCACGTCACCACCGGCCACCGACAGCCGCTCTTCAATTTGTTTGGCTACTGTTTTTCCCCCAATAAGCTTCAAGCCCTTCGCTACATATATTAACATTCGATCGATGGCTCGTTTCACCCTAAAAAGGCTGCAACCAAGGACACCGTCGGCAAAAAATAAATTTTCTGGACCACTTTTAGAAACTAGCCCGTCTTATCCGCTCTGGCAGTCCACCCAGAGTAAGAACAACAGCAGTGTGCTTAGTCCATTGCCCTACCGGACACTTGTGATTTGAGCCACCTTTCCCGCATGCCGATAAATAACCTAGCACTGCTTCCGGCATTCCCGTTGTCGCCAGCTCTCCTATATATATATATATATATATATATATATATATATATATATATATATATATATATATATAAAGCGTTCTTCAGTTGTGTTACTAGCTCAGCTCGTTTTTTCCACGGTTCCACCTGCCGTCTCACGGCCTCTTATTGTCACACCGTCGTACACACCGACTCAACTATGTTCCCTGTTTCAGTCTGTTTGGTCTTTCGCCGACTGCACCCTGTCAGCCACTGCTGCTGCGACGGCTGCCCCTCCAGCGACCACTAGATATGACTAGATAACATATCTCAGCCGTAGCATGTGAATCTTAGCTTTAAGCTACTCTTGTTCTTCTCAGTAACGTCACTACTGATAGCACTACAAATACCATTATTCATTCTATTACCCTCATTGCCTTATCCGAGAGTTCGGCCATTCTGGCCTATTGATGTCCTCAGCGATCCTTAAAAACAGACATTGGCAATTGTCCGCTGCCGTTTTGGTGCCCTCCGCCATATCTATCACGATTCTACGCAGCAGCACTAAACTCAAGGTTGCTGTTCGAGGTATCCAGGGGCAAAAAATCGGCGTGACCTCCCGATTTCCACGCTCTCGAACTTTCCTTTCCGTTTACTTGCATTACCTTAGCCATCTTCTTCCAGAGTCACACATCTGCTGTATGATCCCGCGCAGTGCCTTCTACTCTACGAACAACTCCTGTCGACCAATAATAATAGATTCTACCATATTAATTATAAATTCTACTATTAAAGTCGACAGGCTTTTTTAATCCACATGTTCATTCCACCCCCTACCTTGACATTACTATGGGAAAGGCGTCTCTGCCATCCTCCTTGACTAAACTCTAACCCTGCTTACCATTCAGTATGTTTACTTGCGGTTGGATGGGGGGCGCGAGACACTCGCTCAAGCCTCTCCCGCGTGATCGTTTTAGTGGTTGTCTTGAGACTCAAAACGGCGGTTGAACAAGTTTGTCGCCTTCCTTCATGACTCCAATGAGGTCATCATATGTCGACCATCTCCCTAATAGGATGGTCCCTTACAGCGGTTAACCTTGCGCTCCTCGCGTCTCTAAGAGCATCACACCGCAGAGCAGTACGCTCCACGTTATCCGCCTCTACAGAGTCACACAGTACGCAAGTGTCCCTGATAGCCTTTTGAATCATTAAAATGTAGCTCCTGAACTGATCGTGTCCGCGTCAGAACCTGAATCGTCCAGTAGTACCACACCCTGAGGTCCGATATTATACTTTTTGATTCAGCTCTTTGTGATCACGTCAAGTCTTACCCGCGTTCATGCTTCCTGCCAGGTCCGTACTGGGGCATGCCTGGCCTAAAGAGATTTAGATTTCATCCAAATATAGTTATTTTACTTTCTCAACCACCTTCCACTAGCAGGTCCCGTGGCAGCATCTTATTTAGGGCAAGAAGGACTTTAAGTCAAGGCCGTCCGATACGCTGGCTTGCTCTGATTGCGAGTGTCCGTGGGCCAGCCCTAGTGTTCTGCAATTTTTACGCCATCGATTGGGCCACCGAAGGCAGCAGTCATTTTTCTCTTCAGCCACCCCACCGAGTTGATGAGGCGTGACCCGCGTCAGGTTCAGGGAGACCATTAAGACTTATTGGCTACGTACTTTACGTGTACCGATCCGGTCAGCCCGTATCGAACATTACACTAAGGCATTTCGTCTTAATTTTGATTCCTACTGGGGAACTATCGGGTAGATTTCTATCGTTATCACGAGGCCAACGCCGGCCGTTCCTTTCCTGCTAGTAAGGAACATCGCGCCTGTCTTGTCTGGCGCGAGGTTGTGTTGGAAGTGACGGAATTCCATTCAGTTGGGCACTATTGACAACGACTTATTGGCGAGCGCTCTCCAGGGCTCTCTCGCTCCTGGCCGTACCTTGAGTAGCAGGCCATCAGAGCACGGGTTCTAAAGTCGAGCTCTGTGGGACGTGGCGGTTACCTCGTACAAGAGTACCCTCCCTGCAACCAGACCTCCGTCACTCAGGTAAGATGATAAGGTATTATTTTCCTGTATCCTTTTACTAAGTCTATCAACAATAACGTTCTTCAAGATTTTACTTATGGTGTCAGTTAGGCATGCGGGCTGGGAAGATAAGGGTACCGAATTTTCCCTCTTTCAGAAGCTTATTGGCGAGGTCTTGGAATACTTTGGACTACCTTTTGACAGCAGTCCGTTGACTCCGGGGAAACTCCATCTAGACCCGGTGCTTTGCCTGTTGCCAGCAGTTTCTAGACTTGTTCGACTTCCTCCGCGTTATCTCCGGCTATATATTCCAGGGCAACCAAGAGTTCGTCATTTTCTTTCCACGGCTATGACGAAAAGAAACCGGTTGCAGTCTCCTGCAGCACCTCCGAGGAAGTGCTGGAGGAGGTCTTCGGAGCTTGGCCCTGACCACTCGTACTTCGTCAGTTGGACAGCTCTAACGGTCTGCTTTAATCTCGGCTTATTCGAGGATAGGATCCCTTCCTTCGGTTTCTTCTCGCTAACCAGAAGCGTCTTCCCATATAAATTATGTTAAGCTTCATGCAAGTCTTGCGGACAGTTGCAACATATTCCTTCCACGAGTATTTGCGTGGCGACGGCTCCTGCGGTGGTGCAAGGGAGCAGCTTTCTCGCACGCTGTGGGGAATATGTCGGTGAGTTAGTATGCATCCGCCACTGCATCTCCCAGCCGTCTGCAGCCTTCATCTATCTCATCTTCTAGGATCTTTGCATCAAGCCTCCGCATTAGGGCCTCCTTTCTCTCATGTAAGTTTCGGTACCTTACAACTGGTTGCGCATGCCATCGCGAATCCAATATAAGCAGACAAAGACGCAGATAGCATCAGTACTCTAGCAAATAAAATTATGTGGAAAAATGTGTTACGCTAAGTTGCACGCCAAAGAATCTACAATACGATGAAAAATCGTGTTAGTTACTTTAAACTGCAGATGGTTACAGATATCTCTGGGCGTTTACCAACGCAGCTAACGTATAAATAAGCAACTTCATCCTATGTTACACATTTCTCATACAAACAGTTTACGGCAACAAAAAACACAACTAAACAACGGCTTATATTTACGACAAACTGCCTCTGTCCGGCCTTTGTAGCAAACGCTGACTGGATAAAGCTGTGCTCGCTTGTCGACGCCCTTTCTGAACGATTTGGTCAGCATCACTTGCGTCCATGTATATAGATGCGTGTACATCTATAGCGAATACTGTGGCCAACTACTAATATGTCGAATTTTCTACAATGTGACTGGCACACACACACGCCAGGTTACCGTTGGCTCTTTACTAAAGAACACAAATGCCACAAGAATTTCGAAAGATGCCAATCAAGTGTGCCCTGCGCAGCGTGAGTAGCCGGTGCCAATCGGCGCGTGGATTGGCCAAATCAAATGAAGGACACGAAGGACGGATGAAGTCGCCGCCATAGTGGAAATACCTACTGGTAGGCCCGTACACTTCGGGTATCGGCATCGTATGTCATCAACGTGTCTATGTCACATGCCAGAAAAGCGGCGGAAAAAAATCACACTGCATGCAGGATAAGAGAAATAATGACATGCGAGTTTATGTCGGTACAGAGCAACTGGAAATCCAGAAAGTATTTTCGGGTAGTCGCTCGAATCATCTGCCACCCTGCATGCAGTGTGATTTTCTACCGCCGCTTTTATATATATGTATATATATATATATATATATATATATATATATATATATATATATATATATATATATATATATATATATATACCCCTCTCCCATTTTGCACCCTCCTCTCCCTGTATATATCTCCCTCCGTCGCGCCTTGCACGTGTACAACACACTGCATGAATTCTGCTTGTTGATAGTGGTACGCGAATGAATGCACCTCCGCAATGATGGGGCAAGCTGTGATGAGTTGACACACGGGGGCTCGCGAGTAGACAACAGACAGTCTTCAGCGGTCACCCGCTGCGTGTTGCTGTGATCGATCGCCGCATTCGCACTGTTGTCATTGTGGGATCACGATCAGAAGTTGTTGCCCTGATCACTTATATTGCCTCCCTACTTCACTTCACTGCGTCCCGTCTCGGAAACAGAAGAGAGGTCGCCGTACATTCATCGGCTACCGGCATGCGGCAACACTTAAAAGAAACTCCTCAGCTTCAAGAACTCCAAGACGTCACCGGGCGTCCTCCTGTTCACGATTGCTCAAGGGCTGCTCGTACCCCGTGAACGAAGGCGCATTTGGATTGCACCTCACCGTGCCAGTTGCTGTACAAACTGTTTACAATCAGTCTTACTCGTATTGTTGTAGTGGTGAAGTTTCGAGTGGACTTCGACCTTCTTCACTTGCTTTAGTTACGGAAGCGAGTCCATGAGCGACGGCGCAGTGATCGCGTATGGTGGCTCTATTAGTAGATTTGCTGACCAAGCGAGACAGGTGAAGGGATAGGTGAAGAGCAAACAGTAAGAACACAAGGCTAAGAACGACAACAAGCAAATCGACAGCTAGATAGAACGAACCAATATCGAAGGAGACCGATCAGCCGTCAAAACTACAGCGAATCGAGAGCATCGATGGGATCAAGGTGGATACTTTGTGGTGTGTTGTTGATCCCGCTATGCAGTGACGCTCTTAATGAAGATAGCCAGCCCGTTGTGAACACGCCTTTTGGTAGAATCCGTGGCCGCCGAGAACTTTTTGCCTATTCGAACCAGCTGTTGGACGTGTTTAACGGAGTGCCGTATGCGAAGGTTGGTGACGCGGAACGCGTGCATTTTTTCTGTAGGCTAGTGTATATTTCGTACGTTGTTCGTTGTTGGTCAGCCGGCTGCTACACAAGTTAGACGCAATTGCGTTCACATTATATATACAGGTCAGGCCCTAATTACGGTAACGACTTTGAGGTCTCACTATAAAATAACAACAACAGATACAACCATACAAAACTTGACTTTTTTTAGGTATCCATTTTTTTTCATTTATTTGGGTATGAAAAATATATAGATACTTATTATTTGAATAATACAGTCTTGTATTTCACCAACGCCTGCAGCCTCCTCAAACCGTTATCAACAGTTCCTCTCAGGTTGGAAACGTCAAGTTAATCCTACTGCTCGCAGAGAGCTTGCTTGAGCTGGTCCACAGATAATTGAATAGTCCCAAGAGATTTTATATTTGAATTTTACTTATTTCCTTCCTTCGGTTGTCTGTAAGAAATGCACTCTCTCGTTAGCGTTCACTCACAAGGACAACAACTTTCTCGGCTTGAGACATGCTGCTTTCAATCAATCAAAGATAAATTAATGAAGAAACGATTAGGACATCGCTAAACTAAGTGTGTATGGCTAAACAAGGCGACGCCGGGAATTGAGAATACATTTTTAATGCTCTTTGGATACTACAACTTGTACATAAGTATATATGTACGCGAGTAATTCATTACTTCAAGAAAAATTGTAATACAATTCAAAGAACATTCAAAAGGTATATATATATATAATTTTTTGTGTGAGACCTTTGAGTAATTGAGCAAATTGTGCTATGCATTTTTTTTTCTAGTCTCCAACAATTACCGGCCGTTTCCGGAAGTCGGAGCCTATCAATCGCTTTACAGAAGATGGCTCTCTCTATCAGGCTACTTGGTACAAGGTATGTTGTTGTTTACTACGAACGGACATGCATGAATATAACTTTTTCATGTGAATGAACATATAATATAAATGCTGTAGAGATAGTGCCTAATATTGTATAGCTAGTATAATATTGAAAAGAACATAGTCACATACGATCAGCACTATGATGAACCTATTACAATTTTGTAAATCTCATTTGTTGTTTCTTAGCTATACCGAGTATTTATAAACACAAAAACTTCGCAAAATGCAAACTTTTAAAATGTGTAAGCTGTTCAGTAATTCTATCACCATATATTTTCAAATAGGATGCTAAATCTCGAACTGATAGAACGAGCAGAAAGGTGCACTGAACTAATACTGCCTTTTTTTCGTGAGCTTACAAAATGAAAAATAACGATTGTAGCTTTGCTTTATGATTGTGTAGTTAGTTGTGGTCGAGATTACTAGTGTTCCCTTTTTTGCATGTTAATAATTCTACGCTGCAGCTATATTCGTGACTTGTGATGTCTAATGGCGATACTTCTTATAGTGTTGAATGACCAGTGTTTTCCCGTTTGCGTGTGGATGTGTGTTGGAGGTAGCCAGGCTGTATTCAGCCGCTGGGTCTATTTGGCCTTAATGAGAGCACGGTCTTTAGCGAGGACTGTCTTTACTTGAATATATGGAGGCGGAGCACTACCACGGCGTTGGATAGGAAACCGGTCATGCTCATCATTCATGGAGGTACGTTAGGCGCCTATCTCTGTGTAGCTGCAGGCACTTAACACGCATGTTATATGTATATATATATATATATATATATATATATATATATATATATATATATAGCGGTCTGGACATCCCCTGCCTCCAAACATTTATCCCCAGACTCCGCCTCTCCCGTCTCACAGCACTATAACACTCTACGCACCCTGGGGTCCAATGGATGCTAACCACCGAGCACTTCAAAAAAGACCTTGCGAAAACGAGACTTCTTTGCGAGTGCTTGGAAGCCTCCATTAAGATCGCTACACACGAGACCGATTACTGGTTCCAACAACTACACAACACGTTCGATGAGGCACATTAAAAAAAAAAAACACGAAAAAAAAACACTTTGTACATTACTGGATTAAGGGTATGCCCTACCTATCTGGTAAAGAGTATTAAAACCTACTAGCCTCTGGTAAGGAGTATTAAAACCTACTTTGCAGATTCGGATCTATAACTATCTCTATGAGTAATGTATGGGACTTGCTATCAAGCGAGGACACGGACAGCTGATTCCTAACCTCACGTGACACCTTGTTATCACCATTTTTATTAAGGCGAGCACTGCCGAGTGTGCAAACGTATTGTAAATGATAATTAAATCATCACGATATTTTCTATATATATAGACATAGGGTTAGGCCAAGTACTTCGAAATGCTAAAGCCCTGCACTTATTCTACGCTGACGATCTTATCATAATGGTCAAGACCACACCTACAGTCTTACCCGATTAAAATGTGCCAATGGTGCGCACTGTATATGCTGGCAATTAATATATCCAAGACAAAAATTCTTCGATTTGCCCGAGGAGGTCGATCCGCCAGTCTTGCCAAAACGTCACGGTCAATAACCAAGATATTGATTTAGTAAGTCAACTTAGCTATCTCGGAGTAACCTTCATGATAAAATCCTTGATGCTGGGACTATGCCAAGAGCGAAGCTTTGTAAAGACCATATTCTGGACAAATACGATTTCAGCGCGCTGGTCGTAGAGCAATATTGCGCCTACAGAGAAAAGCCTAACTTGAACTTTGCTATAAAGAGGTTTACCGACAGTCCTGCATTCACGACATACCGTTGGAAGCAGGGAATGCAAGCAAACAGACGCAAACTCAGTAGACTTACCTGGCATGGCTCCCCCGATATATATATATATATATATATATATAGCGGTCTGGACATCCCCTGCCTCCAAACATTTATCCCCAGACTCCGCCTCTCCCGTCTCACAGCACTATAACACTCTACGCACCCTGGGGTCCAATGGATGCTAACCACCGAGCACTTCAAAAAAGACCTTGCGAAAACGAGACTTCTTTGCGAGTGCTTGGAAGCCTCCATTAAGATCGCTACACACGAGACCGATTACTGGTTCCAACAACTACACAACACGTTCGATGGGGCACATTTAAAAAAAAAAACACGAAGCGCTCTTTGTACATTACTGGATTAAGGGTATGCCCTACCTATCTGGTAAAGAGTATTAAAACCTACTAGCCTCTGGTAAGGAGTATTAAAACCTACTTTGCAGATTCGGATCTATAACTATCTCTATGAGTAATGTATGGGACTTGCTATCAAGCGAGGACACGGACAGCTGATTCCTAACCTCACGTGACACCTTGTTATCACCATTTTTATTAAGGCGAGCACTGCCGAGTGTGCAAACGTATTGTAAATGATAATTAAATCATCACGATATTTTCTATATATATAGACATAGGGTTAGGCCAAGTACTTCGAAATGCTAAAGCCCTGCACTTATTCTACGCTGACGATCTTATCATAATGGTCAAGACCACACCTACAGTCTTACCCGATTAAAATGTGCCAATGGTGCGCACTGTATATGCTGGCAATTAATATATCCAAGACAAAAATTCTTCGATTTGCCCGAGGAGGTCGATCCGCCAGTCTTGCCAAAACGTCACGGTCAATAACCAAGATATTGATTTAGTAAGTCAACTTAGCTATCTCGGAGTAACCTTCATGATAAAAATCCTTGGTGCTGGGACTATGCCAAGAGCGAAGCTTTGTAAAGACCATATTCTGGACAAATACGATTTCAGCGCGCTGGTCGTAGAGCAATATTGCGCCTACAGAGAAAAGCCTAACTTGAACTTTGCTATAAAGAGGTTTACCGACAGTCCTGCATTCACGACATACCGTTGGAAGCAGGGAATGCAAGCAAACAGACGCAAACTCAGTAGACTTACCTGGCATGGCTCCCCCGATATATATATATATATATATATATATATATATATTCCTAAAATGGTATTACTTTGAAGTAGAAGACCGTTTATGTAAATATTGTGGCACGTGTAATATTAACCGATACCAAGCAAGAAAATAGAAGAAGAGGTTCGATGCATGCAGTAGTGAAAGATGTTATCAGCCGCCATGAAGTTTAGGTAATATCAAATTATGCGGTAGGCGCTTTCCACTTCTCCTAATGGCCTATAGTACTGTTCTATAGATATCTGGGCCATTAGAGAATGAACCTTAAGGGGGGAGGTGTGTTGAGTAGGGGTCTTGGCGGACCAACACATAACCGCTAGGGTCGAGTCCCACACTGCTCGAGAGGGGGAACACCCCGCACTTGTAGCGTGCGTAAAAGCATTCACCCTCCTCCACAAAAAAAAATATTTATATATATATATATATATATATACTCCAAGGGGACCCATGGGGAAAGCCATACAGAATTGTGTGCGGTAACAAGAAAACCGCCGTTACAGGCGTCCTCGATGAACAGGAAACAGTTGACATCCTAGCTAAGCTTTTCCCGACTCACGACTCGTTCGAGAGGGATACCTACGAAAACACATCAGAAGCAACAGACGATGATTTCCCGGCAATTCAGCCGTTCGAAGTTCTCCAAGCGGCAAATAGGCTCAAGACGGGAAAAGCCGCCGGCCCTGACGGCATCCCCCCGGCTGCAGTAAAGCTTCTGTTCAAAGAACATTCAGCTGCTGTTGCAGAAACCCTTACCTCCGCGATGAGAACAGGAGAGTTCCCACAAGAGTGGAAACAAGCAGAAGTGGTCCTTATCCCCAAAGCAAATGGAGGATACCGGCCAATATGTTTACTAAGCGCCTTAGCCAAGGGGTATGAAGCCATTATTGAAGAAAGGCTCAGGCTGTTTGCGGAGGAGTGCGGACTCCTGTCACCGGCACAATTTGGCTTCCGTAAACACAAATCGGTCCTAACGGCAATCCACAGGGTTCTCAGTAGAGGTGAGCAGGTGCGCAGGTCCACCACCTGTACAAGACAGCTAGTCATGGTAACCCTCTTGGATGTGAGAAACGCCTTTAACAGCCTTCCATGGAAGACCACCTTAGACGCGCTCGTTCGTAAAAATGTTCCGCCATACCTAGTTAAAGTAATATCTGGATATCTTAAGGAAAGGTCCGTTTCAAACGGCAAGGTGGTGTTTCCAATGACAGCCGGCGTGCCACAGGGGTCAATCCTGGGCCCACTGCTATGGAACCTAGCGTATGATGACGTCTTGCGGCAAACCGGTCTACCCCCGGGAATAGACATGATAGCTTACGCTGACGACTTAGCGGTTGTGGCACAGGCTAAAACGGAGGACGAACTTGAGCTAAACACGAACAAAGCCCTGCACTCAACAGCGGAATGGATGAAGGCTGCGGGGCTGGCACTCGCCCCTGAAAAAAGTGAGATCATCCTTTTAACTGGCAAGAAGAGAGTCCGACCGCTGCACATACAGGTTGCAGGGCAAACAATCCAGTTCGTGAAAGAAGCCCGCTACCTTGGGGTGACGCTGGACACGTCCATGACGGGCTTATGTCACTTAAAAAAGGCTGTGGAAAAAGCATCTAAGACGGCAAACGCTATAGCGAGGATACTTCCAAACGTACACGGACCGCGGGCTCGCACAAGAAAACTACTAATGGCAGTTGCAGAGTCTATCGCGCTCTTCGGAGCTGCCGTATGGGCCAGAACGGCTCTTAAGACCAAGAAAGCAAAACTACTCCTGCGCAAAACGCAGAGGATCGCAGCCCTTAGGGTAATACAAGGGTACAGAACGATCAGCACAAATGCGGCTCTGCTGCTTGCCGGAGACATTCCTTGGGACCTTAAGGCGTTCGAGAGACAACGGCTGTGGGACATTGGCACACCTACAGAAATCGACAAAGAACGAGAAAGAAAAGTCTCTTTAGAAGAATGGCAAGCTGAGTGGGACGCCATTCCCTCCGGGGCCCCCGGAAAGAGCCTGACCAAACTGCTGCCAAACATACAGGCATGGATAGCAAGGCCGGGAGGGGATCTAACCTTCTACCTGACACAGATTCTCACGGGGCATGGAAACTTCCAATCATACCTCCACCGAATTGGAAAGGCCCCATCAGAAATATGTCTTTTCTGCGAGGATGCCCTGGAAGACGGTCCAGAACACACACTTCTTAAGTGCCAGGCATGGGAGGAGGCCAGAACCGGAGCGATAAGACACATTCGCGAGAAATGGTCCAGAGCGAGAATAACCCACCCTGAAGTTCAAGACCCTCCACGAAACTGTCTGAAATGTTTTGTGGAGTACATCCTGGGTTCGGCTCAAGCATGGGAACTGGGAGCGGAAATAGCACAGGAGGTGCTAAAGACAAAGCACATAAGATGCACGGAAAGGCAGAATCCTTTTGAAGCCAGCACGGCTGAAGAAAGCGCAACTTTGAATCAAACGGGTTCGCAAGGGCTGGGACAAAGTGCGCCTGACAGGTGGGGGAACCCGTGAGCGACCCCGGCCAATTGATCCGATAGGGCACTCGCCACTTCTCCTGATGGCTCATAGCACTGTTCTATGGAGACCTGGGCCATCAGAGAGTGAAGCTTAAGGGGGGAGGTGCGTTTAGTGGGTATGGGTCTCAGCGGCGTAACATCCATCCGCTGGGGTCGAGTCCCACACAGCTCGAGATGGAAACCGAATTTTCCTACTCGTAGCAGTAGTGCGTAACTGCATTTAACCCTCCTCCACAAAAAAAAAAAAAAAAAAAAAAAAAAAAAAAAAAAAATATATATATATATATATATATATATATATATATATATATATATATATATATGGGTATAACGATCACTAAATTAAAAAACGAGCACTAGCCGCCTTCCACCAAATGAATAATAATAGTGTACACTCTAATAACAATTATTTCTATTTGTTTTTGCTTAAAATTATTTTAATATACAACAACAATGATCTCATTGCATTGTCGTACATTTACACGACATGCTGTTCTTCAGAACATATTGATGACATATTGAGTCCGTCAAAAATCCTTTATGGTCTATCCGTGCTCCTGTGCTTGGGAAGTTGTAAAAGAATCAGATAAGTTCTCACACAAAGTGCTCCACATAGAGCCTAGGTATTGTATTGTCGGGAAGCAACAGCAACGTAACTGATGCTGTTGCTGTTGCTGCAGTACCATGGTGGGGTACCAAGTGTTTCGCTCCTTGTATAAGGCATATGTTAAGTGGATGCATAGAGGGTTTGGCCTGTACACGCTGAATGATTCGACTCGAATCTGTGCTCTAGGTGGTTACACGGCGGGCGATGGACATGAATACGACTTTCGTGGTACCCAGCTCGCAGCATTTGGCGACGTCGTCGCTGTCAACGTTAACTACCGGCTGGGCCTATTCGGCTTCCTCGATCTTGGGAGACCCGAGGCGCCCGGCAATATGGGCCACACCGACCAGGTCCTCGCAATGAGGTGCGTCTTTTGCGCATTTTCTGCGCAGCTTCGGCTGCGAGGTGATCAACATAAGGACCTGTTCATGATGAGTTTAGCGGCCACCAGGGTGGTAAGCCGCGCATGTCGTTGCCGCCTATATAGTTGCCTCCTCTTAAATTAAATTAATTCTCTAAGGCTTTTTACGCGTTAGTGTAATACAACGTCTGTTGCAACGCAGCGTCCTCCCTACGTTGTCCTCCAGTCAATCTTTTAATGTTTTGTTATGAAGGTGGACAATGCACTTACGCAATATTTTTATTTACTCTCTTGTTGCTTCTGTTTTCTAAAAGAGATTTTAAAACATCGCATTTTTTGCCTTCCTTCAAGTCCTCGGAACAATCTGTGTTACAATCCTGCAGTCGGCTTTCGATACGGTATGCCCCTGCGCTAGTAGAACTTCACGGGGTATTATATTTATATACTCTTGTGCTACGCGGGCTGTTAATTAAATCAAGCTTTAATTACGACTGTCTTCTTATTTCAGGTGGATCCAAAGCTATATCCGCTACTTTGGAGGAGATCCGCAGCGTGTTACGTTATTTGGCGTAAGCGCCGGTGGATTCTCTATCTCCTCCCACCTCATTACAACATACTCCAAGGTATGAAAAAGTAGATATATATACATGCCGCACCCTATATATAAGGAGTGTGATAAATCGGGCCGAAGAGATGACGCAGGTCTTGATAACTACAAGCCGGCCAGCTTAACTGCCACGTAAAGCCAGAAATGAGCTTGTTTATTCACATTTGTGTCACGTTTGTTTACCAAGACTAGAAAATATTTAGCGTTATTTTGATCGCTCGTTTAGTAAATTTTTATACCTCTGGCAATTTAGATTGCGTTCTTATAACATACTCATTCCACAGACAGTTGAGGCGACGCTTTAAACACGCTTAATGTAAATTATTCCGCAATGCTGTAAGCTCAAGCAAAATCATATTTGCATCATAACACGGCTCGCATTAGCGGAGACACCTTAATTAGACGTTTTCATAGCTCTACGTGTAATAATTTTACAAAATTCGGAATAATGTTTAAAATCTTGGATTAATGGTGCAGCAATAAGTATACGTTAATTTTAATACGTAGGTGTGCATTGAAATTGCTACGAAAAACATTATTATTATTATTATTGCAATGCTACAGTTGTAAGGTCTAAAATTATTATTAATAATAATTATGATTATTAATTATTCAAATGTTTGTACTTATCCTATAATTGTGTCGATGATAGCGGCAGCGTTTCCTCTACACACTGCACGCGAGAGTTGTTGGAGCTGAAACTCGCCCTCGCGGCGGTCACCCGAGTTAGCATTTTTTGTTTATACCTAGGTCCTTGAAAACGATACTTGTGCTCTAATCGATCGGGCCCACCGTTTTCATGGCGACGGTTACGAAGTAGTGTCTTCTCTCCAAATCAGAATATTCCCGTATTTCTGCGGTCTTGACCTGTTCGGCCGCCCAACCTGACGTGGTGGCGCTGTGCATGGTACGGAGCTGTACACTTTACCGCCGCGGCACGCTTGCCACGGCGCAGAGCTGCATACTCGGATAGCAGCCATTTCGTTAGACATTGCACGTTAACGCACGCTTTTTTGCGGTCGTTACAGGACTTGTTCCATGCGGCGATCATCGATGGGGGTGTGATCACGCGCGCAAAAACTGACAGCCAGGATGAACAAAGGCTTGGCCTACTCAAAATCGCCAAGGTGATTGTGCATACCATTTTCATTATCAGCGCCACTTTGTGCCGGAAGTAACATCCGGTAGCTTTCGGCAATTCGCAAAACAAAGGGCGTAGCAGTGTTGCTCTTATATATATATATATATATATATATATATATATATGTATCGCCCTCTTGTGATACTCTCAGATGACAAATCAAGTTGAATCAAACGGCCAAAATAAAAACAATGGTAAGGCATATATATATATATATATATTTTTTTTTTATTTGGCTGTTGCGTCCTTGAAATATTTGCACTCTTGCCTACATGTCAGAAATACCGAGCGCATCTGCGCCATGGCAGGGGAGAGGGCGGAATCTAGTGACATAATAAAAGTGACAAAAAGTGGCATCCACAAAAAAATGAAACATTTTAACAATATTGTGGGCATCATGTGGGCACAAAAGCTGTTATCCGAAATGCTTGTATGCTGTTTACAATTCGGTTATCTTGTCAAGTGTTTCTTTATAATTCTCAATTCAAACCCAATTGCTCTTCGACACTTAATCGATAACAGCTTACGTTCGCTGTTGTATCTTATTTTCTCCAATACAATGCTCGTATTCGCATCTAACTTCGAAAATTGATTCTTTGACCAAATACGAAACATGCGGCACTTGGTGAGACAGATGGTATTACCGCAGTCACTGTTATTGTGGCCGCGTGGTCTAGGGAACTAGTGCGCTAGTCATGGTTGTCATCTACCGGGGTGTCGCCGGTTCGATCCCTGTTGTTGGTCGAATTTTCTTTAAGTGATGCTCATTGAGAATAGATGATAAACCATACCGCTGAGAGTCAGCGGCCATGCTGCCACAAGGTCTGTTAGGGAAACCCTAGATACCTTAACATGTCCGGCCCTTGGTGCATTGAAGATATACCTCAGGTTAAGCGCCAAGCCCGTAGGGGACGGAGGATAGTATAGAATTAAAAACAACCTCTTTAAAAAACTTTTTTAATTCTAGTCACTGTTATCACTAGCGGTTCTACTGTCATTGTCAGTATTCCCGAATAAAAGTGGAGTAAAAGCGACCCACTGCAGCAGTGTACTGCTAGAGGCTGGGTTGCATTCGGCTGCTGAGGGCGCATTCGACGCATTTTTTTTCAGGGCCTTAACTGCTCCGGTACGGATACGGCTGCCCTATTGACGTGCTTCAGTGAAGCCTCCGCTGCGGACCTTCTCGAGCAGCAACAGAAGCACTCACATCTGAAAATCTTCACGCCTCCTACCCATGGCAACGACTTTCTTCGGGTAAGCCGGCCACTGTACTATAGGCTACAAAAAAGTTTTTTCGGTTTTGTCCGTAGAGAATCATTAAAAAACCCGAAAAAAACTTTTTTGTACACCCAATACATTGCACGACAAGCGTCACTGGAGACTAACCGGCAGCGTCGTACTATACGTAGTTACGGGCAGCTAACCACTAACACGGGAAATACTCGACTCTGACCATAGTAAGCTCGCTCAAAACGCCGTATTCGAGCGAATACTGACTTCGTGGTATGACCTCGATGCTGGCAGCGTATGCGATCAAAAACGTCTCTTGCTAGCTACCTGGGTCCCTGTAGTCTCAACGTCAACGCCATGAAGTCAATATTTTATATATCATACCTTTACTAAAATTTTCTTGCAAAGGGAATGTTAAAACGAGGGTAATTCATGGCGTTCTGGATAGCGGAAGATATTACAAGGTTTTCTTAACACTTACTAACTATAGCGTATCCAGAAAGGTATGTAATATCCTCCTTTAGTGCATGTAATACCCTCGTTTTCCAGAAAGCAGTTTTAAATATAACGACTAAACACAAGTTCAAAGTTTTGTATGCTCTCTGGCGGATAACGACATCAACTAATTTAGAAAGGTGCTTTATCCAGAAGCCATGAAGAGCCAACTAAACATCGGCAAATCTTCTCAGTGTTCTAGACGGCAGTTCTGCTCGAAACCATTTGGTCAAAATGTATGCGGGCGGCTAAACAAAAAGATTTAGACGAATTTTCGCTACGATACGTCGGATGCGATATTATCGACAAATGGTAGAATCATTAAACTGGATGCACTGATGAATTGTCATTTCTAGGACATACCTGAGAAAATTGTCAACCACCACTCTAAGGAGTTCACACGGGTGCCTCTAATCGTCGGCGACTGTAGCAACGAGGGTAGTATTGTCTTCTACCCAGATCTTGAACAGGTAATTAACATCGTATCAAATAAGACTTTTTTAAAAAGAGGCGAAACAAAAATTTCGCAACACAAGCACGTAGTGCAAATGTCTTCCACACGCGCGGCACAGTTCGGTCAGTTTAACACGTAGCGCAAGTCACGACTAACTAACGGCCGCTAGTGATGCTCATTATATATATATATATATATATATATATATATATATATATATATAGGTAAACAGTAGCCTCTGCACATAAATGCATCTAGAGCCCTTTGTGTTAGTATGCGCACGTCTGGAACTTGTTTAGTTCTTTTCCTGAGGGCTAAATCACAACTGCCAAAATCTAGGAGCAAATGCTAAGACGTTATTTGCACACGGCCGACAACAGTGACAGTAAACTTCTATATCAATGAAAGAGCCATCATCAGTTAGGCGTACTCAGAGAGCGGTTGTTGCTACTGCCTTCTATATATATATATATATATATATATATATATATATATATATATATATATATATTATAGAATTACAGTAAAGAAAACATAATAATAATAATAATAATAATAATAATAATAATAATAATAATTATTATTATTATAATAATAATGATATATTTGTATGTATATATAATCGTATATATAAATTATATGTACGATTCGTAGGTGAACCTAACATCCGTGAACGAGACTCTTGCCTTCTTAGAGAGTCTATCGGGAGTCATCCACTGCGGCACAATTTCAACTACGACAGCATCGCTGTCGGCTATAACATGTCCGAGGGAGGCTCGCCGGAATACTACCGAAATATCACAATGGATTTTGTTGGAGACGGATTTTTCGTCTGTCCCGTAAGGTAACAACTGCACACGGATTTGAACAGCGTGCGTGCATACAGCATGTAGCTTTGTGAAGGTGTCATTTTGCCAGAATAATTGTTAGCATTATATCTTTATGGCAGCAGACACAATATGTAGTGTCTAGCCGTTATTTCGGTCTGTTTGCGGTTTGTTCTGCTAATGCATAACTAGGTTTAATTTCCCTAACTTCTAAAAAATCTGTTTACTGCTATTGTAAAGGCACTTGCTATATATATATATATATATATATATATGCTGAATTTTGCGCATGTTATTAACGTGTCGGGGTTTTTGGCTTAGTTTAACCAATATGTTTAGCAATTGTGAGCGATTTAGCTTACGGGACATCAATCCTTCTCAATTGAATCGGTTACGTGTAAAACGTTATGGTGCAGCATTGTACCGATCCCCGGTGAAGGCACTGCATGCAGCCATTGCTTAAATATATTGCGTGTAGAAAAGGTAAATTCCGTACTTATCTTAACTAATCGAATGTAATACCGTGTGCTCCATGTCCAGGAACTACGCACATCACTACTCGGCGGTTGCTCCTACGCACTTCTACTTTTGGGAGCGCCTGACCAGCCAAAAGGTACGTCAATATCTTGAAAGAGCGAGAGATAAAGACAGATAGCAATTGTAACACTACACTCGCACAACCGAGGCAAAGAGTTCATCAGGAATCCGAACAATCTTGCCACTCACTCGTGCAGGTTGTAGCACAGTACTAAGCAAAGCAAGGAAGTTGCTAGGAATAGAGTCTGGATCACGATAGGTAGTTCAAATGGTACCGATTATTTCGTTAGGGTATATGGCTATCAATGTAATTATAGTTAATTGTGATCACGTTACCAGCCATGATATCGATAGCCCTGCAGAATGCATTTACAACAGACGTTGCACAGATCTTACATTGGTAAAAACACTGGCCGTCACAGCGATTAACTTGCATTCGACTTTGCTAAGGAAGCTTGAGGTTAGGTGTGATAAACAACTATGATGGCGGTAATAAACTTAATAATAGATGGCGATTCTAAAACGTTGAATATTTTAGCTATGAAATTTTGATACCTCAAAGTAAGACACGTTTATAAATATTCCAAATATATTTCGCCCAGCACGATTAAAAGAAGTAGTAGTTGGAAAGAGGTTTCGTCCTGCGTTCGCCTATTTAAAGTGATTTTAATGATTTTAATGACTGCACTAAAGAGATTTTAGCGTGTTCACTATTTATTTAGCTACCGTTCACGCTTATACATAGCGTTTATACGGAGAACGTGCACGGTCCTAATTCTGTGCATAGGGCTCGAACCACTAAAGTCAAAGCAATGAACTAGTCGTTTATTGCCCTGGCTACAGCCGTTACACGAATAAAAAAAAACACGTTCATAATAACACCGCATCAATAATCCGTCGCGACGTAGTTCTGGCGTGCGTTATTTGCATCTGTATAAAGTACTCGGTCAATACAAATTGCGTTACCTTACTTACCTAGCTACGATTGGTGAGTTTCGTCAAAAACACTCCGTATATTCCCCGTGTGTTAGTGGTTTGTCCAGCTTCTACGGAACGCTTCCAACTAAATGAGCGATCCGGTAGGTCGTCCGCCAGACATTTTGGAGCTACGGACAGTGATAGAACGAATGATGTACTGTAAAAGTGGCTAGTTATTACAAGTTGACACTGGTGCTTGTCTAACGTTCAGTTTTGTGCGTCGTTTCAGGTGTCTCTCGATCCGCTAACATGGGGTGCATTCCACGGGACCCCGTTCTATCATATGATTGGCTCACAATTTACCTACTTTGAAAATTCAACGATTTCTCAAGAAGACGCCGACTACGTGCAGAAGGCCGTCAAGATGGTAACCAAGCTACAGCTGATTAGAACAGAGACATTTACGGATAATGTACCTTTCCTTTGATCATATATACTCTAATTACCTTTCTGTCTTTACCCTGATACATGCATATCTATACCCCTAGAAGATGGCACGCTAACGCATATAGAAAACGTCCGCGTGAAGATGGCAGACTTAGCCTCTACTACGATTACTTTTATTGCGTATCTCATCCAGCACTCTTATAACATTCAGTGTTTACTTTTGAGGTCAGTCTCGTCTTCATAAACTCAAAGTACTAGCGTACTTTCGTGTAGTTTAAAACAGACCTTCATAAGGAGTTTACCTAGGAGCACGGTTTCAAGTGACTTAATGTATCACAAGTGTGTGCAATTTTTATGACAATCGTTATCCCGCAGCACCGACTGTGTGCTTGGCGGCGCTAGAGCGCATTCTGTCAGCCGAGAAATATTTCTATTATTTAAATTCGGTGAACAGGGCTCAACGCCAATGTCAATATATACTGCTATTAATGCATCCTCTCATACCCAGGAGATAATCTGATAGAAAAATTCTTATGTTCATAGCACTGATGTTTGTGGAATTCATTTACGCCCATCGTGGTCATCCGAATTACCTGAGCAAACTACAGCAAGCACATACAGCGCTGAGCCTACGTTTAGAGTTATTATTTTTTAATCAAGAACACGTTGTGACGTCGACGCACAAGTCATAATGGCGCTAACCGCAACCGATGCCGCACGTTCCTTAAAGGTGACCGATTTTGCTGCCAACCCTCATGAAGAGCTACGCTTCGGCGAGATTAGATGGCCGCGGTATCAGCAGAGCGATCGTAATGTGTTCATTTTTGGCAAGGACAATAATTACGTAAGAAACGGCCACCCAAGGGACGCTTACTGTGACGCCGTTTGGAAAGCTTACGAGGATATTTAGAAATGCACCGACCGAATTACTAGGTAGAACAAACATTACAAAGCTTTTGTAAAAAACTTTGGTTTAAATCAGTTAGCTATAGCGTATGCACGGCTGATGTATAGTCGACGAGCATGCCCCCAACCCTTGTCACATTAGAACGATTGTTATTTTTAATTCTCAATTCACTGTTGTCATCTAAAGCTATTGTTGACCAATAAAGCAGCTGAGCTGGCTATACGACGGGACTCTCTGCTGCTCCAGCGTTTCACCGACGGAAGTGTACTTACTAACTGTCGGCATTAATTGGCGACCACCAAAGTGCAAAATCTTATGGAGTTCGGTCACTTCTTGCCAAAAGATCCGTTTGCATCGTTCTTTGAAGCAACAGGTTTAAACTAATTGACGACAATTCTAGATTTTCTACGATTTTACGGTTGAATAGAGCTCGCATCTAGCAAGCGCTGATTCGCTGTCATGCTTAAAAATGTTCACTGCAAATATCTATTTTCTACGCGCAGTGTCAGCATCGAATTCAGACTCATGACACCGTCTCGTCGTTTACGTGTAAATTGTATTTTATTTAAATGTTCTTGCTTGTTGCAGAAGCCAACAAAGATAACTACTACGTTGAAAGGCCTAATTAAACTAAGAGAGCATATAAGCTGAAACAAGCGGGAAGCAGACCTCCGAGGGGACAATTACAAAGCTCGAGATCTTAAAAGCTGGAATAGCAACATGCATCGTGTATAATCTATCACAAGAGAAACGACAATAAGTAACACACAAATCATAAAAATTGTTTATGCATGAAATTGAAAAAATATATAAGAATATAGCTCGTTTTCCGTCTGAATTCGTAGGTAAGCAAAAATTCAAAATACTAGAAACATAATCGAGCCCGAGCATTAATCGCAGAAGGGTCTCGATGTCAAGTCGCGTCTAGAAAGACTTGATCTGACCAACCTTGACCGCCTGTTTACGGCGAGAGAGGTAGGACCGAAATCAGTCGTCATGCCAGATAGCATGCTAGGTAACAACCGAATCGATTAAGCATCTAATAGAGTAAGGAGTGATTGAGATTTCTGTAATGTAACCAACAACAAAAATGGGGCTATAGTCCGCAGCCAGAGTTTGATCCCCTTTTTTTTAATTTGTATAGAGGAACTTGCTTAAGCCGAAACAAAAAACTTCTTATATAGAGGAACTTGCTAAAGCCGAAACGCAAAAGTTCGATGTAAACGAGAGGCTGCTAATTTTTACCGGCAATAACTAGAGCAACTAACGTTAGCATTGTATAATTAGCCCATTGCGCCGGACCATTTAAATCATCATTTACAGTAAACACTGCATTAGAGGCACCATCACTATTACCGCTTATAGAATCATTCGCACTAAGCACAACGGGTTAGTGCGTTCGACAACGTTATGTTCAGCGGCTGGGCAGCCATTTCCACCGGTGTCAAATCACTGCGTAATTCGTCTGGGTTTTCATCTAATGCAGCGGTTTTAAAGGAGTAGACTTTGCGATCTAAACTGGTTCAGTACAAACGGCGTCAAGGTCTTTAGCCGACGCAAATCTGATCTACGAGACGCCGTGTTCAGCGTTTTATTCTCGTATAGACGTAGTTGTAAAACAACAAAAATAAAAATCACGTCACGTCCTGCCATTAACTCGCTGGCCAACGTAGCTTTACTGCTCACATTTGCTGCATCTTTTCAGTTCACCATTTGCGCATGCGGTGAAAGTTCATGGCATGTAAGCAGATAACGTATGTCAAACGGTAGCATACACACTCTACTAAAAGTAGCAATTTCACAGCTAGCCCAAAAACACTAGGGTATCACGTTACAGCTTAGGGTGTAACCTCTTAATTTCCCGACATCTCTCGGAGCTCACCATACACAGTATGCTAGAATAAAAGCATCACGAACTGTGAAGTAGAGTATAACCTTCACCGGATTGTTCCCACCCTCCCCGGCTCGGTAACGCTTGACACTTTTTTTAAGCCGTGGGAGAAGCGTCCCTGCCATTCTCCTTGATTTAGCTATGCCTCAATTTATTTTTCCGCACATTGACATGCATAAGGATAAGGATCGAGTGCCAAGGTATCGAACAAGTATTTCGCTTCTTTCAGTGCTTTCATCGAAGACTCATATATCTAACCACCTCCTTCATGAAACGACCCCTCACAACCGTAGAGCCCGGGGCAGTCCATGCTGCTTGCGAGATGCCCATTCACCCCGCAGAAGTGGCATCTTGGTACCTTCGCTTGGTAGCTCTTAATCTTGTGGTCCAGGCTAGCAGATTCAATGCAGACCTTGCTCGCAATCTAGGGCTTTCTGGCCTTTAAAGCAGTTAAGGCGTCTCAGCTACTCCTCAGGCCTGAATCCATTTCGACCCCAGTTTTAGGGTTTTATGAGTCGGCAGATTCCTTGCCGCTCGCAGCGACACAACCACCAGGAAGTGCCATACCTTTGCTTTACAAGGTCTTGGTTTATTTGGCCTCTCTCGACAGGTGAAAGGCATCCATATGAACCCCTCTACTGCCCCCCCCCCCGTTCCAAGAGGGCTTCGGCCGTCCAAACGGCAGTCGTGCGAGTCGCCACCGAGTTCCGGTGATCGGCCCGCATCGCGGCGGTGTGCTTTCTCGTATAGATGCTACCAGCGCCCTCACGGTGCTAGTCCAGCTGGAGAATGAGGTCCCTTTCTTTATTCTGGGTTATCCCGTGCACACTTGCCTCGACTTCGTTCGGTTTGATGTAGTCCATGGAGTCCACGGAGAGTATCTGCAATACCTTCACCCTCAGCGTGTTTCGCATTCCCAATCCCCCAGCGAATTGCGACGCGAGCTTCCTCAGCTAGACTTTGTCCAAGATGTTTGTGTCTGGACGAACTTGATATGTGTGATCACCTTGTTCGGCCACTCCTACTTTGATAATTCCACCTGTCTCTCGAGTGTCACTGCTTCCGCGACTTCTTCGTTCGTGGTTCGACATCGGGAACACAGCACTCTTCTTTGGATTCTAGATCTCCATGTCCCATTATCACCTTTTGTTTCGAGGCTACTCTATTCCCTCTGTATTGGGTTTGCTTATCTCGCCTTCTTTGTGCTCAGACATCTGATTTTTTCTACGAGGCCTTTAATGATGTCCCCGTCTTCGCGTCGCTCGCGGCTCCTCCCCTCTCTTCTATTGGCGCAACTAGCCTATATAGCAGCTTAAGGAGCTTTTTGGTCCCATCTTTCTGAAAGCGTGCGTATCGCACAATTCCACCAAGCTACGTATTCGTTGCTTCAGCGCCAGGGCGGCGTCCTGGAGCTGTTTTTCCAAACCCCCTCTAAGATCCTTATTGTTTTATATGTCTTCTCCCTTTTCAGGAAGTAGGGAGCCAATTGCTCGTCAGTCATCGACTGAAAGATGTGCTCGCCCCCTAGTCTCGGCCCTGTTCTCCTACCTCTTTATTCTCTGTTCATATAACGTCGCCCTCCCCCCCGTTGGGCATTGTCTGACCCTACCGGTGAGTTGGCGGACCTTCTCCCAGCTTATGCGACAGCTACAACTACTTAATCCGCAATACTAGATCATCCACTGTGTAAGTCGACGCTGTGTTATATAAATCTGTATGTTCTACTAGATACTCTGCAACCATCTGAGTGCAAGGTGGTTCGTTATACCTAGAACTTGCCCTTCTTTCACTCTACTAAAGTAATTGTTACCACTACTACGGCGCCCGGGGCAAGTTGCCCAGTGCTGAAGGCCGGGGGTGTCGGCCGCGGGTGTAGAAACCTTTTTAGTGTGATAGAAAACCCATAATGAGTAGATGCTTGCATGAAGAGAGTTTTCTATAGATGCTAAGAAAACAATTTCACGTAATAGAGTGTTGGTGAGAATTCAGTGCACGTTGAGCGTTGTGTTAGTTTTGAGAAGCTTTGAGGAGTCTTTAACTTGGACACCAAACTCAGAGATCGTCGGCCTAGATTTGGCACGATTTCGGCAACTGTCACAGAAAAAAGCTCTAAGTCTAGCAGAAAAACTCAGCGCAAATAACGCATCGCAACATGAGCTCAGCAAGACTGCAGATGGATTGGGTTCAGACGCTGGCACACACTTCAAACTCGATGGCAAGTCGCTTCTTGTCTATGCGGCATACGTCATAACACACAAAATGCCGCTATTTAAGATAGAAGAGCCTACCGATGCGAAAGACACAGAAGAAGTAAAAATAAAGGCTATAGTTGGAAATAAGTGTTACTTCTAAAATGAAAAACCCGTTTTATTTGTGCATATATATGCACAAACATTGTGACTTATATCACCTTCAACAATGCGATTGAGCAGTTCCGTTAACTCGACTTTTAGAACCGTGATGAATACACATATATGTGAATGTGTGCTTTCTCTGTACGCGCAATATTGTAAACCAATCATCGGTTATTTAAGATATTATGTATATGTATAGATAGCATAAACTTCGATCTAATAGTATTTAGTGAAACATATACGCACACATGAAAACACAAAATTGATATGATATATAGTAAATTAACAATATTTATTTATGTTTGAAAAATTCTAACAGTTATACGCTTTAGCAAATAACTAACGTGCCAATATAATGAATAAGGAACCTATTAATCATGTAAAATTACTAATTCTTTATATATAAATATATATATATATATATATATATATATATATATATATTATACTATGTACAATGATTTCTTCATCTTGTAAATCTGCTCAGGCTAATTTCCCGTTCACCTAGATTTAAAATTAAATATTCATAACTTAACTATGATGAGATATCCGTTATAACCTTGTAATGGTTTAGGGAAGATATCATCGTGTCCAACAGTATTGATTGCACGTACTTGTCACTGATATCAGCTAGCAAACATGAAAGTATGCATATGAGTGTGGATGTGTCTGTCTATGTTCATACATTTGAAGACGATACTAAATCATTTAACAACATTACAGACCTTTTCTAGCCCGCGAGCACGATGCAATCCTGGCCGCAAACATTCGAAAGGCAGCAGAATTCGACAATACGCGCAATAATGTCGGTACTTCTGGCTGTGGCCTTGTATGACGTTCTGAGTTATAGCCGTAAACCGCATCAAATATTAGCCTACAACGTTCTGAAGTAGCTCAAACCGAATAGAGCAATAATGGGTCTACTTTTCTACGTATCTAACATTCTGTCCTTCTCAAATCTGCAGTAATTTATTTTTAGTTATGAATACGTATCAGTTATAACGTAATATAATTTTGAGATGGCTGTGTGTCGCATGGACCAAACTCCTGAATGCCATTCTCGCCGGCAATTTAGCTATCGGCAAGGAATTCTATTATTAGCCTCACTGTACAGGATCCTACTATGAAATAGGCTTGGAAGGGTTCTCGGGTAGCCGTGTGCTGATCAGGCCTTTATATATATATATAAAGGCCTGATCAGCACAGTATATATATATATATATATATATATAAAGGCCTGATCAGCACAGTATATATATACACCTCGCCATAGCTACTACGCATTGCGCCACCTGCGCGAATATATATAGATATCGAATGGAGGGAAACAACAACAAGTGAATACACTAACAAAGTACCTCAGCGCAGCGACAGCAAGTAGGACAGACACGTTTACTGGCGATTCTACCGATCTGCACTTCTTTTTTCCGTTGGTATGACCCTATACGCAAACAGTTAAGACTAGCAAAAGTACCAAGGCGCGCCATTCACATGGTTCCGTTCTCACGAGCTGACACACCATCTGCCAAGCTCAATACAATTTTCGGCGTTAGTTGAAGCTGCTCGGGCTCGACAACTCTCCCACATCCCGCGTTCCCCGGGCGTACCCACAAGTTTGTGCCAAAAATCTGGCCGCTATAACTGACAAAAAAAACTGTGTCACCATTCGCTGCACGTTGTACTTTACGCGATATCCCTTCGAGTAGATGATTGCGGCCGATGCATCGTCCGCAGCATTGTCATCACCTTTGGGCGGCGCACTTCTGAAGAGATGTGCGACCTCGCACCAGAATGATAATACACTGTTGGCAATCCCAAAGACACTGCATACAGAACACACGGATTCCCCCGTATGTTCGGAAATCGATCGTCCATGAATCCGCCATGAGGCAGGCTCTAAGCTCGTTTATTACAATCTCAAGGTCGTGGACGGCAAATACTTACTTCTATGAGGGCAAAGCTGTCAGGTACGAGTGTCTGTCGTACCGGTGCCTGGTACTTATAGTTAGTCATATATTGTTTGGTGTTTGGTACTCAATCAGGCATACGCTGTTCGGTGCTTGGTACTCTCATCATCAACCACCTTGTCTTGTTTTGTTAGTTGACTAGTCACATTCGGTATGCATAGTGCTACATACGCGACGTTACAGGATGACGCGGATGAACATTGTTGTTACTCTTGTTGTTGTCGTCGTCGTCGGCTGGGCTGTGTTGGCTTCCATAGAATGTCAAGCCGCCCTCATTAAGACTGCTAAGACGGCGTTTGCGGCCGACGTCAACGCCACCACCGGCGCCGATGTAACTGTTCGCATGCTCCAATCGGTGGTCAAAGGCCGCGTTCACTGATCCCGCAGACCGATCAAGTGAAATTGGTGCGGGCGTTTTGTCTGCGAGCGACACCTTCACGATATCGCCTCCCTGTTCGTTTGGACAGAAATGTGTTGTTACGCAGGGAAAGATTGGACATGGCAGCATTTCAATAAGCAACAGACAGATCTCTATTGACAGACGAATGGCTTTTTGAAGAAGAATGTTACAATTTTCGCGTAAACCTCATGAACGCTATACCTACTGTCAGGTAAGCAAGCTTAATACGGCTTTTTCGGCAGGACGGCGCACCCAATTATACCAGCCTCTTAGGACAGGAATGCAGGCTGGTGCAACGTATAAGTATGTTCTGAGGTAAGCATTTGTGACCACCTAGCAGTCGAGATTTAAATCATGCGGCTTATTACATGTTGGCCGTTATTGAGCGAGAGTCTAACAAACCCGACATAACGACGTTGGCCCGCTCACTGTCTCTATTCAGCAGGCATTTGCAAATTTTAACAGGCAGGCATTGCAAGTCGCCTGTTTAATGCGTCAATTACGACTGTCTCTACCGAATCATGTGAATTCATTCAAATACTGAGAGACTGGATGGAGCCGGCCCTTCGCGCCAGGGGGCGGGCAGGACTTCCTCACGGGCATGAGCGATAGAGCGGCTACGGCGCGCAGAAGGAGCAACTAGGTCGACGAGCAGCAACGCCGTGAAGCATTATATATATTCAAATATTTGATTTAATTTGTATACAGCATTTAAACCCGTCAGCAACGTCTGTAGAAAAAGAAACACCTGTAGAAGCCTAATAATAACACAAATAACTATTGTTTTAGGCAAAGCGCATCCAGTACAGTGCACCAATTGTGTATGCTACAATTTCACCTGAGAGATAGAGAAATACTATTTACCGTCTGTATATAACGTATGCAAAGATGCGTGTAGTGTTTGTAGCGTTTATATATATATATATATATATATATATATATATGATGCATGAAATTGTGATTGTACGGCTTAGTCACACTCACCTTGTAGTTACTTCCAACGATAAGCTTTTCCTGCAACCGCTTTGACGGTACGAAGGTGCCGATGAACCAATTGTACAAGGGACTTATCAGACGAGGATCCATCTAGACATAAAAATGTGTATACCACGGACGTGCGCATAAAAATAAAATCATTAAAACTTGAATATATATATATATATATATATATATATCAGTTAAGCCATCCACCAGGCAAACGGTGGTTTACGTGCTCTTGCTCGCAACGGCTATTGGGAGTCATCGAAAGGCGGTTTCTTAAACGACTTGATAATACGTTAAGAAGTACGAGCACTGTCAGCCCGCTAAATTTCACCAGAGACACCAATATATTCACCCATTAGAAAGTCAGATATTGGCGCAATATTGAGTCGCAGTTATAGAGAACATTTAGTGAGGTCTTATTAAAAATAATTTCTGCAGAACTGTTATTTGAGATATTCGTGTCTAATTTTCATACATGAAAATCACATTGTATGTACATAAACGCACTCTTAACATTGATACACTAAAAAGTAAAGAAAAAAATACAGTTCACAAGCTTTGCAAATCGTTAACGAATAGGCAAAGGTAACAGAGTTGGTAAACATAACCTTCCAACAATATAATATATATCCAAAAAAGATCTTTACGTCCGATATCGACTATTTCAGTCTTAATAAGCCTGCGCTCGATCGCAAATTAGATTTCGGCAGTGGGGATCTATTTCTGGAACAATATTCTAATGTTAGAAAATAATGTGTGTTCTAACTTAGTAACGCTAACCCACTTTCAGGGATAAGAAATACTGCCTTCGAAGGGCTTTACATGGTGAGATATCTAAGGTCTCTCGTACAGTCATTTGTGTCTTATGATTAGTTAAGTCATGCTTCTACTAATTGTCCGAAGCTCTATGCTTAACTACGAATATGGCTCTATGCTTAACTAAAGACGGCCACGTGCCATAGCATGACAAACCAAAATACCGTTGGCTTACAATAATAAAACTCTCCCCCCCCAAATGAATCGCGAGTTTATAGAGTTCGAATTCGACAAAGAAATACATGCTCAAAGCCCGCATCCTCTGAGATTTAGACGCTTGGAATTCAGTTAAGGTCCAGCTCAAACCGCCATGCCAAATCAGTTGCCTGGGTGAGGTTCGCAGGGCTCCAGAGCAAGTTGGGGACATATATTTTTTAGTATCTTTAATATGATTTGTGACGTATGTATTAGAATAGAAGACAAACATATACGTTATTTTGGGTGCTTACCTTCTGCGGGTTCATACACCCCGTACAAAGCGAAACAGGATAGCCAATGATGATGACCAGCACAGTAGCTATCATGGAGTACCACACGTAGGATATACGGTAGAGCCACATTACGTCGTCAGCCGACCTTGTTGATCTGCGTAAGAAAACGCAACTTAATCAGCACTAGATATATATATATATATATATATACCCAGAACATCATCCTTTCGGGGCTGACTCTCAGCCAAGATTTAACGTCCATGGGACTGCTTTTCGCATTGCTTCATAGACGGACCCCCATAAATACAAATGTGCAACGGTGGGGCTCGAACCCGCCTAGAACATCATGGGACGAATCCAATGACCGGGTAACAGATAGACAGGCCTTGCGATGGTTTAATTCAACGCAGTACGCTTTTGAGATGGTTTCTGTTCAAATGATATCAACGTTTTAGCTAAAGCGGAGTATAACCTTCACTATATTTAAGCATCTCATTTTCAGTCACGCGTGGATATTTTACCCAAATAAGCATAAATACAGCATTGACATTTTCAATTTAACGGACATCTTTTTATCGATATTCAAGGCGGTTTACTGTATTCCCCAAGTTCATAAAACTGCCAATCAGGGTTAACAGGTTTTTTATTTTTGGAAGATCTCAGAAAAGCATGATGCGCCTGCGTCACTCGCAGCTAGCAGTGTCTGGGGTGGAACTCGGCAAACCCACTAAAACATTTTTGCCTGGTTCGATTGTATTTTCCATCCCAATTTCTATATGAAAATCCCTTAGTTATGGATTGTGGCTCCGACTGGCGTTGATGGTTTAATTATTTAACTCATTCAACGCAGATTCACAAAATAATAGATTCTTTTAATATGTCTCTATATACCGAGAAAGAGAGTAACTTAACAGATGGCGTGTTATAGAGTTCCACTAAAAGAAGATGGTGAGTCTTGCTAAACCGATACCATATGCAGGCCGGCCACAAGAGCCCAGTAGAACGCTGCACCCGCCTAGCGACAAGCGGGTTAGCAAAAGGGAACAGAATTCAACAAGAACAACTTTGGAGGATTACATTTGTGCTTTTTCCTAGGTTGTGTGTAGCATGGGGAGCGGTGTCAACAGCAGCTGTCTTGGTATCTGATATCGTGGTTCCTGCTGATTAGAAATGGAGCAAAGAATGCCAGAACATCACCGAATGGTCGCAACAGGAGGAGAAGCAGTAGCCCGCGTAAGGGAAATAAATGCTAAAAACTTCAGAGCATGGTACAGGAGGGCTCACAGGAAATTCTACCTCATACAGGTGCTGAGAGATTATGGATAATCTAAAAATAACCAGGACCTGGGGAAGCTTGGTACACGGAAAAAGAAATCAACCAGTTAGACATCCCTTGCGATCCCTTTTGTTGAGCAAACCCGTCAACCCGATCTAAAGTAGTGACAAAGCAGTTCTGGGCCAGTTGGAGCGACGGAGATAAAGATTCTTAGTGGGGGATTGAACTGATTTAAATTATGGTCATATTATTTATATCACTCACTTTCGTACGTAATATCTTTAACTTCACAAGTATGTAATCATTATAAAAACATTTCGGTGCCAACCTTGGTCGGCTTTGATACGAAGTGACGTTTTACGAGACTTTATGTGTCACGCCCCTTCAGTTATCGTTAACTTTTTGACGTTTACTGCGCCTAAGAGAATAACGGGTAATTTCAACCGCGTCTAATTGTTGTGCACATGAATAACAATAGCACGCTTGCTTCCAGCAATCTCATTAGTCACATAGCCACGGCTGAGCCAAGCTGAGTTAAGTAGCTTAAAACATTTTCAGCAGAGCTTGGGTGTCTCTTCACATAGCTTGATCCCGCATGCATTAAATCTTTATCGCCCTCGCTAAAGGCAGGCAAAGAAACTCCTTCATGTATTGTTCGTTCTAACCAGCCAAACTTGCTGCGTTTGAAGAATACATACTGCCCAATAAGGACTGTTTTTTAACGTGACGACGTCACGGAGTGTTGCTGTTTTTAACTGTACTACATACACGCTGGGAAGAGTGGCATTGACCCAGGCGGGACAGCCGTCGACGGAGATCGCAGCCGTTTGCACAAGCGGCTTGTAGATGAAGTTCCCAATACCGATCCACAGCGTGATGAGCAGAGACACAAGCAGCCCGGATACGGCGCCCTAAAACAATCGACGTTGAGCACATTAGAGCAGAACGAAGCAGCAACGAAGCAGTACTGGTGCATAGAAAACTCCGTGTGTGAACAGTAGTGATAATAAATAAAACGAAAACGTTAAATACAAACGTCGCCATATGTGTTTTATTGTATTATTGCCTGGCCATATGTATATATATATATATATATATATATATATATGCGTTACCCCCACAGAAAGTGACAAAGACGTAAAGTTAAGGTGTGCCCCTCTTAGTTGGAGTTTGGCTACTCACGTATTTGTTCGCGTGTGGCATGAAAATGCCCAGTGTGAATACTCCAAGAAGAGGTCCGCCGAGAATACCGAATATGGCCAGCGCAGCTTGCAGAACATTTCCCAGCTGTTCAGCAACGAATACCAAAAGGACGGCCAGAATGCCAAAGAAGACCGCTGTAATCGCATGGCCAGACAAAGTTCCACACAGACTCGCAATGTTAACAATGGACCTTTGACGACCGTATCAACACGTCCAAGTGGTACATGTTTTTTTTTCATATGAACAAAAGCAATGTCCATGTAGCAAAGATCAAAAGTAGATACTGAGTTTCTTCTACAGTACAGTACTTGACACAATGAAGCCCTGGTTTTATATATATATATGTATATATATATATATATATATATATATATATATATATATATATATATATATATATATATAATTGCCTTGTCGAATGCATACTTCTACTACACGGCATATCCATGCACCCCCTAGAATAGAACATATTCAATGCATGCAAGCTGTCGGCAGATTGGTTGCTACATGTAGAGGCGGTGTCTTGTAGTGGCAACGATTTAATTTATTCGTGGACGACATCGCTACGTACAAGGGAAACTTGTTTGCCAACTCTGGAAAAGCAGCTAGTAAATGTGTAATGAAAACTATTGTACTGTTGTGGCTCGTTACGAAACAAAATCTATTCAGGAGTTGGCAATGTTTCTACACACACAATAACTAGGCCTACTTGCTTGACAACAAAACGTCACCGTACCGAGGCCTTTGGTGAGCCACGTGGCTGTCTTGTCGGACATGTTGCACTTGGAGTAGCTTTTAATGATGTCTTCGAGGGTGACCGTCGCCAGTGAGTTGACGCCCGAACTCACCGTTGATAACGCCCCGCTGAAGATCCCCGACACGAAAAGGCCAGGAAAGCCCGAAAATTGCCTAAACAGACATTGACCACGCATCTGTACGTTAAGCATCTAATAACGACCTGTGACAACTCTACAGTTTTAACGCATAATGGCTGCCATACCAGTGACCGCCTAACGCTGTAATTCGGGCTCAAGAAAGCAAAGATTTGCAGGAAATGAAACCTTTTGGCCTGTCCAGTAAGAACGGCGCAAACCTGAACTGTTTGATTGCTGTTATACTTGCAGTAGAGTAGCGGTAGTGAGTGGGTAAAGCTAGACTGAGTGTGAGCTCAAGAAGGCTAAATTAGAGTATTCTAAAAGCACATTTACAATACGCAAACGCAACTCTTCAGACACGCAATTCTTCACCATATAGCCGCTGTATCGTTTAGTACTGGCATATGTGCTATGCAGCCTACGGCGACTAAACTTCAGCAACAGCTTCTGCAATATTGAGCCGCACCCACGCTGTATTCGGAGGAAAAAAATCATATCATTAATAATGAACGGGAATGGTTATTTAGTTGAGTATCTTTAGTTGAGCACGAATGGCGATGACAGATGCCCAATCGCCGGATGAGCAGATTATTATTATTATTATTATTTATTTAATATGTCTTATTTTATAGTTTCTTTCTTGCTGTCGTCAGCCCATCGCACCTAATATCGACGCGGCGTTTCCTCTGCAAACTGCCAATGAAAGCAGCTGCCTCAGAAAGTCGCCTTCGCGTGCATCTCCGGTGTTTGCTTGTATTCGATCACTTAAGTCTTTAAAAAATGTCCTTGTTCTTCTGCTGACTGGGCCCATTGTCTCCATTGCAATCGGCACGAAATTGTATCTAGACTCTAACTCTGTGTATTTACGCCACTTTTCTTTCTCTGCGTGTTCGGCCACCCATCCCGCCTCGGTAGCGCTGTGGCACACATAAGACGGTGCGGCTGTGCAGGAGACTGTCGCATCCCAAACCAGGCATTTGCCTTTTTTCCACGGCGGAAAAGTGACACCGTCGGGTCTTTTATTATTATTATTATTATTATTATTATTATTATTATTATTATTATTATTATTATTATTATTATTATTATTATTATTATTATTATTATTATTATTATTATTATTCGATATGCGTTTACTTTTACTGACCCGAGCGTGTCCATAACGAAGAGCGGCAGGAGCTGGTCCGTGGCAACGATCCGCTTTGCCTGCAGGGGATCACACGTATAGTACTTGGCAAAGATCACAAGGCCAGCCAGCGAGCAGATGAACAGGAGAAAGATGAGCCCTGCATGCGAAACCACAACCCATGTACGTACCTTTAGACCGTTTACATGAAACGCGTACAGACACACACTCAAGCAGCAACCCATGCAGAGAGAAATCGTCAGTCTTGTGTAGCTGGATGGCCAGCTTTATGAAATTGCACTGAGACCTTATTAGAAAAAACAAGCCACTTTTAGTATTGTCTTTTTGTTTCTAGTATTACGACTAAATAAAGACGTGCTTTAACAGTGCGTGTCTATTGTTATATATATATATATATATATATATATATATATATATATTCCGCACCGGGCAGATTAATCCAGATTGCGCGGCGGGCTTTGTCTTCGGTCGGTAACGTGAGGTAGCGTTGAACCATTGCCTGCGAAACGCCGTAGACGGCTAGCCAGGTAAAGTTGCACCCGATGATGAGGCCCCACACCGTGTGTCGGTCAGTTGGGTCAGGATTGAAACTGTGGAAGAAACGGCATGCACGACAAACGGTGTGCGTAGTAGTAATAATGTCCACCTGTGACAAACCACCTTACGTGGTTCCCTTAGAGGGAAAGCCAAAACAGCCTCGCCACGCCCAAACGCATTGGGCGTTAAACTAAACTAGAAAAACTGCGATAATGTGCGCAACTATAAAAACAAGTCAATTGTCAAGTAAATGCAAAGTGGCTCTCTCTCTCTCTCTATCTCTCTCTAAAACTCTACAGCTAGAAGAGTTCGCGGGTTTACTTCGGGCTCGAGACAATGTATTTCGAAGTGACCAAATGCCCGATTTAAAGTAAAAGACAATCAGCAACCTGTTGTACTGTTTGACCATTGCGACGTTGCTCATCACTTTTTTAACATTAGCTCAGTTGGCCTAAGAAGCTGCCTCTTGGTGATCCCCAGCGCTGCCGCGCACACAGATACAAATACAGCTGGCAAACATTGTTTTTAGCTATAGCAAATTGTCAGATAATATAGATCCATAATCATATCCACCCCGTCATTGATGCACGCGCCCGAGATTGTGAATGTCTTTCTCCAACAAAAATGCTACAAAAAGGTTGTTCTATTTGTGTTTATTTATTATAATTCCTACCCAAATCGGCAATGTTTAAAGAAGATCGCTTTCTGAGGGTAAAATACAACCCGCACTCTTAGTGTCGCAGTCAAATCCTACCATTGGCACTGCACCTACATGTAGTAAGGTCAATTCAAGGTTTAATGTTGCAAAGCAAATCGTAGAGAAGAACTCCAACATTTATTTTGAAGGAACATAAATGTGACAAAATCTAATAAGGGGCAGACCATCAAGTAGCTGGAATGTAATCATGTTTACGCGAACAAGGTCGAAGCTGCAAACTATCATGAAGATGGGGAGAGGGAAACTGTGTATCTTGGTAGGTCATTCTCTTGCTTACTTAAAAAACGTGAGTCGGTCATGTTGGGCGGCCACCTTGAGGACACTGTCCATTCCGCCAAGGTCGGAGGCGCCCTTCAGTACAATGGCGATGATTGAAGCATACATTATTCCGATCTGAAAGACGTCCGTCCAAATAACCGCTTTGATGCCGCCCTGTAAACAATACGTTAGCACAACAGGAACAAACGAATTACTTACTAGTCATAGTAATATTGCTAGCAGTTTGCATCAGATTATAGCAGCAAAAGCATCAGAACCTCTACTCAATACTAAATTCGACACCGTTATCAACACCATTATAATACACTCGTTTCGTCAAACTCGCGCAGCAGATTAGTATACATGCTCGCGGGTTCAATATCATTTATTGATGAATTCGTAGACCGCTTTAATTTGCCGCAGACAGTCGCCCTGGAAACGTTGCAAATGCCGTCGCAGTGGCGGTCCATGTCCCCTCTACCACCCACCTGATTGTACGGAATCCGTGTCGCTCTCTCAGCTTTAGCGAGAATGCTCATAGTTAATTTTTACCGTGTTTGTTATATATATATCATGTTCGTATTTACATACCCAAACAGGGTGCATTTTAAATAAATAAATATAATACACCCTTAAAAACAACAATAACAGCAGCAACCAGAATAGCATTAGCAGCAACAGTGACAGCATCGTCAACAGCAACACGAATAGCAGCAGAAAAAAACAACAACAAAAACATCAGCAGGAACAACAACCAACATCAGCATCAACAACCAGAACAACACCGATAACAAGAGCATAATAAAACGACAACCGTAACATCAACGACAAGGCTTCACTCAGCCGAAACTTACGACGGACGTGTAGAATGTGCAGACGATTCCGATAGAAAGCACCGAAGTCCACACTTTGATTCCCGTCACTTGAGAAAGCGCCAGCGAAGGCGCATATAAAACGATCGCCATGTAAATAATCTGCAACAGAATCCACAGCGGTTTTTGAGACGACGGTCGTCACATTGGTTCCGATTGGAGCGTTGGCATTCGACTCGGACCTTTTTGGAGTCACTCTCTGGAACTTCTCTTGTAGCTAAACTTGACTTCAGGAATGCCTTCATCACTTAGAGGGGCTCCCTGTTAAGTGCGGTCACAGCTTAGGCCCCGAGTATGTTCCACCAGGCGCAACTAGCTGATACGGAGCTTTCTTATACCATAATGTCGCAACCTGAGGTGCGGCAGGACGACCTGCTGCTGCCCCCTCCCCGTTGTGCCTGGCTATCACAGAGTTAGGTATTCGACTCTAAACGTAAGGTAATTGGACGACAGAATTCTGGGTGCTACACCTGATGCAGTTCTGAGGGACATCCGCAGAGCCATTGAGTTTGGGGAGCGGAGTAGCCTGGCCCTAAAACCCTGCAAAGTGTAAGGTTCATATCGTAGGAGGTGCTACTGACTCTGAAGTCCTGGAGGCTCTCCCAGGATGCAAGATTGTTGGCGTGGATCTAGAGTTGCTAGAGGTTCTCCTATTGCCCTAGGGAGTTCGGGCTGCCCTCGAGAGGAAGTACTTTCTCCTAAGATTTTCATTTTCGGTCTTACGTCTCCTTCGTCTGATCCGAGCTGCAGACTGCGCGCTCGCTGTGGGACTTCTTGAGCGACTTAACGACAGCCTGTTAACTACAGTAGAATAGAAGGCGAGCGGTGCCGAGTGTGCAAACATATTGTAAATAATTATTAAATCATCACAATATTTTCTACATATATACAGTAGAGGCACTGTTGGACCTTAGCCTATCGGCAGCTGCACGCCAAGCTCTACTCCCCGTCTTTGGGGGGTCTAGCTTTTGTCCAATATATATATATATATATAATCCTAGTAGCTTTCCTCCACAGGTCTATGCAACACCACAAGCCTAGATTACTTCTTGATTCTGTCGCTCTTACTGACCTAGAAGCTAAATTGGAAGCAAGAGCCGTAGAGCAGTTGCCCTGTGCGGCTACGAGCCCGCCAAAGCTGGACGCCAGAAAAATTGGTCAGCAACTTTATATGAGCAATGGATTGAAAACCTCATTGCAGGACGCGCCACGGATGCCGATACGGCCAAGCTGCACGCCATCTTCTCCAAAGAAGCGGCCGCATGGCTCCACGCCATACCCTGTGCTCGGACCGGGAGACTGTTAGATGTCGAGTCGGTGAGGATCGCGGTTGAACTTCGTTTGGCGACGCACCTGGCGCACGCTTACACCTGCGTCTGGGGAGACTCCAACCGGACAGATGTCAAGGGCTATCCTGTATCGTCAGCGCAGATAGGCGAGCTAGACACCAAGCTTGAACAAAGCGCAGTCTTCAGCAGAGCCTTACTATCCAGTGGCCTACCGTGCGTCCTGGAACTCGTCGCACTGAACAGAGGAGGCGGGAAGAGACCTGACGGTCTGACCTTAACTCCGTTCGAGAACGGTTGCATGCTGGTTTGGGACCCGACAATTACTGGCTCATTAGCCCCTTCAATGGCCAGTGCTGGCGCGGCTTAGGCCGGCTATGATTTAGCCCTCGCCGAGGCAGGCAAGGTGAGAAAGTACCAAGACATCCAGTATCCGCACGGGTTTTACCCACTTGCCTTCGAGACCCTTAGCGGGCCAGGCCCGTTTACTCGCGGTTTGCTACAGAAGGCCGGAAAGCGGACATAGGCGAGCGAGCGATTTGCACAAACAGCGCCTGTCTCTAGACATGCAACGAAGCAATACGGCCTCGGTCCGGGAAACCCTCCAGAGATGGCTGGTCCCTACACAGAACTCTCCGAAAAAGTACACACGTTTGCAAGGTCCCAATTGTCATGTTCTCACTATGAATGATTGATTACTTTGAATTGTTTCGACGACCCATTCATCATATATGTTTTGGAAATTAGCGGTTTTACCTAAATGATGTTAATATATTGTTGACAAATGTACGCTACCATTTGGACGAAGAAGATGAGCGTAGCGATCGTACGACACGTCTTACTGAAGCGGAGTTCCAGATACTGAAAGGTATGAAAGATGGCACGTGTAAATGCCTTTTTGCATAAATATGTTTTTTTCTGAAAAAAACATAATTGGCAAATGATATATATATATATATATATATATATATTTTTTGTAATGTCTAGTTATAATGTAATGCCCAATAGGTAGGTCCACAATGGTATATATATATATATATATATATATATATATATATATATATATATATATATATATATATATATATATATATATATATATATATATATTGTAATGTCTAGTTATAATGTAATGCCCAATAGGTAGGTCCACAATGGTATATATATATATATATATATGTATATATACATCGTTTTTAAAATAAATACTTAAACTAAATACGTAAAAACGATTGACACCCCACATAAAATATGTCCACGTATTTGTTTATGTGTGCACACGTTTATGTGCATTTGTATTCTAAAAGGTATAAGGTAACAGAAGTGAAGCTAGCTGCTACATATGAAATGGGTGACGCATAAGGCAACTGCAGTCGACATCGACCAATCCGATTTGGCTGACAGATGCCGTGTTTGTGGAAGTTTCCGCATTGCTGATGAAGCCGGATGAGAGCACAGGTCCCTCTGACTGACCTAGGTATTGTGTTTGCTGCTGCCGTTGGGCCCACTTATGGCCCCCGGAGACAGAAAAGCCGAGAGATCGGCTCGGCGCAGTCCCAGCACAGAGCGATGATGCTCAGATTGATATGCTTACGGTAGCAATACTTAACGAATGGCAATATCAATAATTCACTCAGCTAACGGCGTTGCTGTTATTGTCGCTAGTCTTGTTGTTGTCATTAACTAATATATATATATATATATATATATATACTGTTGAAAAAGTGCTATGTTAATAAATTACCCATAGAGTAGGGTAATTATTTAAAAAAACTGCGATCATACGTTCAGACCACACAACTGTAACATTTCTTTAAAAATAATATATGTGTATTCTTTTATGAAAATTCACCCTATCTTATAAACAGATAGAGCGGTTGCGTAAGCCGGTTCTGTACTACAGAGTGAATAGAGAGGTCTGCCTTTAAGATTAAAGCTGATGCCATCTAACTATTCTAAGGTTTTTTGTTTGGAAAGTCGATTATTTCGGCTAACGCGGTTGTTATTATTATTAACAAAAACTATATCTAATCGTTGTAAATGCGCCAATAAGACTGTGCATAGCAAATAGTATTATCATTATTATTATTATTATTATCGGAACAAATTCTACGGGAAGAAGCGGCGGAAACGCCATTAATGAGGAACATCTTCTGATGTTAGCCTACAAAGTAAGCCCGCTACGTAAGCGTGTTAGCGCAAAGTAAGGGTGCCGGGGTGGACGCGAAAGCCTCTCGCTTATCTCAAGCCGTTGCCTACCTCGTACGCGCTGGTCACCTCAAGTCGATAGAAGACCGGCATGTAGAGATACGCGGCTGCCGGAATCACGATGAAGTAGCTGAGCATGATGAGCGAATACTGCGTGCCGAAGCGATACATCTCGGTTGCCGTGCCCAGGATGGTGATGGCCGACATAAACGAGGCCAGAATCGATAACGACACCGGTACGACCGAAAGCGACCTGAACGAGGGACGTTAGACATATAATGATGGCAACAACTTAGACAGAATACAGCTACAAGCGATTAAATAATAATAATAATAATAATAATAATAATAATAATAATAATAATAATAATAATAATAATAATAATAATAATAATAATAATAATAATAATAATAATAATAAGTTTCTACGGCAACTGCTGTCGCTTGCTGTGTGCCGACGAAACGCCGGCTGTATTGTCGGTTCCATGGAATAATATTTAGGAGTTAGAAGAAGACAAGGAGTACACGTTCACACCTCACAATTGTAACATTTAAACAATATTAATAAATAATAATAATAATAAAAAAAAAATAATAATAATAATAATAATAATAATAATAATAATAATAATAATAATAATAATAATAATGACGCCCGCTATAAGTGCAGCCTTCTTATGTACGATTTATTTACGCACAGGTTGTGGTAAGGCGACAGAGCGACAAGACAAGCGCGTTGCTTACGGGAGAAGCGCATAAGTAATGCAGAAGATCGGTCTTGCAACCAGCATGCTGTTCGATTAGTGTCACGGACGACTTCAACGCGTTCGGTGATCTCCTTTAGAATTGAGCCTGCATCAACTTTTATGGACCGGGCGCGATCGTCTACAAACTTAACTACGGCCTTGACAAGGTACGTCGCAAGCAATCTAGGCCACGTAAAGGCATTTTAGCGAAAAAACCTACTATTATTTCGCTATTCGCAGAACTCAGGCAGTGGCTTCCCACATCAAACTGAAAAAGTCTCTCTAAATCCTAGCAGCACTAGTAGTAGTGGAAAAATTGCATGTGGCCCACGTCCTGCCTGCCTACCACGTGCGTTACAGGTTTATACTTACTTATATTATTACAGGGTATATATATATATATATATATATATATAGTTTATTGAGTAACTAAAAATTGCAATAATTGCATTATTTGCGGATTTAAAAAATCCTTTTCTTCTTATGACTTATAATGCTCTCAACGCTTAAACTTGTCAATCTCTACGAATGCGTAGGAAGTCTCGATGCCTTTAAAAACGCATCAAATGACTTCTTCATCTCAGGGAAATGTATTTTCCTCCAGCCAAATATTGAGGTTGAGGAATACGAAGAAATTACAAGGGGCCAATTCAAGAAAATCATAGAGTGAATGGGAAAGCACGATCGTACACAGCTTGACCCTTCTGTGACTAGCCCATAAAAAGTATATTTTTTAACCATTTTTGGCGTAGCAACCTTAACTGGACGTCAAACTCGGCTTCTATTTTGCACAACTGCCTACTTGTTGATATACAAATGCTTTATAACAGTACAGAATTCGGTGTGTTTCTCCATGTTTACGACTAGTGTTGGCATCCTTCAAGTGTCTATCACATTTAAATTTGATTCGCGATTGTTACTTCATATAAAACATAGTTACCTATGAAACGATCTATATCTACAAAAATATAAAGTGCACGTGCCTGCCTAATGATTGCTCTATAGACCAAAGCAAATATTCCGGTTAATACTGTTTAATCTGTTAAAAAATGTAATATATTTTATTTAATGTTTATTATTATTATTATTATTATTATTATTATTATTATTATTATTATATTATTATTATTATTATTATTATTATTATTATTATTATTATTATTTTAAAAGTGCCTTTAAAGCGCTGCCACGTGATCTGTTGTTATCCGCATCGCACTAAGGAAGGCGGAAAAATAGCTCAGTGAACTGTATCGGATTTTATAAGACACCGAACCTTCACCGCTAAGGTAGAATATGCACTCTCAGAGTGGTGAGACCATGCTACTGGCTGCCCGCAGTCACTGTTTTAGGAAGTCTACAGTTTATGATATATTTATAGGGTTGTGCATATATATATATATATATATATATATATATATATATATGCACTTTGTATAAGATCGGTGCACGTGGACACACTTTCAAATAGCGCAAGCTGACTGAAGATAGAGTAAGGGTTCATACCGGTTGCCAAGCAGAAACTCCGACGTGGTGCTCTGTTTCCCGCCGGAGCAAGCGTAGTAGAGTCCGATGATGGCCGACACGGAGAGCATACCACCAAAGACAACATAGTCCCAGACACCGAACCGTGACATCAGCTCCTCGACCGAGGCGATCTCCTCCGGGCCCTCGGAGGCTCCCAGAGGAGCGACCGTTGCTTCGAGCACATCCATTGTGTCGTCTCGCTGACGACGACGCAGACGAAACGGCCGTAGGCGAGCCTAGTAGGTTTCTCGGCTACTCGATTTCAATCGCTATCAAATCGCTCAATCGCGAGTTCCAAATTGGTGTCCGTGTCTGCGTGTTCAGTGCCAAGCCACGCATGGGCTTCTAGTAGTGCGTAAGTATCTAGCAGTAAGTACTGGAACGATACATATTTCCCTCCACGTCTCTCTGAGCGTTCCGGAAGTACACATACACGCAATTCACACAAATTCACAAATGCTTTGAACTTCAGGAGCAGGTTGCCTACATAGAAAACACGTACTGTCGTCGTTGGTAGCGTTGGGGTTGATTATGCGCTCTTCATTTCCGACTGTCGAAATGTTTGCCGGTCGTCGGCCAGATCTGGTAAACGTTGGATTGAAAGCGTTCTAACTCAAAAATAAAGGGTTAGCAAGTTATAGATCAATCTGGCCAACGGCCAATCTCGATAGCTGCTCGTGGCGGCTGCCTCGAAACCCGAAACAAAACAATGCGATTGGCTGCCCGAGGCCAATGCAACGACGCGATAAGAAGCGCGCCGGCTACTTAGTTTGTTGTTTACTGCATATTAGCTAACTTGAGTATTAGCTATTAGTTAACCTATTATAGTTGTTGCTGCCGTAGCAGTGGGCTCGCCGCAGTGGAACTAGAAGTCCGTGTGGTAACCCAACACAAGTACCTCACGGTAAGTGACCTGCCTCCACTGCCACCACCACACCACCACCACCACCACCAGCAATCAGCAAGCACGATGATGAAGTCGACAGCGCTGAGGCCAGCAGTAATCTGATCGGTGGCGAAGCGCGCATCACGAGCTCCGTGCTGCCAAGCTGTCGTCTGTGGCGGCAGCTCGCCGTCAAGCCGCCGAGCCCGAATAAAAGGGAAAAGGCACCGAGGTGCTGAGGTGATGACGGCCGCAATGATGACGCTGCTGCAATGATGATGATTATGATTATGATGGTGATGATGGTGATGATGATGATGCTGTAATAATGATGATGATGATGATGATGCTGCTGCTGCAATGGTTATGATGATGATGCTTGATTGATGGTGATCGTAATGGGATCGTGAAAATAATGGTAATGGTGAGCGTGAAGGCGATGAAGGCGACTAACGACAATGGCTGCAAAAGGTTGCTAAGAGAGAGTCTCAGAGAGAGAGCGATAAAGAGAGAGAGAGAGAGAAGAGAAGAGAAAGGGCCAAAGAGGGAGTTGACGCTACCGAATTCATACGAGCCTGCGTCCGTAGTGCCAGTGTTGTACTTTGTGCCGCGTAAGGCGTCAGAAGGAAGTTACTGTGATTGCAGTGGTACTTGCTGACCATTCGAGTGATAGTAGTTATTGCAGTAGTGGTAGTAGTTGGGAGCAGTAAGCGTAAACGAAGGCCTTGTAAACTGACCAATGACCACCATGAACTCTGCAGTAGCAACAGCAGCTTCGACAGAAGGAGCTGACGTTGGCACCGCCTCAGCGCTGCATTCATCGCTGCATCATAATCTCGTAATCGCTCAGCACGCTTCAGTTGCTGCACGCATTAATCATTGGAATCCTGCCGTGCGAGTCAGGAAAGGAAGGCTATGGTACATCGATGACTAACTTGAACTACGTCTGATGATGCCGACAAAGTGCCACAACAATGCTGCTGCTCTGTCGAGATCTCTCTCGATTGCCGCCGAAGTCCAATACACTTCGGCACTTCATGCCTTAGATTTACTACGATTGTTTCTACCGCACACGTTCTCTCTCTCTTCATATGTTTTCTGTTATAGACGTGTGTGTGTACATATATGCACTTGTCTCCTTATATATATATATATATATATATATGTGTGTGAGTTTACACTGTCAATCTTCTTTCATCTCGGAAGGTGGGTGACACTCGCACGATGATTTTAGGTGATATATAGTGCATTCGCTTATTTAGACGTCGCAAGGAATATATAAATACTTGTGCGATAAATATGTCCACCTCTCTAGCATTTCCGTGATCTCTTCTGCGTTAGCATTCTTCTCTCTCTCTCTCTCTCTCTCGATATATATATATATATATGCGCGTGGGCGTACACATAAGCTCTCTTACAGGTCGCAACGGCATGCGGGTGCAAGTGATGTGAGCACGGATATGAGAGGGATGCCAGGGTGAGGGCGCACCTGAGCTTTCGCTGGTGCTGCTGCTGCTGCCGCCGCGGCCGCCCCCGCTTCTGCTGGTATTTCTTCTGCTGCTATGCCCTGCACAGGCAATGTGCCTCGTACCTTCGCTAGTGATGATGGCCTGGCACCGCAATAAGTTTTCCCGCGACACGCAGCAGCGACCCTGGTGGCGATAAGCTGAACTTGATAGTCTTGACTGTTGCCACATGCCGTTGCCACATGCATGACAATATGCATTAAAATCAAGACAAAATTTAATACAATATAAAATCAAAAGAAATCCGTCGAGAGTTGTTTCACAGACTTATATATCGTTGTCGTCGTCTTCGTTGCGAGGAACTGTGAAATGATGAACATCCATGGCTGTGCGGCGTTGACCCGCAGTGCTCGCAAGTAGCCCCTATAACGGTTTGTCCTCCAGCAGGCAATGGGTCTATGCACCTGGAGTTAAAAACTTTTTGGAATAATAATAATAATAATAATAATAATAATAATAATAATAATAATAATAATAATAATAATAATAATAATAATAATAAAAATAATAATACGGGCTTGGAATCACCGTGCAGCAGTAGATGTTCGATTCGAGGAACCGTGGACTGGGCGGATGTTGAGGTGTCTAGAGTTTGACATTTTAAAAGCCTTCCCTCTATAAATATTTGTAGCGCAAGTAAGAGCGCTTGCTTTTCCACCTAATAAGTTTCCTGAGAAATTTCTTAAAAAAGCTACGTGCCACATCGAAGTTCAGGAGACCAGAGCAGAAATACAGAGCAATAGGTATACTTAACAAGTGAACCTTAGAGATTACTTATAACGGTAGGGAACGACAAGTCATACGGTGGAAACAATTGGTGTTACTGCACACATCTCGGTTTGATAGCGCTGTGTTTTTTATGGGCACCTACGATGGCCTATCTGCGTGAAAGTTATGTTTACTTATGTACTATCGTGGCTAACTAACCAACCGTGGCTACAAGAAACGTGCTGATATATGCGTGCTGAAAAAGTATTTGTCGGAAACAAAAAATATATTAATGGTCTACAGAAAAATTGCGTATTGTTATTCGGGGCTGTCCTCGATACCGGAGCATCCATACTTCAAGAACCGTAGAGACTTTAGTATTTTTTCCAAAATAGCGTTTTCTTTGCATAACTTTGTTATGTTAGCACCTTCGAGTGAACTTGTTTTTCCCTTTTTTCCTTCATCCACCCTTTCCAATTATTATTAGTCCTTAGTGTATTCTTTGCCCACACTTTGCTTCTAGAATAAAGCAGTGTTTTTGTTCTTTGCGGTAGCTTTCACCTTCGGCATAAGATTTTCGAAACATTAGGGCCTTTGCTTTAGCGTATTGTATTGTACGTGCGGGCATTCCTCGCCGTAAGTCTTCTATCCAAGATTTCTACTAGACATGTTTTGCTTCTTGTTAGACCTTCCAGTCGGACACCCAACCCCGGACACTCTTTTCTTCCGATAAGGAACTCTGGCTCGCCTCTGTGAACACCCAGCAACAGTTGGTTTTGTTAAATCCATTTAGATATATAACCTAGCTTGTAGTTTGTCCTATTAGTAAAAAGTCACTCTATTTACGTTTGCCACTGTATCTATTCAATCGCTTTTAAAGGACATTACCACCTCAATTTGCATCAACATGAGTTTTAAAAATTGAATTTTTGCCAACATGCACAAACTAAAATTTATTAAAGATTAAATTTACACTAACAATGGACTCTTGTAACTCGGCAAATGACAACGACGACCGATGTTGAGGTGTTGGTGACTACAATCAAACAGCGCTGAGCTCGTTTTTTTATATGCGAGGTTTTGGAAATGATGCACCTGCGTTGCTGTTAGCCCGCAACGACAAGCACACCCAAACTCACTAAACGCAAACGCCGCCCCATCCCCATAAGGCTCGGAATTGCATTGAATCACTACGACAAAACCTAAAGCTTGAGAGAATCCGACAGTCGAAATTGTGCAACCGATCCAACCGGTCCACCTAAAGACGCCTAAGGTCTACGTCAATAAAAACGCTTCCAAGAGCGGCGGATGTCACCAATAAACAACAGCTTGGTTCCATCCATTCGATGTTTCGGACAAGCGAGTTTGTAATTCGTCCCGAACCTGCCCCTTTTGGGTCCGTACCCGAGGCAAACGCTTCGAAGGCCATTTATGGCCATCAGTAATTCACAGGGTTTGAGGCTATGAGTTGCCGTTTTTTTCCCGTGAAGTAAGCAGTGTTGGCTGCTTCAGCACGTAGCCGAACAACATGGTCACGGGGGCTAGTACGTTAGTCATAGTTGTAATCTATCCGGGTGTTGTCGATTCAACCCCCGTTGTTTATCATCGAATTTTCTCTGAGGGATGCTCATTGAGAATAGATAATAAACCACGCTGTTGAGTGTCAGCGGCGTTGCTGCTCCTGCTGCCTCAAGTACTGTTGAAGTAACCCTAATGATCCCAACACGTCCGGCCCTCCATGCATTCAAGATATGCGTCCCAGCAATTCCGAGCTCGTAGGGTACAGAGGATGGTCTATTATTAAAAACAACCGCTTTAAAAATATGTTTTTAATTAAAGCACATAGCCGGAAGAAGTTTTGAAATGGAATAGCCCTCGAACTCTACCTGACTCTAAATTAACCGCGCTCAAAAGAAACGCTGACCATAAATGAGTGGTTGTGAGTTGTCGCCTAAGCGATAGTAGACGGCATGTGTATGAGCCATTGAGCTTTGACAAAATAGGCTCCAAGATATATATATATATATATATATATATATATATATATATATATATATAGTTACCTGTAGTGCTCACAAAAATTGCAAGGAAGCATGCCTGTTTACGTCGTTTTTAGTAGGAGACCTTGTGTTTCATGTGAAAACGTGCCGAGTATGTGAAATAGTAAAATTATAATGTTTATGCCGCAAGTTGGTTTCTTTACTAAAACTTACCGTCTAATACGCTTACATAGATGCACATACATAACTCAATTCAATATTGATTTCACCACACATTTTGTGGTGACAGACTATTTATGTATCACAAGGTGTATATGTATGTATACACGTAAGTAATATATATATATATATATAGTTTCGACTTGTTCGGCATGCAAGCATGCTTCATCAAAATGACAACAATGTTAGCAGCGTGCCGATTACCAGGTGGCACGTGCGAAGGTGGTTGCTCGACCATGCCCGCGTCACCACATCACCACCACCACTCGTTTAGCTCAGGTGTGCTCAATCATTGTCGGCACGTCATCGTCCGCTGTGTCGTCCAAGTTCTCCCGTCGGCAAGCAACGTCCTCAAGCTGGCTCGTGCTCATCCGAAAGAGCGGGTCAGGCCTCAGTCGTCAGGCGGCTTTGGTCGCCGGGCCTTAACGCCCTGGCTCCTTCTCATCTGGCTGATTGGCTCGTGGACCGCATAACGACTGCATGACTGCTCCTGCTGCTGCCGCTGCCGCTTGTGCAGATGAATATAAAACGGCCTCCGGCCTCCTTTCATTAACTCGCATCCGTATTCTGTAGCACATCGTTCGGACGACTCGCATGATGTCGACGATCCCGTTCGTACCGGATCATCATCGCCCTTGATCGTTTGAATCGTGCCCTTGATTTCGGTCGAGGCCAGCGGCAGCGGCGGCAGCAGCAGCAGCAGCATCAGCAAACATACTATGACGGGGATCTACAAGCTGTACTGCGTGTTGCAGCAGGGGCAAACGTCACAAGTCGAGTAGACTGTCCAGTCTCCAACTTTCGGTGGGATCGTTCAATTGAGCATGAATCTCTCATGTCACGATCGGCTACAGCAGCAACGGCAACAGCAGCAGCGGCCATGTAGTTACGGCTCACACGGAATCACAATATCAGTATGTAACCCCGACTTGTACCGTTGTCCGTCCGACAGCAGTGCCACCGAGTCAATAAGCTTGTATATATATATATATATATATATATATATATATATATATATATATATATATATATATATATATATATATATATATATATAAAGCAACTTCAATAAATGTTTAAGAAAACTCTATTATTATTTGTTTACCTAGATTATCAAATCGCTATATACAGGTAGTTCTACAAGTTCTTAAAATAAGCTTTTCAGAATTCGAATTTTTTCGCGCTTTCACCGCTATTGGAAACGGCAACTTTTCGATTGCTAGCAGTCAAAATATGATGGTGATTGGCCGTTGCGATTTCGTTTGATCGCTTTTCCCGTGCAACGTATCGGCGTGATTTTGAACAATGGAGAAAAAAGAGTTTCGAGTGGTTATCAAGCGTTTTTATTTCAAAAGTTGGAATGCGACCCAAGTAAAAACTGAGTTAGACGAGGTGTACGGTGACTCTGCGCCATATTTTGCCACTGTTTCCAACTGGATTAATGAGTTAAAAAGAGGTCGCAGGAGCACCGAGGATGAACTACGTTCAGGACGCCCAAAAACGGCAACTGATGAGGAAAACGTGCAAAAAGTGCGGAAAATCGTTGCCGCAGATAAGCGAGTGAACATTAGGGAGATAGCGGAGGCCTTGGGGATCAGTTTGGGTAGAGTGCATTTCATCCTGCACGAAAACTTGAAGATGAAAATGCTCAGAGCAAAATGGCTGCCGCATTTGCTCAACCAAGGCCAGAACGACGCGCGTGTTTCCGCTTCACAGCGACATTTGGCCAAGATGTCGAAAAATCCGTCGGATTTTTGGCGCAGATTCGTGACCGTCGATGAAAGCTGGGTCCATCACTACACTCCCGAGACCCAAGAAGCATCTCGTCAATGGTGTGCACCTGGTGAAGGACCTCCGAAGAGGGTGCGGACAACGGCATCGGCCGGAAAGATGATGGCTACGGTTTTTTGGGACCAACGTGGAATAATTCTGGTCGACTACCTTGAGAGCGGTAAAACGATCACGGGAGAATATTATGCAAGACTGTTGGACTGCCTGAAGCAAGAACTCATCGTGAAACGGCCCGCTTTGCAGAAGAAGGTTGTCCTGTTTCACCAGGACAATGCTCCCGCACACAAGTCGCGGCAAGCAACGGCAAAACTGGCCCAACTGAGGTTCGAACTTATTGAACAACCTTCCTATTCTCCAGACCTGGCCCCCTCTGATTATTTCATCTTCGGACATTTGAAGAATAGTCTCGGTGGAAAGCGTTTTTCCAGCAATGAAGAGGTTAAGGCTGCTGTCAATGCCTATTTTCAGTCTAAAGACGCGGAATTCTACTCAAGAGGTATAAATGCTCTGAAATCTCGGTGGGAAAAGTGTATTGAGCTTCTCGGGGAGTATATCGAATAAGAAAAAATTAAAAACAAGATTTGGAAAATTCTTGGTTTTCATTTTAAGAACTTGTTAAACTACCTGTATATGTCCATGTAATTCAGTAACAAAGAAGAACAAGTAATAAAAGGATTTTCTTATTTATTCATTGACGGTGCCTTGATCCTTCCAAAAAGCAGAGGCGACAAAGACGGAATTACCAAATTACCTTACTTACCAAACGGCCCACATATATATATATATATATATATATACGAGGTGTGTTCAAAAAGTATCGCGACTTTTGAATTTTCGCGGGTTACGTATATTCGAATTTCGATTTTTTGTGGCGTTATGTTGGCACTCATGTCTCTCACTTATGCCGACAAGCTCGGCCATTTTGAATGTTCACTTAATTGTTGACAGCTGCTTTGTTTGCACGTGTTTTGGATCGTCTTCGATTTTTACCTATTCAAAAAAATGGATCAAAGAGCCTGTATCAAATTTTGTGTGAAAAACGAAATTAAGTGCGCGGATGCATTCCGAATGTTGACTGTGGCATACGGAGAAGCTACCTTGGACCGAAGCAACGTTTATCGGTGGTACAAAATGTTCTCAGAAGGCCGAGAAGATGTGAACGACGAAGAGCGTGCCGGACGCCCGAGCACTTCAACAACAGACGAAAAAATTAATGAAGTGGAGAAAATGGTATTGGCCAATCGTCGAATCACCGTTAGAGAAGTTGCTGAGGACCTAAACATATCGATTGGCTCGTGCCATTCGATTTTTATCAATGATTTGGGCATGAGACGGGTCGCCGCGAAATTCGTACCAAAATTGCTCAATTGCGACCAAAAACAGCATCGCATGAACATTGCTAATGAGATGTTGGACTCTGTCCGCGACGACCCAAATTTGCTCCAGAGGGTCATAACTGGTGACGAATCGTGGGTTTATGGTTATGACGTGGAAACCAAAGCTCAATCATCTCAATGGAAGCTGCCGCACGAACCAAGACCGAAAAAAAGCGCGCCAAGTTCGGTCGAATGTGAAAGTTTTGCTGACAGTTTTCTTCGATTGCAGGGGCGTGGTGCATCATGAGTTCTTGCCACAGGGTAGAACGGTCAATAAGGAATATTACCTGCAAGTTATGCGCAATTTGCGCGAAGCAATCCGCCAGAAACGCCCGGATTTGTGGAAGAACAAAAATTGGCTTTTGCACCACGATAACGCCCCTGCTCACACATCGTTGCTTGTGCGCGAGTTTTTGGCCAAAAACAACACACTAATGATGCCGCAGCCACCGTATTCCCCAGATCTGGCCCCCTGTGACTTTTTCTTGTTCCCTAAACTGAAGAGGCCCATGAAAGGACGACGTTACGCTACGCTTGACGAGATAAAGACGGCATCGAAGGAGGAGCTGAACAAGATTTAAAAAAAATGGTTTTTTGAAGTGCTTCGAAGATTGGAAAAACCGTTGGCACAAGTGTATAATATCTCATGGGGATTACTTTGAAGGGGACAAAATAGATATTCATGAATAAATGAATAATTTTTGAAAAAACACAAAAGTCGCGATACATTTTGAACACACCTCGTATATACTAACGTGGATCGTAACTAGAAAAAACAACAAATTCCGCACGTGTTGCACGTCAATATTTTATAATTTAGGTTCCTACATGGCGAGAATACTCCATGGGCAGACTCCAGAATTAGGGAAAGCCGTGCAAAATTGCATTTTTTGGTATTGCAATCGACACTCTGAAGACCTTTATCCTGGCGTATGATAAAGAAGAATTTATCCTGGGATTATTTGGAACTGTTATACCGTGGTAAAATTAAACTATCTGTGTGTTCTATACTCGTTAGTTGCTCTACCTGCTACACGGGCATATATATATGCCGTGGTGTGATGTGCGCAGGTGTGCCCAATCCTCACCATGTAGCGCTGGAACTGTTTGCGGCTCGTAAGTATCTGTATGGCAAAACGAATTTGAATGATGTATAGATCGTATTATACCTAGACAACCTCACATTGGCCGGCCCTGACGCAGACGTGGTTTGGGAACACCGATCTCCAAGCATGCGAGAATCAGCCGTTTTCAACAGGACTGGAGATAAATATGCAGGTATTAAAATGAAGGTACGAAGTGAGTGCGAATTGTTTCACCGAGTTATATACAAGGCGCCACCACGAGCTCCGCTGACAGGTTCTCAGACGCCCAGATTCGGTTCCGCTGTGACGTGCGCAGGTGTGTCTGTACATTTTCTACAATACGTGCGCGCTACCAGCTCTAGTTGCCTGTCGTCAGCTTAGATGATTTCAGGCCTATAGCCCCCACTCCCCACAGTCTTGTTGTATCGGGGTTTCTGTCGTCGACGTTCCCCTGCCAGGCAATTGTTCGAGCCCTCCTCGGAGAGGACTCTCCAGCAGCTCACCAATACGAAGCCGTTTACGGAGTACCTTCAACAAACTCAGACCGAGAAGATGTAGATAGAGCCAAGTAATCGGCGTGAGATAAAACCTACCTGACATTAGCGAAGTTCGCCTTGAAGGCTCCCTAGTTCTAAACCTTTCGGACTCGGCCCGTTATGGCCACGCATCAAACCAGACGAGAGGTATTTGGATTGGCCCCATGGCCCAGGGGGTTTATCCAAATACTTCCTGATGAAACTGCTGATCTGGGCCGTGACGATTCGGAACGCTTATGCGGCGAGTTCGGCGGGACTTATTTCACTCAAAGTGGAGCGCAGCAAGACTCGTCAGTAAGCCTTGGGTCTAATGCCTTGAATAACAAGGCTACCACCTGACCGTTCATCTTTGAGACATCAGGCATTTGTTGTTTTAAAGCAGACTTTGCCGGTATGTTTGGTTTTAACTATCTCTTTTTTCGGGCTGACTCTCTGCCAACATTTAGCGTCCACGGAATTGCCCTCATAAATACAAATGTGAAACGGCTGAGATAGAACTCGTGCACCTATGTGTCACTTTCAGTCATATGTCGTACGCGAATTCACCACGCCAGCGGCCCCGGCCGGTTTTGCTATCAAACAGCTTGATCCTACCCAATCGCAGATGTAATAGAATAACAATATTGATGATTTCACTGTTACTTGTAAACAAAACATGTGACACATCTTTCCATCAGAAAAAAATGCTTATTTTAACGCGGTTTGCGACCCTCTGAAGTAGCTACCGTTCTTTCTGAATATCATAAGGCGTATTCGTTCACGATTGCTCTGTCACCATATATATATATATATATAATATATATATATATATATAATTGTGATGAATGATTGTTTTTCCGTACTTTATATATATACAGTAGGAAAAACTAAATAATCTGAATTCAAAATATCAGAAAACTGAGATATATATATATATATCTAAATATATATATATATATTGTTTTTTTCTCATATGTGTGTGCAATTTGTATTGTCATCAGCTATTAAAAATTATATTTCCACAATACGAGCTAGCGCAAAACAATCAGATTTTATTACGTTGGTAGTATTGCCAATTCTTGCAGAGATGGCTGTCATGTTTCGTTGTTCTAATATCATCATTGCCTCGTCGCGGTGTCATCTGTCATGGCTTAAGAAATCGCTGCTTCTAACTAGGACAACTTACGTCACGCGATTATTTGCTTTTTCCGTCTATTCCCGACGCACGAACTTATACGCAATACAACTAACTAAGTCATAAGCTATAATATTTCCGCATTGCTTGGCCAGGTAAACGGATATTGGTGAGATGATTGCACTTCTAGGTGACGCTTACGACGGATTACCCACTACGTTTCTTATGGTCTATCATGTCGATTACATCGCCACCAATACTGCAAAGGATCTAAAATCATTGAAGAGATTGACTGTAACAGCGTTGTACCGCTGGAATTGTCTTAGCACACATATCCACATTGGTACTACCTGTGTCTGCGCATGGAACATTTGGAGACCCCTTAACAGTAACCCCCAGTCCAGCCCCGTGGCGTGATACATTCGCCTACGCCTCGCGACCGGAGAAGAGACATAGGTGCGCGGGTTCGAGCCCACCGTTCCGCACATTTATATTTATTATTCGCTTCAATTAGCTTAGTGCGGGCTTTTAACCTAACAGCAATTGCATCTGGCGTTACGTAAATGTCCAAGTAAGTTACACTCTTTACGTAGACAAGGTGTAAGTAGGTTTCTTTGTTCGATATTTATATAAATCGTTGCGTTGTACTCGAGATAAAAATATTCTAAGGAAAACAGGGACAAGTCGCGGTTACCCGCTTGAATTCAAGTTCCAAGTGACGAGACCGTTGTGTTTCAGGAAGTCTCCCTCACAGCAAACGGCGATGTTCTAATCGGAAAGCGGAAATGTTGTATATTTCCGTGTTGGCAGAAATTAGAAACCAAATTATTATAGCCTGTTTGACTTTAGCTTCCCACTTCAAAATAAAATTCGTAAGGTACTGTACGCGGCATCTTCCGCCTTCTCAATACTGAAACTTCTCAACAAGAAGATTTTGAATGGCTCGGCTTCAAAATGCGTTTAGCTAGTATACTGGGAGGAGTTGTTACTGTCCACCTATTGCAGCTAGCGACCGCTTCACCTTTCACGTGACATCATAACGCATGCTTACCGGCCACTACAGAGCATATACTCAGCTATTTTACTCTGAACTGAAAGCGGAATTGGTTCTTTGCGGAAAAATACGTATCATTTAGGTAGCGACAGAATGCTACTTTCAGCAGGCTCGTGGTTGGCGAGACGAAGGTCTGCGTCTATCTTTTGAACTCCTCGGCCAATAGCCCCCTTAACGTAAATAAACATCGTGCTGCTTCAAATATCTTTAAGTGATTCCCACTTGATTTACCCGACATGCATAGCACTAAGCTGCAGTTTTCAGACGGCTGTTGTTAGATAACGGAGGATAGGTAAGCAAAA
>QVRM01004711.1:10000-37812 GCA_003439945.1 Dermanyssus gallinae | reverse complement strand
TAGTCATAGGCAGCAGCAGCAACAAGGCCTATCCACTTTGTTCCATTGAGTCGTGGAGTTCGGCAGTGGGGGACTAGACACCTCTCCACACACGAGACGTCTCATTCACAAGCCCACCTACTGGTGGGCTTGTGATGAGACGTTAGTTGTGTGTGTGTGTATAATTGTGAATTGCTTGGCTATTGGCGTAGTGCGTAGTGTGTTTACAGTTTTTCGGAGGCCAAGCCTCTGAATGGCTTGGCCTCGTAATCCCTTTAGGCGAAGTTCTTTGACCTCAAAGGTCAAACTCCTCATCGATTCCGTAGTGCGTCAAACAAGCTTATTGTTAGCCGATTTTTGTCGACACAACACTAGACAACCTTTGTCCTCTTATTCGCCCCATTTATAGAAGCGAACGCGCATGCGTTGCGTGTGGTGGTGGATCTAACAGTCCCCGCTTGAACTTGAATCTAATTTGCCTAGCGACGGAGCGCATGCATGCCTGTTTTCTATGAGTCATTTCGGAACACTATAGCCCACTTAATAATGTAGTTTTTGAATGCTAGAAAAAAAACAGTTATTATATATATATATATATATATATATATGCGAGTAGAATTATGAAGGCCGTTTCAGGAATACGCCCGTAACCATTACAGCAGCACCACATTTTTTATCGTGCCATAAGGTCCACATATGAGTATAGTTCGTCACCTCAAAACGACGAAGATATTGCAAATTTGGCTCCATAAAACAGCGTCTTCCGTACTCAGTGCCGTTAGTGAGCTAAATATGTGTATATATATATATATATATATACGACCGCACTTTATAGAAACTCGTTTGTTGAACAGCGCTATCACGTTGCTTTCCGCCAGTATGGTCGGTAAGTCTTGTATCATATAATTGATGGCCTTCGTGCCACACAATAATTAATTCGACGTAGCATCGGCGTAGAGCCGATATATTTAATTGGACAGTGAAGGACGTTCGGGATTATATCAAAGACATAAGTCATAGTGCAGGATCTCCACGACAGATAAACTGTTGTAAGCCAGTTAAGTAAACTGACTATAAGCAATACCGCTCGGCTCAAGGTGGGCTCGGATCTAATCTATACACAAATTGTTCGATGTTCTGATTCGAGGAAATCAGTATTTCCAAACAGCTAGCGTTAATTCCTTTAGTCTCCCCGCGAGGCACGCGGTGTGAAGTAGAATCTTCAGAAATTTTGAGCAAAGTAAGCAGTTTAAATAGTAATGGAGTTGCTAAAGCGTCTTGTCATAGAGCTGGTTTCTGGTGCATATTAAGTCGGCCTCACCTCAACAAGAAGGCGGTTCATCTGATGTATAATTAATTACATTTGGCCACGATCACCCAGATCCTGTCCTTCTAGTCTAATCAAGAGAACAAGTACATATTATTTTGATTATTAAGTGGCATCATTTTTACTGTATCCCAAACACATTAGTAAGTAACTAATTGACGCCATTTGCTAATTGCGCTTGTTTGACTTTGATGATTATGCAATTTTTTTTTAATGAAAAACATACAAAATCTGGAGATGTCATGTTCACAAAGGTCGCTCTGCACCTAGCGGTGATAGCTTAATGAGCCTCGAAACTTTGGAATCAATCGAGAGACACCAAAAGAGTGACTGATATTTGTCCACCGCATGAGTGTGGAAATGTAGCCGGATGAGATAACTGTTTTATACGTGCCTTTTTTCAGTTAACCAACGCTCTCCGTCCAAAGGCCAACTATTCAGATTAGTCAGCCACTGCCATGACGTTACTAACACGTTATACTAGGCTATACTGGTCAAGCCTCGCTTACGTGGTACATTCGCGTGCGCCTCGCGACCGGAGAAGACACATACGTAAGTGCACGAGATCGAGCCCAACCGTTGCATTTTTGAATGTATGGGGTCCGTCTCACGAAGCAATGCGAATCGCATCGTCTCGAGGACGTTAAATGTTTTGCTAAGGGTCGGCACGAAACGGTTAGACTAGGCTGTACTTATCGGCGGATGGGGCTCCAAGGGACTGTGTGTTTATTTTTTTTATTTATGCTGCAAAGGTCATCATGTCTGCGCGTATGAAAGATGAAACGAGGAAGGATGTCCGTGTGAGGAATTTAAAGTTTGGACGTCGTAACGGGCTCGCCACCGAAAAATCACCTGGTGAGTCTGCAGATTCTGGCTAAGAGACTGTAGTTCGTGCGTGCATATTGTTTGCTTTGAGCTTAAATCGCCAGGCCCAAACAAAACATCACCAGTTAGGACAACTTTACATCGATTCGGCAGCGGTTGGCGGGCTCGTCGAAGCAGCTGCTGAGTCTCCACGTCACGTCTCCTCGATGATCTAGAATAGCTCACGATCGGACTCTCGGAAGGCATCACCAGTAAGTAGTAAGGTAGCTCGACGCGTTACGAACTGGCTGTCTGTGTGTGTGTTCGCGGCCAAATTCAAACTGTCCCGCCGTCGCGGCCAAAACGAATAATTCATTGTATTGTATAGATAGATAGATAGATACATCATGTCGCGCCCGGTCGCTTCCGGCTGTCTGCGGTGAGCATCTGAGGCAGACACGAACGGGTCTGGCCGTGGCGGGGCATCGCGTAAGATTGACCATGTTTTGTCGATTCCATATTCGGAACGTGACCGATGCACACCATCGCCTTCTCCTTCTCTCGCTATCTCTCTCTCTCTCTCTATATATATATATACCATATATATATATACATTTATATATATACATATATATATATATATATCTATATATATACTTACAGTTAATAATGTTTCATAAGTCAATATCCTTCAGTAAACGTTTACTGCTACATTTATCTGCTGGAAAAAAGCCCACATAAACGTAGATCTGGCCAAATAGCATATATTGGCATAACCTTAACTAAAAAGACAGGTGGGTTCGATTGAATAGCTAGACTCGTCCCCCTGGCGAACCATAAGAATATAATACCATAGGGACAAGAGTTAGTTTATCGTACGTTCGACTCAAAAGAATGCAGTCTTTAACAGTCTGGTTTGCTGCTTTGGCAATGATTGACTTGTAATTTCTACTAATTTATGTACGTTTGGCACCTATGGCTGTGTTGCTCCGTTTGCCCCTCTTTGTGAGGGGCTCAACACACGGCTTCACGCAAAAAGCCTCTCAAGGTCCAATTCCTAATCGGTTGCCTTGAACCCGCGATTAAAACTACTTGTCTTTATCCCATGCGATTCCACTCGGAAAGGTTCCCTCGTCGTTTAAGATTCGTCACAGGAACTAATATATAGAGCCTTTACTTAATTTCTCAAAGTGTTTTTATTCTCTTCAAAATAGCTCCCGCCCACTGCAATCCTCCACTTGTGCCACCTTCTTTTCCGCTTTTCTCAACACTTTTAAACGCGTCTTTCAGAATCGGATGTAGTTTCTCCTGTGAGTGTTTCTCTATCTTCTCTACGGTCTCGAAACGTTGCCCTTTCAATTTTTTATCAGCGGAAACAGGAAAAAATCACACGGAGCCAGGTTCGGCGAATAGAAATGTTAGGGAAAATTAGAAATACAATTTTTCATCAAATAGCCCGAAATCAGAAATTATGTGCGCGGCGATGCCTTGTCGTGGTGATAGTTGTTTGTCCAAAGTTTAGGCTTCTTGTATCAGTCGATCTCGCGCAATCGTTGTAAAATTTCGCGGAAATGTTCCTTATTGACCGTTAGATGGCACTAAATGGCAAACACTTGTGAAAGACGATTCCCGTATAGTCAAAAAACGTTATATGTAGTCGGCCTTGGTGTTGGATCTGCTCTGTCCGAATTTGTAGAAACACCACTGAAAGGATTGGGCTTCGGTTTCGCGACGGCCGTTTATTTGCTGGAGGTTCATTTTTAGAACGGATTTCGCTGCCAATCGTCTGACACATAAAATATCGACAAGGACTGTTACAACTGATCCCTAAAATATCTCGTATACGGTACCACGTACACACCGTGTCTCGGGACTCTACTTGGTTACATAAGCAGTTTTAAACGTTAGAACAAAAACGTTAAGAAACGTTTTAAATTAGAAAACCAGTTTAGAACATATGATTCGATTTTTATAGAATATTGATGCAGATTCGTTGGTTCTCTATTTTCGGTTCCTTAAAATCGCTGAACCGCGTTCCTCACTTCTTTGAACCAAACTTAAGCAATAAACGCCGCCCACGATTGGCCTTGATGAAGCTTGTAAGCAAAACAAACTGAAATACCTTAATGGTTTCGAGTAAATATTTCATATGAAAAGTACTATAACTTGCCGATCTGCCCTCGTAAATATATATATATATATATATATATATATATATATATATATATAATGGTAGGTAGGATCGTGCTTGCCTCTCCTTGATATTGGCTGCTTAGACGCCACTATATGATAGCACTTACTCTAATATATAGCTTCAGCGATATTTATACTAGTTATATATATGGGCTTCCTTCAGCGGAAGACTATAGCAGCAGAACGGTGGCCAACCACGCCCAACAGCCCGGCAATGCAGAACGTATCCTACTACAGCCAAATTTCAACCTATATTGGTCAACCGTTCGGGCTTACTATATGGTTGATCCACTCTCTAGAGCGGTGTAGGGGCTTCCTCGACTACTGTGTGGATGTTCCAAGACGTCACAGCTTGGTTCTACACTATGAGACTAACCAGCCTACAATAGTTGTATACTTCGTATTCCTACCCCTTGTGGAGCGCTTGTATGTGTCGAGGTGTAGTTCAGCTTGAAACACCATGCACTTCATTGTTTGAAGAAACTCTAGGACAACTAGCAACTTATATTTTCCAAGTGCATGCATACATTACTCGGTCTAGTTAGCTGATAGTCAGCTGAATATATGTGAAAAAAAACTGCTGTGGAAGTTGACTTGACTTACATTTTTTGCACCAATCCTACTTAGCTATTCTACGTCAGTTTAGGCAAATTGATTTGCTAGACAACTTCTCCTAATATCCAGCCCTAAAACGACCTCGATGTCAAAACTCTGCTAGCCCTAACGTTGTGCCTCGTTTGAAGCTCACAACTTATGGCACTCAAAAATACACATTTAAATTTAAGGCAGACCCCTAACATTTCAGAATGCCTGTATGTAATAACTGTACGTTGACAAAATGTACATATGCATACTTAATTAGTTCATATGTGCCTGAACTGTACACACTGACTTAGTGGCTACTGAATGTAGGCTAGTCGTGTACGTAGGAAAGAAAACACGATCGCCTGCGGTCACCTGTAGCGTGTCATTGCACTTTTTTGTGCTTCCGTATTCATTCTTCGTCTCACAGGTTGTTCTCGAATGCGGTAGATTCGTGTCTCGGTCCAAGTAGACAATTCCGTCGCCTGCGCCTCGCGACCGGAGGAGACACATAGCAGGTGCGCGGGTTCGAGCCCCTTCGTTGCACATTTGTATTTCTGAGGGTCCGTCTATGAAACAATGCGATGAGCAGTTACGTGGACGTTAAATCTTGGCTGAGGGCCACCTGAACGTGCCCAGATACAACAATAGTGTCGAGCCCGGTGGCGTGGTAGCATGTGTCTGCGCCTGGCGACCGGAGGAGACACATAGCAGGTGCGCGGGTTCGAGCTCCACCGTTGCACCGATTTGTATTTATGGGGGTCCGTCTATGAAGCAATGCGAAAGGCAGTCCCATGGACGGTAAATCTTGGCTCAGAGTCAGCCCCGAAAGGATTTTAGATACAACAATAGTAATGCTCGTTGATTAGCACATAGAGTAAACCCCCCGAGAATCTACGCAGTATGATTTCGGGGTCGAATCCACGACCTTTAGGACTCTAGAGTCACAGCCCATCCCCATTGCATTGTCTAGTTGATGATTTTTTCCCCGCATACAGCTACCTATATTTCGAATTCAACTAACGTCGGTTTTTGTCAGAAGTGAAATTAGGCAGGATTGATTGACCTCAGCATCGTCTGCCTGTGGCCAGGATGTTAGCATCCGGTTCATTACTATGCCCTCGTACTGTGCCAAAATGAAGAGAACGCGCTCATCAGAATCGGTTTATCATTTGATTTCAATATATATATATATATATAATCTCTCTCTCTCTTTCTATATTTATATATATATATATATATATATATATATATATATATATATATATATATATATATATATATATATATATATATATATATATATATATATATATATATATATAAAGCAAAACCGATCAAAGCTTCATTTAACTTTAGAACATTATCGATAGCTAACGCGGGAAATAGTGACGCTTGTTGCGACAGCATTAACAGCAGCATCAACAACAAAAACTATAACAACAAAAACAACAGCAGTAGCGGTGACAGCAGCAGCAACAACAACAACGGCAACAACAACAAGAAAAACACTAACGTGACAGTGACATTAACATCGGCAGTAGCAGCAGCAGCAGCGGCAACAACCACAACAACAATAATAACCACAACAGCCACAAGAACAACAACGCCGACGACGACGACGACGATAACAACACTGGCGTCGTCAGCAGAATGAATTCATGAATTCGCCGGCGACAGTATTTACGACGTAATTCCTGTGTGACGAGTGTGACGACGAGACGAATGCCTCGCGTCTGACTTCCGAAACAGCCGCGAGCCAGCCAGCCATCCCGCCGCCAGAGGCCCGTACTTGTTGTTGTAGTAGTTGTGTGTATATGGCCACCTACCACTGCCGTAACCACGGACGCCCCTGCTGCCGCCGCTGCCGCCGCCCCTGCCGCCGCCCCTGCCGACGACGACGACAATTCCGCCGCCATCGACAAGAATTGCCATAATGATGATGACGACAACGATGATGCTGATGCTGATGATGCTGATGACGCTGATGATGATGGTGATCTACAGTAATAACCGCATCTGGCGACAGATTCGCTTGTGGCTGCGTGTTTTGTCTTCCGGGCGGCGACGGAGAGAGATGACGAAGCTGGCGCAGATTCGTCGTGATTACGCACTCCATTGAAGTTTGCAACGAGTACGAGTTGTTCTACTATGTCACCACTCTTATTATTATTATTATTATTATTATTATATTATTATTATTATTATTATTATTATTATTATTATCAGATATTAACAACGACATCTTCTTTCTTCTATAGTCTCGACAAAGTTCAAACGAGACTCGAGCTCAGAAAACAAGAAAGAAGCAGAGGATAAATACATATAGACACAGAGAAAGGGAGAGAACATTGAGAGAAGGCTAGAGAGAGAGTGGGGGGAATAAGGTGAGAAGTGATGCCGGAGACGGGGGAGTTGAGTGTGCATATTCCGCGATAGACGGGAAGAAACGGAAGCGGAGAAATTGCGCACAGGACAGACGAGCGCAAGCGATGCAGAGGGTAGAGAGCCGCCGCAAGGGGAGAAAGGCAACATTCCACATTTACATTCTCTACGGTCATCATTGATCGCAGACAGAGACGCTCTCCGAGGTGCTTAAATCTGTGGCATTGCATAACCACCAACCAGAGATCAACAGAGATCAACGAGAGAGACAGAGAGAACAGATCAATGGCAGAGCACACCCGCCCACAAGCTCCGGTATTTAGGCGGGCGACGATCTTAAAAACAACAGCAACAACAACAGAACCATGCGGCGATGCTAACCGCATTATATGATACCGATGACAAAAACTTGTCATTTGCGGTGATTTCCTGAGAACTCAGTGGCGTCGCTGTCTCGAACACGTATTTTGTCACGCCGACAGTTCCTGCTTGACCTGTGGTGACAAAGCTGGCGCACAATTCCGGACCACCGAGTGGCATTGGGCCACTCGAAGGCCCTAACCAACTCCGAGTTCAAATCGATTCATGCTCTCTGTAAGCTGTACCACTCCGCTTCTGTTCTAGGGCGCACTTTGACTTATTGGACAATAGGCTATAGCTAGGTATTGTGCGCAGCATTATTTTTCTACTTGCTTTCCTAGAATCTACTATCTTCTGTCGCAATCGCCTCACGAAAGATTATTTAGCCTTCATGTTTTGCCTACCTGTCTACATGTTGTATCGAGTCAATCCAAATGCGAATCAAGTAGTCGACAATGCGACAAATGAGAGGCCTAATCAATCTAACCTTTCTTACTCAAGCAAGCCGTTAAGTAGTAATTGGAGAAATGTAGCATATTATTCTCGATATGCCACCGAGCTAACTGCTATACATATGAAATGTGAGTCACTTGGCTAAAATGGAAAAAGTTTTAGTGCACCAACATATAGTGCGGCAGATCTCTACTAATTAGCCAGAACAAAGATCGCGTATAGAAGCGGGGAAAGACATCCACCCTTAGATACTAGGGATAAAATAGGATATGCTTCTCAAAGGGTATTTTCAACCCTCAGTCAGGAGTATTGTTCGCTAAAAATGCCTGTACCCAAAGTAATGTGCAGGGAAGCAGCGCCAAGACGTTGCTCATTTTTGCAGCAAGCGGTAGAGGGTGATGATCTTGCTATTTTGCATTATCCTTTTGAGTGCAGTACCCTTCACAATAGGAAATCAAACCATTACACGGTAGCAGGTCGAATTCACGAAATACCGATGTGCAGGCACTGGTGGCCGCAACAATGATAGCACAGCCGCAAAAACTGTCACTCAGCACGGCACTGGCTTTGTTTAATATGAAAATAGCACCAACTGCATCTTATGGAATAGAACTGCTCTGGGAGAAACTGAGCACAGCACACCTCGCGTTGTTAGATAGTACTAAACCTGCATTTCTAAAAAGGGTCTTGGGCCTGCACTGCTCAACGCGAAATCGTTTGGTCTATCTTCTTACAGGTACTCCGCTGTTTGTCGAACAGTTAAAGTCGCAGTTTAAGTTCCCAGAGACGCCGGCCTATCGTGAATTTATTAGGCTGTATGATGAAAAGATGGCAGACGTTGATCCCGATTTTTATAACACAAGAGCAATGACAAACACTGAGTGGAAGGGGGTGTGCCGAAATACTCGTCATACGGTTGTAAGATATGCGGTTCACGGGTTCCACCATGCAATATGTAGAACAGAAGGATATCATGACCTAAGTGATCTTTGTATATGCTTATATATATATGTGGCTTATCATGTTCAAGATACCACGCTGGTCAATGTACGAAAATGACATCGATGACAAGTCTGAATATGATCTCATAGGATGGATTGTGGATATAATGTTCTTATAATATATATGTGTAATGTGCAATACCTAACCAAGGTGACAATAAACGATTGAGTAGGCAGTCAACATTCAACGTGGCAAGGCGTTTGCTTTAGTCCTCCATGAATTCTAACTAGAGCTATTAAGCTAACTGGTGTGAGTAGCACTTGTTTTGCGATTGCACCCAAGCTGAGATACATTCGGAAGCAAACTGACCTGTGCACTAGTAGACATCTGATGCAGTAGATGCAGACGCAGAAACTTTGCGCGACCGCATAACTGTGCTAGGAGAGGGCATTTTTGTCAGGAGGATCGAGGAGGAGCACCCATGCAAAACGACTCGCTTAGCGGCGACTTTCAAATCATCGGTGACTCTGCCCGGCACGCATTTCAATGCTATTGAGAACTAAGGCGCTGTCGGCCATTAATTTTTCAAAACACTCGGAAAAAACATTGCATGGGATTAGCGGACACCTTGTGTGCCCTCAGGCAGTTATACCTACGCGAGTTCACTGTCCAGAGCAGCTGATGATGACCTCAGCCAAGGGCTGATTTTTTTGCTGAAGGTGCGCGCCGATACCTGAAGTTTTGTATACTAAACGCTTTTGAAGTAGGAAGTCAACCTTTTTCGATTTAAACTGTTTCCAATGCTTGCCAAAACTTGAACGACTTTTTCTTGACAAACTTTAATAGCTGTAACGCTACGGATATCTGCAAAGACCACGCAGTCGAAATTGCACATTTATTCTTAAATATTACTCCAAGAAAATTTTTGATTAGTCTTGCAGCATTTACGCAAGCGCTGACATTTATCACAACGATACCGACATCGCGTATTGTAAGTGCAAAACTTACTGTACTTAAAAAAGTACAAACTTTCGCGTGTCCTGGCTCTGTTCATATCAACGTAAACTACTACTAAAAAAAAAAATAGGATATAAACTAAACGTAAACTACTACTACTACTACTACTACTGTTGATGCAACTCTATCAGACGTAACAGACTAGTTATGTAGAAATCAAAATTCTGTCAAAGCCGTTATGTTTTTGTTAGCTACATGCCATGTGCGGTTATTTTCACGATTGTTATCTCATACACGTTCGTACACGCATATGTGTCTCGGTGTATAGATAGAAAGGCACATACGCTGGTATTGTGGAATATGTTTTAACGAAGGCTATTCGAATGCTTTTAAGCTAACAGAAAACCGTACGTGAGTGAATACCATAGCCTCATCATCATCATCATCCTCATTGCGAGACTGTCCTCGCCGAGAAGCTTTGGCCAAAAAGCGTGGGTTGTTAGAGTTGAGGCCGCTCTGGAAAGGGTTTTCTGTTCACCCGCTCGTGCAGTTGCTCCAGTACAATGGCATTTCTCTTTTGCTGGTACCCCCATAACAAAAACATTGTGTCGAGACGTTAAAAAAAGACTTCGATTCGTACGTGCACACTGTCACGTCCTTGACATCGGGTCAGCGCTATTAGTCAGAAAAAAATTGGCTTCCGTTCAGACGCGTTTACAACAGATGAAATGCTATTGGTCGTCGGTTCCAGCCGTTTTTGTTCCGCTGAAATATCGATCCGACGATAAGTGCAATAATGCTCATTCCTCCCCCCGTCGCGCGCATTCGGCTTTTGCTCCAGCCCAGCGCAGCTCTCAGCTCTCCAGGCTTTCCACGTCGCTACATCTCTGTCGCCGCCTTCCATTGACCTGGCGCGCTGAAAATAGCAAACAATTGAGATTACGATATATATATATATATATATATATATATATACGAATATATATACATATATATATATATACACGAATATATATACATGTATATATATATATATATATATATATATATATATATATATATATATATATATATATATATATATATATATACTCGGATCAAATGACGGCACCGCTTAAGCCGAGTCGCTGCCTCTCTGTCGGCTCCAGTCAAAACGAGTTGCACCAGGCATTCTAAAAACATTATGATGAAATTAAATGAAGTCAATGCGAATACTAAGTGCGTTTTCGTCATCTCGGAAATATATACGCACGAAGTATGCGCTGTGCAAACATACGGTCAAAAAAGCCACACACCTACAGAAAGTTTGGTTGAAGCATACCTGTAGCTACCTACGAAACGAGAGTCAGTTGCGATTTTCCACCTGAGGGGGTTAAGCGGCTCTTCAAAGTAAAAAGCAAAACAATTTATCTGTTCTAAATCGTGTTGTGCATACGGTGTCATTTTGGTAAATCGTATATGCACCACCTTTTTCCATAACTACTTCTATAATAAATTCCAACGTTTTCTTAATGAGAACAAAAACGTATTCCAGAACCTACTGTTGTTGCAGGATGGAGGAGCATGTGGATATGACGCATGTTTTTTTAAGTAGCAACTTTTTATTGTATTGAAAATATAGCAGCTTGTTGCTCACTTTCACCACATACAGATTAGATGTTGAAAGAATATGCATCCCAAGCTTAATATGAGGTCGAAAAAAGCAACATTTTTGATATGATAATTCACGCCACTCTATAGGGTTGAACCCATGTGGCTTGGCTCCTCCTATATACCGAAAACAGTAGTTGTTGATGCAACGATAAAACGTGAGGTCGGTTTGAGTTTGATTCTCGCAAGGCCTGGAAGCGATTAACTCCACCAGGTCTAGTTTTGATTTGTATGAGCATTTTGACACGAGTAATCTAAAAAAAAGTAGGCAATTGAATAAGAACACAGATTTGACGGTGTTTACAAACTTTTGCGGGAGCTGTGATGTCCAACCGCTGCTAGACTCACCTGTGTTAATTATCGAACGGGTCGAGAAGAATGAGTCTCCGGCTTTCAGCAGTTTACGCCTAGCCCGTGAAGCATGGGCACACATTTGAGGCGCCGGCGAGACTCGTCCTCATGAGGCGCAAACCCGACACGGAAGACTTCTCAGTGGGTCGATGTTAAAAAGTCATCTGTAGCCGCTATGTATTGTCTAGTAGCCCTTGACTTAACTAAGTCATCGAAAGAAACCGGGTAGTCGTGGTCGTACACAGGAAACCTACTGTTCTTACCTAAACAGCAAATCTTCGAGAAAGGAGTTACTGAGGGCCTGAAGCTACAACTTAAACACCTGCACATGAAGCGTATGCAAAGCAGAACAGTTTAAGTGTCAAGCGTCGAAAACAAAATGTATCGAACGTGAATACTCTGCACTGAGGAAGAATAACTATGATGTATTGTGAATACGCTTTGAAGTATGTCCGAGCGAAGATGGCTCTCCACAATCGTGTTCGACAATACGTACTAGAACGCGGAGCTCCTTTTAATGCTTTTGTCTGAGAAAGCTAGGAAGAAGGAAAAGTCACGCATCCAAACACTAGATTGCTTTTCGACGGTCTTAACTTATGCTGTCGGCATTACGTCTCGTCTTTAAGGAAACTTGCATTTACAAATTAACCTTAGAAAAAAAAGTCTACTTAGACTGGTGTCGATCAGCGATGTTACGAACTAGTGCACTGCCGTGATAGCTTCTTCATATGACGTCTATGATGGCTAAATAGCTATGCTATGCGGGCGGAACCCTACCGGCAAGAAGGGTCAGAACACAGATAGAGCGTAATTCGTACTTGATGGTAATTGAGAAAATTAACTTTATAGTAAAAAAAAACGTTGCAGGAATGATGTGGTGTAAGACGAAAAAGTCGAACAAGGACGAATTCGTCGGCATGTTAGCACACACCTAGCGGACGTGACCTAGTGTCAAGCGGTCAACCCGCTTCCGACAGAGCCGATTACGCAGCTCCTGAATTCGTGTTGCCTTTTTACGCCGATCGTCTGCCGTCTGCCGCAGCGGTGTTTAGAGTACAGAGCTCATCGGCCAACATCGTCTGTGAGAGACGGTGTCTCCTAGACAAAACCATGCTTGGCACATCACGCCCACAACCAGTGGACGCCTACCGCTTGTCATGCATGTGCCAGCGGCATCGACCGCGTCCCACGACGCGCAATTATCAGCAGGCGAACACGCAGGTTAATTCTGCCTGCCAGCCAGCCACCCACCCACCCTTCCACCCACCATATGGAAACCCAGCGGCATTAATCGGGTTGACGGTCGCCGACCGCCGACCTAGCGCGGGATAACGCTGCTACTGATCGAAAATGGCCTGGCATTAGAGGTTGGACGACGCGGTCACCGACTCTAGCCTAAACCTCTTATGGTGGGTGGTGGCGGCGGCGTCTATGACCTCGAACTTGGCGTCTCGCACATAGAACACAAAAACGGGCTAATATGCAGTTAGAAAAAATTCAAACAAGAAAGCTTAGATGTTGAAAGAGAAAAACGTGTTGAACGGCGTAAATTGTAAGGACATCGAAAACGGTATAGATCGGCGTAAATGGTAAGAACACAAGAAAGAGTGCGCAGAAAGTGAAACAAATGATACGGAAAGATGACCTGATACTTTAGACGACACAAGTGTAGTGTGGAAGTGGCGGAGCAAACGACGAATTGTATTTAAATAGTATGGGATAGAAAACGTGTCCGTTGGACTTGATGGAAGTGCATAGCACGCTTACACAGTTGCGTAGTCAGTCTGGTTTTCCTTCTCAATGATGCTGACAAAGTACTTTCTAGAAACACATACTGCTGATCGATTATCGTACCGCTACAATCTTTACTCGGGGTAGGTTATTGAGGAATAGTTTTGTCGTAATCATTGAGAAGACTGTTGATTACCTTAGTATTCCCAGCAGTCACCGTAGGAATAGTGTGTACATAATTTTTGAATTAAATGTTTCTCAAAAAAAGTTTATGAACATAGTAGACATATTGTAAGGTAAACTTTAATAAAGGTCCAGATATCATAATGCTTGCTTATTTACATATATATATATATATATATATATATATATATATATATATATATATATGGTGTCAAAAATCTGTCTTATATACATACAAATGTTACTACAACGTTTTTTGGTACCGCCAGCTACCAGTATGATATATAATTACTAGCCTATTACGCGACCGTGGTTAGGGGGATTTCACCAGCAGCGGGGGTTGATCCGCAGGTCGTTCTGCCCAAGCCCAAATCTATACCAAAGATTCGGAAGAAAAAGCGCGGCTACAGGTCGCCAGCCGGCAGGCCCCGTTACTCTCACCGCTCGAAAAGGGCCCCGAAAGCAAATAAGGCCCGCCAAAGCGCCGACACTGGTTCGTCGCTCTTGGGGCTGGCGAACCTTTTACAGGGAATCAGACCAGAATTATCTGCTGTGTTGAGGTCTCTTGAGGAAGCGTTGTGACCTCTAATGGGACTGCTTTCCGTGGTGGGCAAGTTAAAAGGTCTCGCTTTGTAATGACAGACCAGAGCGGCAACAGATTTAACCACGGTCACAATCGCCAGCCTGCGGTCCGGGCAGTCGGACCCCAACGGGGTCTCTCTCTGCCCAACTCCAAGCCCAGCGAGACGGCTTTGCTGTGGAATAAGCACCGCCCCCCCCCCCCCGCCGAGGCCCGCACCTCTGTCTGGCCTAGCCCTCCTCACGTGTCCTTGCCATCAACCACATCAGCCGACAATATTCGGTCTGCCATAAAATTTTTTATCAGATTACTGCTCTTACAAAACCTGCTGTCCCCCGCTCTCGGAACTGCCGCCGGCCGGCCGGCTTGCGGCCGCCCTGGCCAAAGTCGTTGATCTTCTTTGCCAGGGTTCGCCGCTCTCCGAATAGCGACCACTCATCTTTGGGGTTCGACTTTTCACCTTTAAGAAGAAAGATGGCAGCGTAACCCCCATCGCATGCACCTGCAATCCGGAGGCTGGCGACAAAGATCGGCATATTTGGGAACAAGGCAGACATCTCCCGTGATCTTGGTGTCCATCAGCCTGTCGGCACAGATTTATAGTTGCTAGGCGTTCCTCTATCCCCACAAGGAGTTCCGAATGCAGAGATGGCTGGCCAAGCTAGAAAATGCGATGTCACGCATTCACTTGGTAGGTTCTCGCCGGGGCCTTTTTCTTCTGAGATCATCACTCCTTGAACGACTCAACGACCGCGTGCTGGCTACAGTAGAGGCATTGCTAAACCTCAGCCTATCCGCTCGTGCACGCTAATAAACTCTACTCCCCGTTCTTTGGGGTGGCCTAGGATTACCTGATGCGACTGTCCTATCGGAGATAGCTCTGGCAGCTTCCCTCCACAGGTCTATGCAACTAGGTCTAGGCAATAACCTCCTCGATTTTGTTGCTCTTACAGACTTAGAAGCTTGATTGGGGACAAGCCGCCGCAGAGCAGTTGCCCTGTGCGGCTTGTCACCAACCCGCCGAAGCTGGTCATCAGAAAGAATGGTTAGCTCTATATGAGCAAAAGGTCGAAAACCTCTTTGCGTGATGCTCCACGAATGCCGATAGGGCCAGGCTGCGCGTCGTCTCCTCCAAAGAGGCGGGCGCATGGCTCCACGTCATGCCCTGTGCCCACATCGGGACCGTATTAGATGACGAGTCGATGAGGATTGCGGTCGGACTTCGTTTGGGGACAGACCTTGTGTACACTCATGCCTGCGTCTGCGGAGACGTCGTTCAGCAGGTAGACGCCACGAGCTGGTCTGTGTCGTCAGCGCAGGTAGGCGAGCAAGACATCAAGCCTTGAATGAAACCTTCAGCAGAGCTTTACGATCCAGTGGCCTACCTAAGGAAGAAGTAGGGGTTGAAGTAATATTAAAGAATGGTTCCAGCTCCTCGCCTCTTCCTGAGGCCATTTAGGTGAGAGGTTTTTAGTGGGTATTATGCCAACAACATCGGCATCGAGTCCCACACTACCCGCTCTGGGTGTGCGTAAACGCATTTTTCCCTCTCACCATTAAAAAAAAAAGTGGCCTACCGTGCTAGCTTGGGACGCGAAAGTTACTGACTCATTAGCCCCTTCAATGGTCAGTGCTGGCGCGGCACAGGCTAGTCATGCTTCGGCACTCGCCGAGGCAGGCAAGGCTAGAAAGTACCAGTTCATCAAGTACCCGTACAAGTTTTACTCTCTTGCCTTCTAGAGCCTTGGCGGGCCAGCTCCGTCCAATCGCATTTTGCTACAGAAGGTCGGGAAGCGGCTGATTCTAGCCAACGCAAGCAAGCAGGTAGCTTTCTCAGACAGCGCCTGTCGCTAGATGTGCAACGGGGCAATGCGGCCTCGGTCGGGGAACCCCCCAGAAATGGCTGGTTTCTACACTGTACCCCCCGTAGTGGGGCACACGTTCACAGGGACCCAACTGTCATGTGCCAACCGTGAATGATTGATTACATTGAATAAATCAATTGAGTCCTATTACCTGCCTAAATAGTGAAAGTCGTTGGCGGGGATTGTGTAGGAGCGTCACATAAGTTAGATCACGGTAGAGAAACGTGATGGTACGCCGGGCAACAGTGTAGTCGGCACACAGGTACAAAGGCCCGTAAGCGTAAGCATGTGGTGTGGCGCTTGGTTTTAACGAGCAGGTTAGGAATAGGTGGTATTTAAAGTTAGCTATTGGAAAATGTATTGTGAAGTGAAGCAATGACTCCCTGATGTGTGGGCCTCAGGCTCGGCGGTCTAGCGTTTGCGTAGCAGTGCGTTACCTTGGAAAGTGTGAAATCGATACGCGTATCGGCCGTAGAGAAAGCCGTTCGGGGGACACCCGTTTGGTTTGATGTACGTGTATGTGCATGCATGTGAATAGCTTTTGTTAGAGCAAAGGTAGCAAACGGTATCTGGGTAGACTCTGTTACTTTAGTTTTTTTATTGACTATATTGATTTATGTGATTTTGACCTTGAACTTGAGCTAATTCTGCAAATAATAATAATAATATCAGCTCGGCACCATGCTGGATCCCAACTCTTTCCGCATGATGTCAGCACTTAGAATCGGCGCTAGCGTCTGCGAGCCATTTCAGTGCAAACTGTGTAAGGAGATGGTAGATTCCAGTGGCCTACACCCACTAAGTTGCTCGAAGAGCGCCGGTAGATCGTCCAGACATGCTGAACTAAACGGTGTGATCATAAGGTCCCTTAGGAAAGCCGGTATACCATCTACACTTGAACCGAGAGGTTTAGTGTTCGCTGGCGAAGAAAGACCTGATGGGGTGACCATTGTATTATGGTCACATGGAAAGTCCCTAGCTTGGGATGCAACGGTTTCGTGCACAACCGCGGCTTCATATTTACACAGCTCTGTTGAGCCGGGGTGGGTAGCAAAGCACGCGGACGCCAGAAAACGGTTTAAATATGCTGGACTGGAAACAAGATATATTTTTGTGCCTATTGCCATGGAGACACTAGGACCAATCAGCAAGGGAACCGAAGCATTTCTTAAAGATTTAAGTAAGCGAATTCAGGAGGTCACCAACGACCGAAGAGAAGGTCAATTCTTGAGGCAAGCGTTGTCCTTGGCCGTTTGCAGAGGGAACGCAGCATCTATTTTAAGCGCCATGGAGTGAACTAATTATTTTAAAAGAAACTTTGCAATAATACGTTCAGACCTCACAACTGTAACATTGTTTAACATGTAATAAATAATAATGATAATAATAATAATAATAATAATAATAATATAATAATAATAATAATAATATATAATAATATAATAATAATAATAAGTGGGTGTTGTTGTTGGTTCGTGACAGACCGCGCTTGTCTGTCATGTGACTCTGCTGGCCAATCGCTCCCGCAGTCTGACAGCCCTTCATTGAAATCGTCGTCACGGTCTGCTTTCAGTGCGGCCGCATCTTGGCCTCTTGGACTGCACCTCGCTTAGGAGAGTACTAGTCGCCGTCTCGTGGTGATTCGCAGACGCGGCAATGAAAGCTAAAGACGAGCTTCCCCTCGTCTTCCATTTTTTTCTCCTGATTCTCGTGTTGGCAATGAAGAAAAATCACAGATAGATGCACGGGAAAACACCTTGCTGGCAAGCGATTATTGTTGTTGTTGTTGTTGTTGCTGCTGTTGTTGTGATCGTGTTGATGTCGTTGCTGTTTGGGTGACCTAGTCGAACGCCCGGAGCTCCCGTTGACGACGTGACACCTTTCGCAGATTCTCTCGCTTGTACTAACAAGCGGACGATAGGTTACGAAACAGGCTTTGTGGGAGAGACGCCGCCTTGAAGCAGATATATATATATATATATATTATAATTTGGCGGTTGCTATATGTACTAAAAACGATAAGTGCTCTAGCATTTTAAAAAAAAACGTCGGATGCGCGGGAAAGTTTTATGGTGTACATCTAAATGTGATTTTCCTTAAAACAAAAGCTTTACAAAGTTACCAAGTGTACTTCTAAATGTGATTTTCTAAAGCCAACTGCATTAGAAAGTTACCTTTGCCTGGTAGGTAACTTTCTTGGTTGGCCATTGCCTTGCATTTGAGAGGTTGTGGGTTCAACACCTAACTAAAATTATTTTTTTTAAGAAAATTGATTCCAATTCTAGACTACTCTGCGTTCCTACGAGCTTGGAACTCACTGTAAGGCACACCTTTAAGGCACCGAGGGTTGGACTTGTTGAGATATCTAGGGTTTCCTCAATAATCCTAGTGGCAGCACGGCCGTGTACTCTCAGTGGTTTATAGGTTATCATCTATTCTCAATAAATATCGCTTAAGGAAAATTTAATCAACAACAGAGATCGAACAGGCGACACCCCGGTAGATGACAACTATAACTAGCGCACTAGTCCCCTACCTAGAACACGACGCCACTGAGTTCAAGACCTGGACCGGTCACTTTTAAATTGGTTTTCTTAGTTTGCAATTTAGATAAGTTGAATGCCGGAGTGGATTATAATCGGCCATGATCAGACAAAACAAAAAACGGGGAGCGCAGATGATGCCTTAATAAAAAGAGATGGTGCATTACCATCCAAGCCTATGTTTGCTCGATTCGCCGTCTATAGTTTGCTCGGCATACTCTCCTCCATTCTTCACGAGTCATGGCACTTGTGCCAAAAAACTGCGCATCCAAGTCGCCTAGCTTGACTTCATAGGCCCTCATTTAGAACTCCGCCAACCAGTTTGTCTTCATATGCCCTCATTAGAAACTCTCTAACCAATTTGCCTAGCTTGACTTTACATGCCCCAGTTAAAAGCCGGATCGTCTCCGAGGTAGCCGGGGATCCGCCTCGACGAAATGCTATGCTGCTTCTTTCTGTCATTCGGGGGTTTACTTCCGAACGTGCTCTTAAAACATAACCTGCAGGAGTAGCGAGAGCTTGCTGCAGGTAGATCTGCTACGACTGTACAGCACAAGGTTGTCTGCCTACATGATGACATCCACCAGCAAGCGTCTGTCCTCGATGCGACTTGAAAGGTTCGCAATAAAGAGGGCAAGCCTTGATGGGCTCAGTTGTCTCCTTGAGCGGACCCATTCGTCTGCTTTCTGCTTTGACATGTCTCGCTATACCATCACCAATTACAACGGAGTTTGGCTGAAGTAAATCGTGAAGCATTCGCAACAGGTTATGCGGAACGCTCGGCTGGGCCAGCTTACCCACTACAACGGTTCATAACCCTGAGTCAAAGGCTGCCTGAAATCTACAAACACCGCGTAGAAAAAGTGTCTCTTCTTGGACATGGTGGTTTGGACATCTGCCAACACACATGTGCATGTTGTATCGTTAAACTTCGGATACGAAGTACATGCTGTTTGAGCCTGGCAGCAAATGCTTGTGATCAAGATACGGGGTTAGTCGATGCCCTAAGAGACACGCTAGCAGCTTACAGACGTTGCGATTCCTCGCCAAGACGTGGGGTCGGAAATGTCTCATTTTCCCCTGACAATTAGATATATAAGGAAATCATGCTGCAGGATTGATTATCCTGGTTCATAAACATGCTTTAAATATATTATTTCAATTAAGCGCGAGAGATACTGCTTGCTGAAGGTGTTTGCGAATTTGCGTTGATTTGCGTTGCCATACAGGTAGGACATTTTGGGTCTTCTATGTGAAGCCTAGTACTGACTCCGTTTAGCCTCTGAGCACTCTGGAGTTAACAAAGATATCCGTTTACATAAGTTGTGTGTATTGGTTGTGCCTACGGTATGAGGGAACTCGTCAGAAATCGACTCATCTACTCGTCTGGGGACTCCGGATATGGACACATCCATTCTGCTGGGCCTTCAATTGAACAGGGTTTACAAGTTTTGATGACAAAAGTCGTGTCGTTTTTGGGCCATTTTTAAGGCGATGCACGCGCACGTGGCGACATAGAGAATGACGTAAGCTCCCACTCTGTGTTGATGAGCTTTTCTTAAGAAGCGGACACACAGTTGGGGAATGTTGGTTGCGATTACCTTGATGTCCGAAGTACCTATGCTACCTTCAAATGTAACCAATGATGTGTTCTTGGCAACCCCGAACCCCAAATATACAAGAGGGTCTAAAAAGGCAGTAGTACATCGATTATCACTTGGTCGACAGAGTCTTGGGTAAAAATCACCGGCTGTTAGTCATGGCCGCGTTATGTCCTAAAGGATGGATGCACCTGGTTCTAACTAGATCGGTTGTCCCTCCGGCAACAGGAAGACAGACATGCATCGCATATTTTAGCCTATGTTCGCCTTCGAATACGATGCAACTACCCTCTGATACGAGTGCAACGGTCGAGCCCGGTGGTGTGGTGGGTGCATTCGCCTGCGCCTCGCAACCGGAGGAGACACATAACAGGTGCGCGGGTTCGAGCCCCATCGTTGCACATTTGTATTTATGGGGTGTCCGTCTATGGAGCAATGCGAAAAGCAAAAGAAGTCCCGTATACTAAATCTTGGCTGAGGGTCAGCCCGAAAAAGTTTAAGTAGTGCAACGGAAATTACCGCACCGGTGCCAACAGACATTGCAGTGCATAACTGACACACGACGACTGGAACGACCGGTACCACTTACTCTGGTCTGGAGAAGACAGTTCACTGCAGAGAACTGACATAGCTGAAGGGGCGCTGTCGGCCAGGTCTTTGTTGTAGGGTAAGCATATCCACCCCATCAAAGGCGGATCATGGCAGCCGTTTCACAGAAGAGTCGGGGTTCTCGGTCTTCCAAAGAACTACGCCGAAAATCTCCATCATGCTCTCTCTCTTCTTGCTTGAGCAGAGTCGTGTGTTGTGTAAGTTGCGATATTAGTTTCGATAGCACAGTCTAGTGACAAGTAACCATGCCGCTCAGAACAAGACTGCTCTCTTAGAGTCCCCCCCCCTCTCTCTCTCTGTGTCTCTCTCTCTTGGTTCCTTCCTTCTCTCCTAGATTAATGGTTCCATACCATTTCCCGAGAAACGCCTACAACGACACTGTTACTGGTAGTACATACGTCGGCGATGCTGGCGCGTTTCGCATGGCCACGGTGGACGTGACCCAGAGACCTACAGGCGGCCTATGGATTTAGAGGCTTAGACTTAGCGGTCTAGAAGCGACGGTCTAAAGGTCGTCCCTAGACAAGTAGCGCCGTAGGCTGTTGCTCAAATTGCTACACATATTCATAACTTGTGAAGCACGCCGGCTTGTGACGTGGGCGGGTTCCGAGCGTAGCTGATTGCAGTACCTTGCTCGCTCCATTTGCAGCACCATTTACGTTCAGACGACACGTTGCTCTGGCTACACGCCACGTGACTTTAGTCTTAGCACAGTCGCTACAGTCATCTACGTACGTTGAATGGCGTTTGATCTCCGTTTTGCTCCAGAAACGAGGATATCCACGCGTCTCAAGATTGTACCGCGTGATGACTAGATCACGGCTGCCGCTATCGGGATATATATATATATATATATATATATTAAATCCTTCGATTAAGGTATTGCTGCTATTTCTTTTACTACTACTTCTACGAATACTACGTTCTCATCTAACCCTCATCATCACTGGCTCAATGGTGTCGCCTATCGCTTGTGTCTGATTCGTAAGGAATTTAGTAACGCGCTGCTGAGACGCGTTTAACGTGCAAAATGTTGGCATCGCACTCCCTCATCAACGGGCTCATCAGAATCCATAACAACAACATCATCATCATCAACAAAAACATTAAAAACAACAACGACGACAACAACAACAACAACATCATCATCAACAACGCCAACAACAACAACGACATGAACTTCGTAATGGTCACCCTCACGACCATCTCTACGTCATCACTACACCCCCCCCCCCCCCCTCTACCAAAAGAGCGTCCGAATGAAGTGCGACGGAGAATATGCTAGCAATGCCGCTGTTGCGTCTGCCTGGCTGTCTGCGCGCTCCACCATCACCACTCAAACCAAGTCTCGTAGCGTTTGTCGTCGTCGTTGTTTTTGTCGTCGTCGTTGTTTTTGTCGTCGTCATTGTTTTTGTCGTCGTTGTTGTTGTTGTTGTTGTCGTCGTCGTCGTAGTACGCAATAGGGAAGAGTACAGCAGAGACACATTGGGTTAGTCAACAAGCGGTGGCCAAACAGGCGACCGTCGTCGCCATGCTGTTTTTACTATAGCTATACGCGACCGCCGCGAGACACGTGCATGCAATGGAGCGCGGCAAACGCGCGGCCCACTGGGTAAAACGAGCGCGCGCGCGCGCGCCTGCTGTAATAGAAAAGCGTTACGACGGTGGGCACCACGCTTGTTGCTACTAATACTACTACTACTACCACTACTACTACTACAACTGCTATTACTGCGGGTACTACTACAAGTCTAGTCGAACTGGGTCAACCCCGTCAAAAATGACCCGATAACCTAGAAACGCAAAACTCTAACGACAAAACAGCATCATACCCCGTAACACTATTCCAGAGCAGCAGCAGCAACACCTCCGCGCACACTTTTCTTCGCGGAATCTAATTGAAATGCGTTTCGTGCTCTCTTCGTGTTCGCTCACTTATCCTCGCTCTCTGTCTGTTTTGTTAAACATATATATATATATATATATATATATAGGAGAAAGAGAAGAGAGCAATAAAAGGGGGTAAAGATTGCACCTTCACTCATATTACTATTGTATAATTTTATATTTACGGTTTAAATAAGCGTGTTTGCATTCATGTAAGACTAGTCGACACATAGTAGGCTTTACGGCCAATGACGACATTGTCATCTGAATGCATTGTGGTCAAGGTTATTATGGTACTGGGATATACATATGTACAGGGTATCCCAAAAATCGTCAAATAAACTCTGGGGTCTAGCACAACTCGACGAAAAAAATAATTTTTCTAGTAGAAAAATGGGCGGAAATAGCTTCCTTTGGAGTGATAGTGAAATTACTAAAAGTCGTTGTATCAAGCTTTGGCATATCTTGGCATATCTTCACTAAATCGGTGGTTGCAAAAGCCCTAGTCCTATCGACAAACCATCATAGCTGCGTGTTTGGAAGAACATTTAGTATTTGTTGAATTGCATTCTACGTTAGCTCAAAGCATAACAAATGTTGTATTAGAGGTAATTCTGAAAAAATAAAATTATTTGCACTTCTTATACTTTAGCCCTCTTTTTCCATTAAAAAAATACTTTTTGTCGAGTTGCACTAGATTCTAAAGTTTGTTGGACGATTTCTGGGAGACCCTGTATATATATATACCCTTTAAAAAAACATTTGTTTTAAGTTTTCTATCACGTCATTTAGTGCTAAATGTGTCTGACCAGATCGTAAAGCTTGACAAAAAGCAGCGTTCAATATCCATTTAGTTAGCAAGACATGTACGTTGGCAAATAAAAAAAAAACGGCATTAATTTATTTACTCGCATAACTGACACACAATCAGCATGAATACACGTTGTCGCCAGTGCGTCTCTGTCTACGTGACACTACAATGAGTGACGCATCAGGTAATTCGAGGGACTACATTGATGACAGCAGCAGCAACAACAACAACAACAACAATAGCAGCAGCAATAATAACAACAACAACAACAACAACAACGGAGACGACGGCGACAGAGAAACAGGTCAAAGTCGGAGAGGTAATTGTTTCAGCGACAGACGAACGTATGGCAACCTCATGTGTTCACAGATGCCGCCGCCGGATCTGTTCGCCTTTGACCTGGCTTCTAGTTGCACGTTAAGTAACGCGCGTTAGGCGAAGCGAAAGGGAACAGACAACACGGTAGACACTGCGAGTGTCTTAGCTGACAGCTGAACTTTGAGCGCATTTTGCTCTCGCGATGGAACTGCAGCAGCTCTACAATAGTGGGCAACCTGCAACTCCGCCTGCAAAGGAGATATGTCTGGTTTCCATTAAAAACAACGCGATATATATATATATATATATATATATATATATATATATATATATATATATATATATATATATATAGCAAGCAGACTACTTCGCTAAGATAGCTGTAACGGCGACATGTAGGTGGCACAATTTCAGTGAAGTGAACTTTAATGTATCCCTGCCTTGTTGACTCGTCAACCGATCCTATTGCACTCGACACTACCCTACGAACACTCTTTGTTCTCATCAGTCTCAGGTATTTTAGCTTTTTGTTTTTGTTATCGTTATTGCGGCCTTTTTTGGTGTCGTTCTGCTAATGCTACTGTACTTCTTCGTCATACAAGAACCTTCATGTATTAGAAGCAAATGTTTAAATTAAATTGCTGTTTCTGCATTGTTGTTGTTGTTTTTCATCTCGCCTTTATGGCTGATCCCATTGCTGGTGATGCTTACGAATGCTCGTCGACGCTGGTGCCTGAAAGCATCCCCGAACGCGTCACCATGTTCACGTGGTCGGCGACACGGAACAAATCAGACGACAAAAGAGCTAGAAATGGCAGTCCGCAGTGTGTCTAGATCCTTCCCTCAGATAGATTACGTAGCAATAAAAGGAAACCGTAATGTAGTAGTAGTAGTAGTAGTAATCGTGTCAAGGCCGGTAGTGTGATGCGCCTCACGATCGGAGGAGACACTAGATAGGTGCGCGGGTTCGAGCCCCACCTTTTTTTTTTTTTTTTTTCTGGGAGGTTTCGGGAATGCATGATGCACATGCGCCACTAGCAGCCTGCGTGACTAGTGTGAGACTCGCAAACCCACTAAACCCGGATTCCTCCCCCCCCCCCCCCAGGCTCGGTATTACTTTGGCATTACATCGAGCCCCCCACCTTGCATCGATTTGTATTGATGGGGGTCCGTCTATGAAGCAATAAGGCGAAAAGCAGTCCCATGGACGTTAACTCTTGGCTGAAAGACAGCCCGGAAACTACTATATAGTAGTACTAATCGTAGTGTTATATTTATCGGAACATTGTAGCAAAGCCTGCCTGTGTTTTGCTGAGCTGTGCTTGCGTCTGTGCTTCATCTCCTTCTTTTCGCCACCAGCCACCAGCCGTCAGCTGCCTGCGGAACTGATGCGCATCGCTAGCGGAGAGGTAAGTGTGCAGGTCTACCTGTGGTAGCCGCGTAAACAAGCCTGAAACGCGCTGACCCAGACAGACATATAGACAACATTTCTAAACGTCGTCGACGACGGCAAAGTCGACAGACCTAACGTATGTTATAATTATATTCAGATGTTAAATATTTTGTTATGTTAAGCCAATGTTTACTTAGACATATATCTGACCCTTGAATAAAGGCGCTTTTGACTTCACTTGACGTATGTGGGTGTGTGCGAGCGGGGAGCGAAGAAGGGAATGGCAGGGTGACAGAGATTAAATGGTTGGATCCAAACAAAATAGAATGGTGGACAAGGGTTGACATCGATGAGGCATATTCGATTGAGACTAGTCATAGAGAGTTTAGTGTGTAGTTAAGGAAGACGTGCTAGACATGGGCATTTCCTCCATCCTTCGCCTCGTGTGTGCCTTACTTTGCTGTTACACTACTCTCAATTCGTTTATGCTGTAAGGTACCAACATAACACTACGGTCACAACAAGAATAGCGACAATTGTCAGACAGTGCTCGTATGCATTGCATGAAAGAGCAGAACTGACGGCGTGGGGTGCCGTCCAAATGTAGTAAAATTCCTGTATCGCATTATCTGTTTTAAAAAAATGAACTCACTCTATTGGTGAGTTTTTTTTTCCCATCGGAGGTATGATGGCGTCATCTTAAGAACACATTGGAGCTTTGGAAAAAAGTTGAAAATCGTTTCGTCCGTCGAACAGCTCTCAGATGTGGTATTAGCGAAAACGATTAGCCACAATATCGATGTCCTACAACGAAGCTAACATGCACATACGACTGAGAAGTATGGGAGTGATGAAAAAGAAATAAGATACGCGCCCAAACCATCTGAGGAGTGGCAAAACGAACCGATCTTTTGAAATTGCCCGAATGGATCGAATTAGCAATGTGTACTCAAAGAGGTCAAAAGCAGGACAAATGCGGTAATAGCCACGCATTAAAGTATTGTTACTGCTGTATTAAAACAATTTCATGTATGTGGTTTTAATTAACTTATACCTTGTGTATATATACATCATTAAAAGTATTTTATTTGTAATGCTTTTTAGTGTGATTAAATAGCGATGCGGCATAGAAGGGAATTATCAAAATGTGAGAGAGCGATAGAGAGACAACCATAGAAGCAGCAAGAACAATTTTTTTTGTTTCCGCTGCCATTTTTCTTATCCAATGAGTGTGTATCCCCTCATTTGTTTCTGCCAGCACTCGCACGCTCTGCTCATTTACATTTCAGGCAAGTTGAGCTTATCCTTTTGACTATGCTCGGCTTACCTGGCCTGACCTACCCTGTTCTGCTATATATATATATATATATATATATATATATATCATGTAAACGTGGCAAAAAATGGCGGATACGCACTAAATGCCGGCTGGCTGAGCAAAGGCCGAACACAAGAAGGCTCTCTTTCACTAACCGAGTACAAACAGAACAAACCAGGACGTTTTTGCCTGCTGTGGATGCCGTGCGACTTACCCGAGCGATGTTTGGTCCACGAGAGGATCTTTCGCAGCTCTTTGCTGAGATTTTGTCGGCTTTATAGTGGCTGTGTAGCGCACATGAGGTGTTCCTGTAAAAGCCCTGCCCAGGGTCACGTCCAGGTACTTGATCATGGACGCTGTTACAGGACACCCTTCCAGGCGTAGGTTTAGATTTTGATGTGCTGACAAGTGAGTCTTGGGAGGACGAATTGTTACTTGTGAAGACCATTCGAGGCCTAGCTTGTGGAGGTATTGCCGGATGCCGCCAGGACTCTGTTGGTTGCTCGAAATGAGAAGATCTTCGTCACAAGCAGTCATGGCCACTGCCAGATCGTCTGCGTAGACAACAGACTGCAAACTTTCGAGGGGTGATCTCCATCATGGATTATGTTCCACAGGGTTGGCCCTAGTACAAACCCCTTCGGGGATCCCGGCTGTGACTGAAAAGTCCACAGCCTCGTAGGTAGATGCTCGGTCATTTAGATACAACGCTAGGATGAGTCGAAAGTAGAGAGGAGTACGCATTTGTTTACAAGTGTTTTGTTTATGGCGTCCCACGATAGCGTATAAAACGCGTTTTTTCTTCTAATCTAACAGCCTGGCAATATGGCCGGTTTGATCTCGGCGCAATTTTCTGTGTTTGGCTGCTCTTAGAACATTGCGTGTAAAGCGTCAGACTCGGAAGCAATGCAACGTCTAGTTCTGTCACTAGTCCTCCATGGATAATGTGCTCAGTTGCTTTGGACTCTAAGAGAGCGGGTATGCTGGTAG
>QVRM01004711.1:0-5000 GCA_003439945.1 Dermanyssus gallinae | reverse complement strand
CGACGCACGATTTACCGTACAAACTCTTTTCGCGCATGCTGTCGTTCATTCAGTGTACATTATACATGTTTGTTCTTTATTATGTTGGATGGATAGTTTCCGTAAGCAACTCATTTCTGTGATTTTTTAATGAAGCGTCCCTCTCAGAAGAGACGTTCAGCTATGTTCCTTTCGAAGGCATTTTCACTAAGCGCTTATATATATATATATATATATATATATATATATATATATATATATATATATATATATATATATATATATATATATATTATTTTGTTTACTCGTTTGGTTACTCTACAACTTTTATTGGCGGCACTTTTTCTTTCACCATCTCGATGTTGTGTTTTATGAGCATGTCACGATACCTACGGTGCCCCTGAAGCTTACCTGGCATCGCTAATAGAACTTTAGAGGGTCAGTAAATCTTCAGCATTCGAAACAATTACCCGAATCCTTATGAGACGCACCCCGAACGATTCTGCACTTTATTAAGGCAGCAGTGTTTTTTCGATTCGACGATTTAAAGCTTTCTTAAGGAGCGCGATGCTTGAGCATCGTCTTATTTGATGTTTTTCGTGCACTCGTCGCAGATCACACGAAACGTGCTCGATTAAACAACATAGTCACTTCATCACGTACCATATACAATCGTGTATATATATATATACATATACATTAAAAAATAATATATATATATATATATATATATATATATATATATATATATATATATATATTTATATATATATATATATATACCTCATAAACCTGCTGTATAACGTTACGTAGTGCTCAAATAGTTGGGGAGATAAAATGCACTGGGCCGATATTGAACCCGAAGAAATAAAAATATATTTTATGTTGGCTTTAATAAATATATATATATATATATATATATATATATATACAGTCTTTGTCATAGAAGAAATAAAAATATATTTTATGTTGGCTTTAATAAATATAAATATATATATATATATATGGCACAATGGCGTCCACAAGCTCTTATCGCAGCCATGTTTTCGTCATTGGGACTAGATAGGCTTTTCTTAGTAGAAAACTGTAGTAGCAGTACCATGTTCAACCGGATCCAACAGAAACAACTCTAGTGGGGCGTGAATATAATAAACCTATAAACTTTTTCGAGCTGACTCTCAGCCAACATTTAACGTCCACAGAATTGCTTTCGCATTGCACCGTAAGACGAACCCCATAACTACAGATGTGCAGCAGTGGGGCTCAAACCCCATGTGCACCTATGTGTCTCCTCTCTACCTATGGGTCGCGAGGCGCACGCGAATGCACCCACCACGCCGCCGGACACGACTGAACAGGATAGAACCTGCTGGCGCTTAGGTATCTTCGTTTCCGTCGGAAATTCCGTCAAAGTATATTCGCGCCGTACTGCTCGCATGTTTGCTATAGAAGGCCTTGTGCCATATGAAAGTATATTCAATATCAAGAGTAGTCGGTCACTAGTAAGGATGTAAGCAGAGTGCACCTTAGGGGGTTTCTCTTTCATAGCTGGAAAAAGTCATATCCAAGGTGGTGTATAGGAGAGCCTATGCGTATGCGATACCTGTGCGATTCAGAAGTGCGGAACAGATGCCGAGTAGTACAGACGAGACGGCTCTGGTCCTGGTCGAGACGCCGCGAGAGGCCGCGATTAGACGACGATTCCCTTTGTGTGCGCTCGACATTTCGTGTCGACGCCGAGATCAATCGACGTCGAAAATGTCAAGGGCGTTCAGCGGCCTATGGGACCCCCGGGGGAGAGAATAGTTGGGGATACACGAGTGTACGGTGTAGGTGTCGGCGTCGGTTCTGTGCCTGATGCTCTGCTTTACCCTTTGTGCATGCCGTAGAGACAACCGTCACACGCATGGTGCTGATACGAAGGGACACGCTGCCCACGGAGCTGATACAGTGGGATCGTTGTGTGAGACAATTTTGACGATCATCATGCCACGATAATCACGGATTGGTTTGCCTCCTGTCTGCTATATAATATTAGATAGGCTGGCGGGAGAACTAGACAGCGAGCCCTGTTATCTCCGGTAGATACATATATTTAGCGGACAGACGCTCACTGGCTCATTGCTGGTCGTTCTCGCTGGTGGTTGGTTTCGTCGGTTGGTAACGGAGGGAGCCGACTTGACTTGAACCCAATGGATGTCGCGTACCTCGATGCTCGAAGCACCCCACTCGTCCTTCTGTTGCCGATCCCGATCGAAGGGGCGCGGCAATGAATAGTCGACGTAGTCTATTATGCTTACGAAAGTGTGTCGTATCGTCTCTGGTCGTTACTTTGGCTTAGTAGCTAAAGAGCGCTCTCTTAACTCTTCTCTTAATCGCCGCCCCAGTCGCCGCCGTTGTCCTCTCGCTCTCCTTCTCTCCGTACTCTAACCCCTCCGTGGTGAAGGTGTTAGCCACAGCCAAAGAAGGAGCTCATGCTCGTCGGATTCAGCCGGCAACCGGGTAGACACATAGATAGCTTGGCTGCGGGTCAGTGAGCAGCAAATAGATGAAAGCTCACCGACGGGTGGGAACGAAACTAAAGATGATGATGATGATAAAAATAATAACTAAACTAAACTCACTACTACTACTACTACTACTACTACGCTAAAGAACTCATTGATGCGTAGGTGGGCGGATATGATGATGTACGTTAAATCGCATGTTCGGCAACGCAACAGGCTACCTGCCAGATACTAGCTTACAATTTTACGGCGTTTAGCTATCAAATATATATATATATATATATAATTATATACATGTATATATATATATATATATATATATAGTACATGCGTATGTATGCTTCATGCGTTAAGACGATGTAAGGCGAATTAACTTTCCTATGAGGCGAATTTGCCTACGGTAACGTTCGTTCCTCCAAAGCCCGTCAAAGTATTGTTGCCCCGTACGTTTCGCATGTTTGCTATAGAAGACATTGTGTCGTATGAACGTATATCCAAGAGTAAACGTATCCCACATTTTAAGGATTTAAGCATAAAGCACCTCGGACCGTTTTTTTCACAGATGGAAAAGGTCGTATATAAGAGACGTATCTGAGGTCACTGCTTTTTTTTTTCTAGTGGGAGTGTTGCTAGGTGTTCAAATTGTATTTAATGAGGATTATATTATAAACATGTGCCTCCTGAAATCCAAAATATATATATATATATATGAGACCAACAATTATTCTATATTGTTGCCGAACCACTGCACTTTGCGTATACCGGAAGGATGTGTTCAACACGTTAGTGGCTGGTAGGCAGCAAACAACAAAAATAGAATGCAGCTGTTTATTCATGTTTAAATTAATTTATTGTCTTGCGTAATACTATACGACTGTACGATCATTCGTTTGACATCTGCGATGATTTAGAGAGAAACGTCAGACGGAATAATAAGGTTTATCTTGGAAACAGGGAGTGCGATGTGGACCAAATTAAGCGTGCGTTTCAAAAGGGGATTGTGCAGAAAAACGTCTCTCACTGAGCCCCAGCAACATTTTTCAAAAACGGCCCTGATCTTCAAATCTCGCTCCGAAGAGATGCGGCTCTATAGCTTGAAATGTCATATTCAATGTTATTGTTACCAATCCGTCACAAAAATGTACTAGGCTAGTAGGCGGGCTGCTCATTGTGGTGTATGAAACACTGTAACAGCTGTCTTGTCCGCACTGATAAATAAACTGTTTAAATGGTATTTACGACACTTCGATGTTCCCGAGCGCTGCTGCAATTCGTTATGAATAATTATACCTAAGGACCAGCTTTCGCCTTCCAGAGCTGTAAAGGAGCGTCACAAAGTAATCGTACAACCATTTGTCGAACCACGCGGCATGGATATCACAATTATCTTTTTATGAAATCTTATTGTTTCAGTATTGAAGATTGTGTGTGTAGTTTTTGTGGAGAATGTGACATCGGTCGCTACCACATACTCGAATGTACTGAAATTGAAGGGGAGTCTGTTACCTTGCGAGTGAAATATGTACTGTTCTAAATCGTTGTATTCCTAATCTACCAATTTATGGTGAAATAAAAGCTTGGTGATGAAACAACGACTACAGGGAATGATTATCTAGAGGAAGGAAAGATATTAGGTGAAAGAGGGCTGGAAAGAGGAAGAATGCAGTAATGTGTAAGGGCCTCTGGGGTTTAATAAATATATAGCAACACGGAATATATGGAAGACCATGAATGTGTCAGGATGACCTTTGGCCAATGCCTATCTGGTCCACATCGCGTGGTTTGGTAAAGAAGTTAAAAACAATCGAACCAAAACGAAAAAAAGAGAAATGATAAGATCTGCATGGGCTGTCGTTTCATTTGTGCCAGGAAGTTTCTTGAGAGGAAAGAGGAATGTTAAAATTTATAAAAAGGGAAGTACAAAGTAAGCTAAGATTTAGTATTAAATTAAAATGTCACAGATAAAAGATGGGTTGAACAGATGCAGCTGGTGAAGACGGCACTAAGGGTCAAAAACAAAGTGGAATTGCAGAGTAGAGTTCGCAGCTTGGGAGAAAAGGTTACAATCGTCAGCAATGAGCAAGAGCGAGGGTATTGGAGAAAGAAATTGGCGATGGATTCCAGCTCGAGTTTGGCAGACATATAGAAGGAAAGCGGAAAAAAGGCGGGGTTTAATGGATAAACGATTATTCAAGAGCAAGTGGGCTTTTGGCAGATGCCAGGGCAGGGATGTTGGATACAACGATACAAGAGCAAATATAGGGAGGGCAAAGTACAGAAGTACAGTATAACCTGTCGGAGGACCAAATATTAAAAAGGACCAGGCCCCGCGATAACGAAATAAAAGGTTTTCCCAATGGAAGGCAAATATTCAGTAGGTATTGGAGGATACATGATTATATGGATGCATAGGTAAAACATATGCTGCCACTGTAAGCGCCCCTGATATAAAAGGGTACATGTGTATTAAGGTACACATGCAAAGCAATATATATATATATATATATATATATA
>QVRM01004710.1:0-184128 GCA_003439945.1 Dermanyssus gallinae | reverse complement strand
ACTGCGCCAGTGCGGCGGCCACCCACCCACGTCTACACCGCCACTAGCTACTGGGAGCCGGAACGTATATCCCTTTGCGAATACTGTGTATTCCTTCAGTGGTAGCCTAGTTAGTTAGCGGTTGGTAACATGCCTGTCATTGCAGGCCACCCCCGGCCCACACCAAGGAGACTTAAAGACTCGAGCGTTCTTACCTTCGTCGCTGCCTCCGTGCGTTCGCCACTCTCCCAAAAAAATGGTTAAGTGGCTTCTTCGATGGCATAACGCAGCCTAACGAAGCATCTCCACCATCGGCGCACAGTCCGACAATACACGAAGCGGCTTCTCGCCTTGATTGAAAGGCAGAGTACTTGCTTCATGTACAGTGTGAAGCACTTTTCAAGCAAATTAAAATTAGCTTGAGATAGGTGTTGCCACACTCTCTCTAAACTATACGCCAACTTTGGCTGAGTTTTTAACGTAAACAAGCGCACTGCCGTACCGACGGACACTCGCCGTACATCTCCGACCCTACGTAGAGAGCTGCCAGTGCCGGGTTAACACTGTTCTCGGTGTGTGTATATACAATATTAACATTTTACAAACTGTTACCTACAATCAAAGAACAGTCAAGTTACGTGTGTGCCGACATCTGCGCCACAAGCCATTTTGAGTTCTCAGTGCTCTAGCCATCCGCCAAGAAAACATGTTATTTACGCGATCCGTCTTTGCAATTTGTTTAGACGAGATGGTGCTGTCGCTTCTAAGATTGCTTACACGAATGGTAAAATAGTTAGATAACTTTGATAATTTTATAATTTGATTGTTCATGCGATAGTCCGCTCTGGACTGCAGTTCCCCAAACAGGGCTTAACACAATAGAATTTTAGGCAATGTTACACCTTTTTTGAGACACAACGAATGAACTTCCTCTGTACACGTCCCATTGCTTCAATGTATTTGCTTATCCAACAAATGCGCTAAACTGAAATGGCGCCATTGACTTAACCAACTAAATAAATGGCAATAAGATCCAAAATTGATTTACATTCGCGCCTCTTTAGAACCAGAAGATTAAGTTGGAACTTAGCGTAAACCTAGTGCTTGATCTGTGAAACTGAACAGCTGTAGGACAACTTACCAATTTCCAATTACTTGCATATTTCATCGAACCCAACAGCACACAGAGTTAACGAAACATTACACCAAAAGCAGTGGTCATGTCTAGTTACAAAAACACATTATTCGGTTGGCAATAATTAAGTGGGGGTAAGCACAGCCTAATTTACCCAACCCCTTTGAATACGACTAGAATTAAAACATCTTTTAAGGAGGTTGTTTTTAATTCTAGACTATCCTTCGTTCCTTACGGGCTTGGTACTTAACCTGAGGTATATCTTCAATGTACCGAGGGCCGGACATCTTTGAATACGACTAATAATCCCGCACCACTCTCTTAATAATAAATGATTAGAATAATATAACACTTGGTAACTTAAAAATCTTGTAAGAAAAGGTAAATGGTTAAGTCTTCAAGAGACAATAGTATCTTGGTATGTTTTGTACACAGATGCCTTGAAATTTATAATTTGCCCAAATGTATACACACAAATCTTTGCTAACCTTAAATTGAAGTTTGTGATAGAAGGCAAGTTTTGACGTGCATTGAAATAATTTATGGATATTACGGCTCTTTTAATAAGAAGATATCGGGTACAATATTTATTGCATTTTTGGCCACACTATCCGTGAGTACGATTACACACTCGAGTACAGAGTTCCCTAGCCGAAGCGCTGATGCCTCCGTGATCTTGCTAGAATCGATTAAGACGACCTCGAGCCTGAGGAGAAGGATTTTGACGGCATAAACGAGGTGGCTTTTGGCCCTTTGCCTTATGACTATAATGCAGTTGTAGACCTCTTAGAGGAAGGCCCCTTATATATTGGCTGCGGATGAAGGCGGAAATTACCGCTCGAATGCAGCTTATCGACCAGCCAGAGCTCTCTGACTCGAGCGCTGATCTCCACGTCATGTTCTCGGGAGTCGATCACAACTGGTATCGAACCTGCGGAGGAAGAATTTGACGGCTTCATCGAAGTGGCTTCCGACCCTCTGCCATACAAAAAAGGTATCGCCGTCATCCCTGCTATCATTATTGTTTCGTCTATCTTGAGCAAGAAAACGACGCCTACTACATCGGACACCGTTATTGCTGGCTTCGCTACTACCTCAAATACCTTGAATTTTGCCCGATTCCTCCTAGCGACTACTTTTTATTTTATAATCGTCTCGGCCGCACCACAAAATACAGCATATATGCCATACTTCTACAGTTGGCATTCGTATTATAGCGCCAAATTTGTTTTAACTTCTCCGGTTTTTGCTCCTGCCATTGATACTAGCGATAATGGAATTCATTAATACAAATGGCAAAAGCTACAACTGCATTCTGGTGTGCAATAAGAGACAAGTAAATAAATGTAAGAATCAAACGTATCCGTTTTTTTTATCGTGCATTTAGTTAGCTGGCAGACGAATGAACAAAGATAGCCTAGTTTTTGGACCTAATTTATCCACTTTTAGAGTTCTTACCGATGTCGTACAAACGCTTACATTAATCTAACAAAGTGAAAAAACAAACAGGACGAACTATAAGGAAATTCAATTCTGTTTAAACTGTGCCTTCTGTGAAAAACACGTGAACGCAAAAGTTTTAACCATTTTGTTGTGCAAAATTCTCGTATTTATTGGTCGACAATAGGCTCGAAACATCCACAGAGCTCAAGAGACCGTTGGAGAGTGAAACTTCGTAGGAGAAGACGTTTTATCGCAAAATCTTCAATTGATCAAAAGTTCGCCTTTTACGGACATTGCAATCATGGACCAGGTATTCATAACACTGCACACTTGAAAAGATCAAAGGATGCTAATGAGAACATTCGTTATGAATTCGTTTTCAAGTGAAGGTTCGTCACCAGTTTAGTCAGGCTTCTGTACACGACGTTTGGTTGGATAAACATTTGACTCCCACTATCAAGTATCTTAGATATGCATATGGTCCGGAACTTCATCTTTTGGCATCCTCTAAGGATTGCTCTGCTACAATCAGCAGTCTAAGCAAAAAATGGCATGCTCCGTTCATTGAACAAATGCGTTGCACACGATGCACTCGACGTCAAAGACTAAGAGAATGGCTATATTTTACCGAAGTTTAGTCACATCCGCGCATCCGAGAACCAGAAGATCCAGCTGGCACTGATCTTCATCTAGCCTAAACATACCGCTTAAGCGGCGAACTTGAGCTACTACTATACGACAACTTACTAGTTTACAATTGCTTGCATACATTATCGATGTAGGCTCTAACAACCTATAAAGTTCATGGAATATTACGCCGAAAGCAGTGGTCACAAGTCTGATTACATAAATACACACATTGGTCGGTTGGCATATAGCTAAATAAGTGCAAGCACAGCCTGATCAAGCCTACCTATTTGAATGTGACTAATATACCCCACACTGCTCTCACAGCGTTGAATGATTTGATTAATGTAGCACACCTTGTACGTGCTAAAATTTGCCGTAATACTTTTTTAATGAGAGATGAATCGTTGCGTCTCAACTTCACTATAAGCCTATCGACTCATTTCTGAGACGTTCAGTGTAAGTTCACCGCATGACGACCAGTTTCAAGTGGTCGTCATGCAGCCGTCAATCACGGAAGTGTCTCCTCTACCTTCAAGCAACAAAATCTCCTGTCTGTCTATGTGTGTCAATTCGTGGAGAGTGGGGGAATCTCTTCCGTCTCAAAGCGCGGGCTAGAGATTTCGCGAAGGTTGGCTTTTCTGCACAAACCGGAGTTTACTCGTCCCGCCCCCCGGTAGTAAGATGTCGCTATCTTGCAACACTATGTACAGCATTCGACTTTGGGCTGTGAAGACTCAGTAGGACTGTTCGTTTAGTGAAGCGCTTAGAAAAACGCCCCCTACATCTGCATACTCCCTGTGGCGGTCTCTGCCTAGGTCAGTCTACTCGAATACCGGCCGCAACCTCTAGGACAATGTGAATATCGGCGTCTTACTACTGAACTTCGCAGCGCTTTGGAATCGGCCAACATTCAACAAGAATAATACGTATACATTCGTATTAAACTCGCTCGTCCAGGCACCGAGGTATGGATTTGAGGTATGAGGTACATCGGCTGCATCATATGAGCCATCTTGAAGACCTTTGATATACACTGAGAAACCTTTTTAAACTGCAGCATTTCCGTTGAACTTTTTTTTATTTAATGGGGGAGTTGGATGGTAATGCACCATCTCTTTTTATTGAGACATCTGTACTCCCTGTTTTTTTTTCGATCATGGTCGATTTTAATCCACTCTGACATTCACCTTGTTTAAATTGAGATCCATGAAAGCCAATTTAGGAGTGGCCGGTCTGGGTCTCGAACTCAGGCCTCCCAAATGCTAGACAGAGGGTGTTGCCACCAAGCCATCTTGCTCGGTTTAGTCGTTTTAATGACCAAAAAGCATGTACCGCAGCTTATTAGATTAGACGGTTTTCCAAAACCGGGTTGGAACATTCCAGTAAATAATATGTCCAGCGTTGCTGACCGCAACTTTGACAAACATATTTTTTATGCTCTGACAACTAGACGCTCGTGATGGGCTAAGTTGCCTGTGGCACGATATCGTCTAAATGCATCTATCGTCATCGTGTTCTCGTACTGGAATAATTAGGCTTTCTCCAGCAGAGGTATGTAGCAGCAGGGCAATGACAACCACGTCCAACAAATTCAAACAGCACGGCCGGGGCTCGAACTAGACATGTTTTGCTAACCGTGGTTGCCACGGCAATGCCCCGTTTCGAACGGTGCGTTAGTCGCCTAGGCCACTGCCACTACATGATGCACTACCTTCGTGGTAGCCAGGTCGCGCACAAATTATACAGTAAAACGTGTACGCGTGGCAAATCGAAGAGTAAGACGACACATTTTCTTATTTGGTTGCTTCAACGTGTCTGGGGTAAGGGCTGGCGTCATATAGATGAGTGGGCCGTCTTCGACTTCTGAAAAGGCTGCTTAAACGCTTGAGCGTGAGGCAGATTGTATCTTCGTTGCCAAGTCTTTGTGGCAAGCCATCAGATAGACAAGCCGATTGCAGTGCGTTCTCTAGACATCCAGGATGAGGTTTGAGGAACGCAGACTTAACTCTATCAAGATCGACGATGCTCGCTGGTCCGAGGTAAAGCCATATCAACAACTTCAAGAGTATTTTGGTGGCGGTCCTATCAGAATCAGACCAGAACCTCCCCCGAAGAAGTGGAGCATCCGAGGCCAAGTGAAGACTGTTGGCGCTAACGGTCGAGGAGTTAGCTGACGTCTAGGCGGCTTCCGTCTGGGCCAATTTGGCTCTACACATACATCAGCTGCTGACGAAGCTGGAAGTGGCCGTTGTATTACAGCTCACCGGCCACCCAGAGCTCCCTGATTCAAGCGCTGATGCCCCGTCATGTTGCCAGAATCGGTTATGATTATTATCGAGCCTGCAGAGTAGGTTATTGAAGGCTTCATCGAAGTGGCTAGGAAAACGCTCTATGTATGTTCAAACAGTCCGTGGATGGTCTGAGTTCTTTGATATAAAGTTACCTATTAATATTTTTAGTGCATTTTGACCACAGTCATTGTAAATGCAATTGAATAATCGAGTACACACGGCTTAAACAATAAACATTTACAAGTTTCTATTCATTAGTTATTACATGTTAACAGATACTGCTATTAAGTACAGCCTGTGCTTAACTGAGCTAGTGAAGAATGCGTCTCGTCGAAGTAATCTGATAATGCGTTCTCTCGTCATTAAAAACACGAGCTTCTAGGCAGAGCTGCAGAACATTGAGCCATGTCTATACTATCTTACGTATCATAGTGTAGGACATATATAAGACCCGGCACTTTTTAAAGCACGGACGAATGGCACTCACAGAAAATATGATTTGGCTAACACAAAAAGTAGCATCTCACAACACTTTCATGCAGTTTGTCAGACATCAATTCACCGCTTCAACGGGTGATCAGTTTATACTCTAGGAGCATAAGGGCATCATACAAATGTTTCCAGATTTCATAGATTGTAACCTCGAGCTTTTTTAAGAGATTGGCCTAGTGCTATATCTTTGTCGTTTCAGAATGCGTTTTATCGTCGACTTTTGGACGTCCCTCATGGCGGGACCCTTGATTCCAAGCATACGGAGTCGCCGTCGCTCAAGCTCTATTCTAAATATGGGCTTGATGTTCTTCAAATGTTAGCGTAAAATACGGCACGCTGACACATTGAACTGCTGTAGAACCACAAGACATCTAAAAATGCTGTAAAAACACAGAACACTCACAAATCCTAGCTGATTCCTCTACCTATTGGCAGATCGGCCTAATTAGCTTCGGAAACCTTTGGCAAGCTTTTACTGGTGTCGTGAACACTCGTCTTCTATCGAAAACTCCTACCTGCTTTGAACACATTTGGTCTCTTCTCTGGCAACCTGTAGATTCTTAGTTCCGACGAGCCGTCTCGTGGTGCTTTTACTCACAAATAGGGGGAAATGTTCTGGCGATAACCAGGAAAGCATAGTCGAGGTCTCAACTAATCTATAGGGCCATGATCCGTCCAAAGGTCTGAAGTGTTTGTCATAATCAGAAACCCAACATCAAAAACATGAACCTAGCTGATATTAGTAAGTCATTTATCACACAGTTTTATGCTGATCGCATATTATAAATAACACAAAACATCATAGGAACTAGATTCCCCAATTAAAAATAATACAAACAAAATCATATATATATATATATATATATATATATATATATATATATATATATATATACCGTGTATTTTTGCCTGAACATGAATTGGGAAATACCAACAAAATTCTTCTCGACCTCAAGAAACCGATTACACGACTAGCATTTTATCAGCATCTATTCGAGACTCGCATTAGCCTCGTCAGAAGAGGCGTTTCTTAACTGCTCCGTGCCGCAAAAATAGAACCTCTCCACGAGACCCCCGTGGGCTTCTGTGTGAGTGCCGAGATCTTCGTCAACTTCGACAGGAAAGGGCATCTAGAGAGAATAAGCGCTATTACCCTTTCCACTTTGTGAGTCCGTATAATGAAATTAGTATAAATAGAGAGATCTGAGCTTAGTATAGTTACTGTACATCTAAGCATCTACTCGATTGCTACAATGGCTTCTGTGAAGTTTATCTTTATTGTTGTGGTGTGCATCTTGCTCGAGCATAGTCTTGACGCCCGGCCAGCTGGTGCGGCTACAAGAGGCGACCACCAAAAACCGATCCAGAGGCAAAGGCCCTTATATCAGCGGTTGACGCAGACGGTTGGGCAGGAAGCTACCGTTCCGACACAGCTCTCCGATAAGCCAAAGCTCCCTGGTTCGAGTTCTGATGGCTCCGTAATATTGCCGGAATCAGTTACGATCACCATCGAGTCTCCGGAGGAGGTTTTTGAAGACTTCATTGAAGTGGCTTCCGATCCTCGGTCAGATTACCACAATTCGTGTGGAGATCTCTCAAAGGAAGACTCCTTGAATCAGCTGTACATGAAGTCGGTTGAGCCGGACGTAACCGATTCGATGCAGCTCATCGACCGGGCCGAGCTCCCTGATTTGAGCGCTAATGTCCGCTTCCATCCGCTGTTCACAAAAACGATTGAACCGAAAATTACCGTCTCCATGCAGCTTCCTGGCTCGAGCGCTGATTCCATCGCCATGCCGCCAGGATTGGTCACGATCACCATCGAACCTGTGGAGGAGGAATTTGGCTTTCTTGAAGTGGTTTCCGACCCCCTGCCACAAAACTACAATTCAGGTGTGGACATTTTAGAGGAAAGCCTGCATCATTATTGTCATCCGCGCCTCTGCCGCAACTCAGTCTACCCGGGGCAGGAAGAATACGTTAACTAAATGAAACCACGCTGTTGCTACAGGGAAAACACAGCATACGCACTACAAAACATACTAACACAAATGGCAGTAGCACACGTATTATCGATCTAAATGTATTACAAATTCTCCGTTTTTTTTGCTGTCATTGATACTTGTGATAATGGAATTTAATAATGTAAACGGCTGACGCAATTGCCTGTTAATATACAAGTAAAGTACGTGTAAATAAATGTCAGAATTAAACGTATCCGTTGATTGTCGTAAATCTAGCTAGCAGACAGAAGAGTAAACAAAATTTGTCCTACGTTTTAGTCTTATTCGGTCCGCTCTAAGAGTCTAATGCGCACGATCCTTTCCGATGCGTACTTGAATTTGTGTAGTCAACCAAGTGGAAAAACAACGAACTCTAAGGAACTCTGGCAGCTGCTTAAAGTGGTCCTTTCGTGAGAAAAAAACTTAACCGTAGACGTTTTAACCAACTATTGCGCAATTTATTGATGCAAATTTCCTGGTTCATAAGATCCACAGAATTCAAGAGGACGTAGAAGAGTCATACTTTGTAGAAGAAGGCATCTACTTAGACTGATAATCAAACATTTGCCATTGGCTCAATGCTTTACGCTCTTTTGCTTTAGACTGTTGCATAGTCCTTTTTTTATCTAGAAGGTTTCGAGAATGCATGCGTGACTAGCAGTCTGTGTGACTAGTGTGGAACTCACATACCCACTAACACCCAGATTCCTCCCCACCCCCCAGACTCGGTACTACCTTGGCATTACTTCGAAGCCGTGGGAGGGGCGTCTCTGCCGTTTTCCTCTACTCAGCTCTACCTCTCCTTATTGTCCCGCATGTTTACCTGCTGTTGGATAGGGGGTTACTGCCATTTTGTAAATTGTCCTGTGAGGGTGCGTCGTGGCCATGAGGGCCCGGCTGCACCCCATCCTTCTCCCTCCCTAGGCTCCTCGTCTCGACCACTTTCCCGAGATCCGCTCAAGCCTTTCCCGCCTGGCCGTTTCCTCGGCTGTCTTGAGTGTTGGTATAGGCTTGTCGAAAGGCTTGCCGCTTTAAGGTCTTCTGGCTACTCTTGTGTACTGACTCTTTAGCCCTTTCAATGGTCAGTCACGGCGCTGCCCAGGCAGGTTATGCTGTTTTGTAAGCGGAGAGACATAAGTGTCGGAAGTATGCGTCTGTCGGAGGCTCTTTGGGTTTTCGACCTATTGCCCCCGAGACTTTAGGGGGCCCAGGTAAAATATCTGAGGGCATTATTACTAAGGTATGCTACACGTCTCTCAGATTGGCCACGGAGGACCTACGCACTGGCGATTTTTTTGGGAAACAAGCTATCAATGAACACACAACGTGGTGACGCCACGGCAGTGCTTGGCGCCTTGTATGGACAAGTGTCTTGTGGTTGACACCAGATTTGGACTTATGTAGTTTGCTTTCACGTTCACTGGGGGACAATTGTTCACATTCCATTACGAGTTAAATAAAATGTGTTTATGTGCAAACCTAGTAAGTTCATAAGGAATTAACGCCTGATAGAGGCAACGGACATTTGCAGTCATACTGCAAGGCAATTTGAAATTTTTGTAGAGCAACGGTTTCGGCCCTATTGATTAGATAACACATACCGTGCCGAACACCGTCCGTCTTAAACTCCAGAAAGTCCACATCCAAGTATTGCATCCTTTCCGTCATGCCGGCAGATGTACCAGGGCATAAGATCTTTTGTCCACATGGTCCGGCTGTTGGCCGCCGGGTTGCTCCACCCACTCGCTCTGTCAAGCATCGACAGTGGCGTAACTTGCACTATTAAGATCACTCACGTGCAAGCTAAAAACGGTCTAACCACTCTGAGAGGTAGGATTAGTTTTGTTCATTCTTCTGTCTGCTAACTAGATTTACGACAATCAACGGGTATGTTTGATTACACGGATACGTTTATTTACACGTACTTTACTTGTACATCGATATGCAGTTTGGACCTCAGTCTTAATTTATTGCTTCTGTGCATCACTAGCAGCCTGCGTGACTAGTGTGGAACTCACATACCCACTAACACCCAGATTCCTCCCCACTTCCCAGGCTCGGTACTACTTTGGCATTACTTCGAAGCCGTGGGAGAGGCCTCTCTGCCGTCATCCTTTATTCACCTCCTTTCTTCTCTATCATCCCGCTTGTTTTCCTGCGGTTGGATAGAGGGTTACTGCTATTTTGTAAATTGTCCTGTGAGGGTGCGTCGTGGCCATGAGGGCCCGGCTGCACCCCATCCTCCTCCCTCCCTAGGCTCCTCGTCTCGACCACTTTCCCGAGATCCGCTCAAGCCTTTCCTGCCTGGCCGTTTCCTCGGCTGTTATGAGTGTTAGTATAGGCTTGTCGAAAGGCTTGTCGCTCTAAGGTCTTCTGGCTACTCTTGTGTACTGACTCTTTAGCCCCTTCAATGGTCAGTCACGGCGCTGCCCAGGCAGGTTATGCTGTTCTGTAAGAGATAAGTGTCGCAAGTATGCGTCTGTCGGAGGCTCTATGGGTTTTCGACCTATTGCCCCGGAGACTTTAGGGGGCCCAGGTAAAATCACTGAGGTAATTATTACTAAGGTATGCTACACGTGTCTCAGATTGGCCACGGGGAACCTACGCACTGGCGATTTTTTTCGAGGAAAGCTCTCAATGAACACGCAACGTGGTGACGCCACGGCAGTGCTTGGCGCCTTGTATGGACAAGTGTCTTGTGGTTGACACCAGACTTGGACTTATGTAGTTTGCTTTCACGTTCACTGGGGGACAATTGTTCACATTCCATTATGAGTTAAATAAAATGTGTTTATGCGCAAACCTAGTAATTCCATAATGAATTAACGCCTGACAGAGACAACAGACATTTGCTGTCATACTGCGAGGCAATTTGACATTTTTGTAGAGCAACGGTTTTTGGCCCTATTGATTAGATAACACATACTGTGCCGAACACTGTTCGTCTTAAACTCTATTAAGTCCATCCAAGTATTGCATCATTTCCGTCATGCCGGCAGATGTACCAGGGCATGAGATTTTTTGTCCACATGGTCCGGCTGTTGGCCGCCGGGGTGCTCCACCCACTCGCTCTGCCAAGCATCGACAGTGGCGTAACTTGCACTATTAAGATCACCCACGTGCAAGCTAAAAACGGTCTAACCACTCTGAGAGGTAGGACTAGTTTTGTTCATTCTTCTGTCTGCTAGCTAGATTTACGACAATCAACGGATATGTTTGATTACACGGATACGTTTATTTACACGTACTTTACTTGTACATCGATATGCAGTTTGGACCTCAGTCTTAATTTATTGCTTCTGTGCATCACTAGCAGCCTGCGTGACTAGTGTGAAACTCACATACCCACTAACACCCAGATTCCTCCCCACTCCCCAGGCTCGGTACTACTTTGGCATTACCTCGAAGCCGTGGGAGAGGCCTCTCTGCCGTCATCCTCTATTCACCTCCTTTCTTCTCTATCATCCCGCATGTTTTCCTGCAGTTGGATAGAGGGTTACTGCTATTTTTTTAAACCGTCCTGTGAGGACCCAGCTGCTCCCCCTCCTCCCCCCTTCCTAGCCTTTTTGTCTCGACCACTTTCCCGAGACATAATTTAAGCCGTTCCCGCCTGGCCGTTTTCGTGGCTGTCTTCAGTGTCAAAACGGCGTCAAACAAGTTCGTCGCCTCCTTCCATGCCTCCGCCGAAGTCATCATATGAACAACCACCTCCCTGATAGGCCGGTCTCTCACAGCGGCTGGTTCTGCTCCCCGCGCTTCCCTGAGTGTATCACACCACAGAACAGTATGCATTACGGTGCCCGCCTGTCTGTTTCATGGCACGCACACTTGAATTGATCCACGCATGCTTGCGATAACTTTCAACTTCATAACTTCAATTGAAGAATTGTCACCAACTCAGTCAGGCATGCCCCGTGTTTCAGAGACCCACCATCATTTTCGTACACGACTTTGATTTGGACAAGCGTTTGACTCCCACTATCAAGTCTCTTAAATATGCACATGTCCTGAGGCTTCACAGTTCTGCATCTTTTCACGACTGTCCTGCTAATATCGGCAGTCACAGCAAAAAAAAGGCATGCTTCTTTCAATCAATCAAACGCACCTTTATCTTGTCAAAGGGAAATATGCTACAATATTTACATTTAATCAATCATATTTATTTCACTCAAATAGAGTACGTACAAAATAGCTCATGTTATTATAAAACATAAATATTTGTTGTCCTGCCGTTCCACCGAGAGAATAAGTGTAAAGATCTTTGTTGCAGTGTCGGACAATCAACCGCGTGGTACTTAGCGCATTGCTGCGAGCAGAACCGACAAATACACCGAGTACTATAGTCTTCATGAAACTCCCTACGGGAGCATACGAGGTGATGGAACCCGTGTTCGGTGTACCTGGTATGTACATGCCGTGTGACGGACTGCGCGCCGTCCGTTTAATTTGATATTTGGCGCCAATTCGGCTGCTACAAGGCAACGTGCATGCAAACGAATCTATACAAATGTAATGTGCATTGAATGTGAAATAAACCATAATGCGCTCTCCCGGATCACAGCGTTAACTAGGGCGGATTAAAAATAATAAGGTTAACAACCTCCGACACCGACCGGCGGACATCTCCGCCAGGCAGATACTCGCTGGCTAGACGTCACAGAGTCAGGGTGGTAACAGCTCCGAGCGAACTGCGCCAGTGCGGCGGCCACCCACCCACGTCTACCGCCACTAGCTACTGGGAGCCGGGAGCGTATATTCCCTTCGCGAATACTGTGTATTCCTTCAGTGGTAGCCTAGTTAGTTAGCGGTTGGTAACATATGGTGTCAGAAGAAAACGAGACGGATCGGTGATCATCAGTGGAGCCAGTTGTATACTGGTCCAGGAGGCACGCTGCTCCGCGGATTCCGTCCGCAAGCTTACAAGTTCAGCCAAGTTTTGTCGGTGTTGTCAATCCTACTGCGTCATGGCCAACGCCAGTTCCGCCATGCTAACTGACGACGAGAGCCTAGGGCTATCGGCCAAGACCGAAGGCATAAATAGGGCACACGCGAACGCAATCAGGGCGCAGTTCAACGCTTTAGTCAGTACAAGACGAGCGTTGCGCGGTCGTTTGACTAAGAAGTGTCGAATTCATTGAGGTCCATGGCGACGAAAACGCGAAAGAAAAGGTGGAAGACACGATCATCGTTATCGAGAGTCTATATAAGAAGTTGGTAGAGGTGGATGCGAAGATAGAGCCCGTCGCTTTCGAATTAATGGACAAAGGTGACCACTTCATGGCCATGATCGAGCGCGTTTGCGAATACAACGAGAAAGCTTTACGGGCTTTTCGCAAGGCAAAGAAATTTATCGGTTCAGTGGCGGCGTCACCATCATCATCGACGGAGAGCTCAACATCTTTACAAGGAACATCGCAACCAACACCAGCTCAACAGTTCATCTTTTACCAGGACCATCATTCTGGAATACCTACATTTTCGGGAGACCCGAAAAAAAATCCGCGAATGATACCAATTGCCCGAGATCTACGTATTGAACCAGCAACAGTTACCAACGATCGAGAAATTCAACAGCCTGGTGGGGGCTGCGGCGCGAAAAATTGCTAATCTGAACTTCGAGCCGGAGCAATTCTCAATTGCCCTCGAAAGAATCAAGAAACGGTTCGGGTTGATCATTCGTGTATTTTCTGCGGAGACGATCATTCCAGCACGAAAAGGTCCTAACGTTGGACGAGCGAAAGCAGTTAATAGAAAATCAAAGCGCATGTTTCAGGTGTTTAAAGCGAAACCATTTTGCGAAGAAGTGTAGGGTAAATATACCTTTATGTAACACTTGCAGTGCGAAACATTATCCAATAATGTGCCCGAGATCAGTGATAGATACGGCACGACAATTAGTTCCACGAGCCGTCTCTACTACTAGCCTTAATCATAGCTGCGTCGATGGCATAGACGAAAGTGATGCAATAGTGTTACAGACCGGCTACGTGTTAGCTTCTGCGGGCGGAAACACAGTAATGTGCCGCATTTTACTAGACCAAGGTGCTCAGAGATCATATATTTCCTTAAAACTCGCAACACAGTTGAGTCTTGAACCTAGAGGATCCGAGTCCATGCTTACGTGCACAATTGGAGAGATATCAAAGATTATTCACCACCCTCAATTTATGGTAAAGCTACAGAGTAGATTCGATACAGGGCCGCCAGTCACCATAAGATGCTTAGAAGTAGAAGAGATATCGAAGGCTCCTCTGCCATTTGTCTCTAATACTCACGGGCTCTCCCCAGTAGCCGACCACATAGAGAGCGACTGCCCACCGGTTCTTATGCTTCTGATTGGTGCAGACTATCTACCGAGCATCCTGTCGGAAGAACAGTACGTTCGGGGCAACCTAGTTGCAACAAAGACTCAATTCGGGTGGTTCTTCTTTGACCGAAATAACACGACTGGAGGTAGCACCAAACAGATGGACTCCACACTGCTCGCTTTATCTGCAATGCAGCCGTGTGCGGCTGTTCCACCTTCAGTTATTGCAGAAACCATACCTACAGAGTCTCATGTCAATAAAAACTCTGCTAGGGAAGTTATTGACTTTCTGTGGGACACGGAAGTTATGGGTATTGCAACTTCATCCGGTAAAGAAGACTCTGAGTTAGCTGTAGAGTTAGAAGAATTATTTCGAGAATCTATAAGTAGAACACCAAGCGGTCGATATGTGGTTAGCCTTCCCTTTAAGGAAAATTTTGCTTCTCTAGGCGACAATAAGCATATAGCATTGTCACGCCTTAAGCGTTTTCTAACCACATCAGGCAAAGACAAAAAAACTGCTTGAAGGAGTCGACGCAGAGATATCAAACTATTTAGAAAAGGGGTTTGCCGAGAAGGCCATCCCAAGGAAAAGTAATGAGTTGGCGCACTATCTCCCAATTCAAACAGTCGCAAAAAATCTAGTTCCGCATCTGAACTTAAAATTAGAGGCGTCAAAGATGCGGGCGCGAGAAGTAAAGACGAGGCTTTCTTGAATGACGCCATCAGGGTCCAAACCATCTGCCGAACATAACAAAAGTTATTTTGCAGTTTCGCAAACATAAAGTGGCGATTATCGCAGACATCGAAAAAGCTTTTCTACAGTTTGAGATTTACCCAGCGCATCGCACATTCTGGAGTTTTTTCTGGCCTTTGGGAATTTCCAAAAACCCAAAATCGCCAATTAGAGAGTTTTGGGGATGTCGGTTGGATTTCGGCTTGATGTGTAGCCCACATATCCACTGCAGGGGTTTGAGATATCACCTAGAGCAGGAGAAAATAATTTCCCGAGCGAGGAATTATTTATTCAGGAAATAATCGACCACGTGTATATGGACGATATTGTGACCGGAACTGATTCAGTGAAACAGGGTGAACACCGTTTTCAGTAACTGAATAAGATTTTCGAAGCTGGCTGCTTCCCACTCAAAAAAATGGGCAACAAATTCGAAAGATTTGGGTAAACACATTCAGCAAGCAACTGCGTCCTCGCTGGAAACCAACAATCTGATGAGATTGGTGTATTTCTCAGCAAAGCGTTGACAGAGTTAAACGGTGGCACACGAACTAAGCGCCTTTTATTAAAAGGGTTGGTTCAGATTTTTGATCCTTTAGCAATGCTAACACCTATAGTAGTCAATGACCGTTGGAGAGTAAAACTTCATAGAAGAAGACGTTTTATCGCAAAATCTACAATCGATCAAAAGTTCGCCTTTTACGGAATGCCTCACGTTCTTTTGCTTTGCAATCATGGACCAGGTATTCATAACACTGCGCACTTGAATTGATCAAAGCATGCTTATGAGAATATTCAATATGAGTTCGTTTTCAAGTGAAGGTTTGTCACCAGTTTAGTCAGGCTTGTGTACACGACGTTTGTTTGGACAAGCATTTGACTCCCATTATCAAGTATCTTAGATATGCATATGGTCCGGAACTTCATCTTTCATCATCCTCTAAGGATTACTCTGCTACATTTAGCAGTCTAAGCAAAAAATGGCATGCTCCGTTCATTGAACAAATGCGTTGCACACGGTGCACACTTCAAAGACTAAATTAATGGCTATATTTTACCAACGTTTAGTCACATCCGCGCATGCGAGAACCAGAAGATCAAGCTGGCACTGATCTTCTATCTAGCCTAAACATACCGCTTAAGCGGCGAACCTGAGCTACTACTATACGACAACTTACTAATTTCTAATTGCTTGCATACATTACCGATGGAGGCTCTAACAACCTATAGAGTTATTGAAAAATTACGCAGAAAGCAGTGGCCACAAGTCTGATTACATAAATACACACATTGTTCGGTTGGCATATAGCTAAATAAGCGCAAGCACAGCCTGATCAAGCCTACCTATTTGAATGTGACTAATATACCCCACACTACTCTCTCAGCGTTGAATGATTTGCTTAATGTAGCACACCTTGTACGTGCTAAAATTTGCCCTAATACTTTTTTCATGAGAGATGAATCGTTGCGTCTCAACTTCACTATGAGCCTATCGACTCATTTCTGAGACGTTCAGTGCAAGTTCACCGCATGACGACCAGTTTCAAGTGGTCGTCATGCAGGCGTCAATCACGGAAGTGTCTACTCTACCTTTAAGCAACAATGTCTGTCTGTCTGTGTTACTTTGTGGAGAGTGGGGGAATCTCTTCCGTCTCAAAGCGCGGGCTAGAGATTTCGCAAAGGTTGGCTTTTCTGCACAAACCGGAAATTACTCGTCCCGCCCCCCGGTAGTAAGATGTCGCTATCTTGCGGCACTAAGTACTGTATTCGACTTTGGGCTGTTCGTTTAGTGAAGCGCTTAGAAAAACGCCCCCTACATCTGCATACTCCCTGTGGCGGTCTCTGCCTAGGTCAGTCTACTCGGATACCGGCCGCAACCTCCAGGACAATTTGAATATCGGCGTCTTACTACTGAACTTCACAGCGCTTTGGGATCGGCCAACATTCAACAAGAATAATATGTATACATTCGTATTAAACTCGCTCGTCCAGGCACCGAGGTATAGATTTGAGGTATGAGGTACATCGGCTGCATCAGATGAGCCATCTTGAAGACCTTTGATATACATTGAGAAACCTTTTTAAACTGCAGCATTTCCTTTAAACTTTTTTTTTAACTTGATGGGGGGTTGGTTGGTAATGCACCATATATTTTTATTGAGACATTTGTGCTCCCCGTTTTTTTTTCGAGCATGGTCGATTTTTAACCCACTCCGGCATTCACCTTGTTTAAATTGAGAACCATGAAAACCAATTTAGGAGTGGCCGTCTAGGTCTCGAACCCAGGCCTCCTGAATGCAAGGCAGAGGCTGTTGCCACTAAGCCATCTTGCTCGGTTTAGTCGTTTTAATGACCAAAAAGCATGTACCACAGCTTATTAGATTAGACGGTTTTCCGAAACCGGTTTGGAGCATTCCAGTAAATAATATGTCCAGCGTTGTTGACCGCAACTTTGACAAACACATTTTTTACGCTCTGACAACCACATTTTAGACGCTCGTAATGGGCTAAGTTTCCTGTGGCACGATATCGTCTAAATGCATCTATCGTTATCGCGTTCTCGTACTGGAATTATATAGGCTTTCTCCAGCAGACGTATGTAGCGGCAGGGCAATGACAACCACGTCCAACAAATTTAACCAGCACGGCCGGGGCTCGAACTAGACATGTTTTGCTAACCGTGGTTGCCATGGCAACGCCCCGTTTCGAACGGTGCGTTAGCCGCCTAAGCCACCGCCACTACATGATGCTCTATCTTCGTGGTAGCCAGGTCGTGCACAAATTATTCAGTAAAACGTGTACGCATGGCGAATCAAAAAGAAAAACAACAAATTTTGCTACTGGGTTTCTTCAACGTGTCCGGGGTAAGGGCTGGCGTCATATAGATGACTGGGCCGTCTCCGACTTCTGAAAAGGCTGCTTAAACGCTTGAGCGTGAGGCAGATTGTATCTTCGTTGCCAAGTCTCTGTAGAAAGCCATCAGATAGACAAGCCGATTGCAGTGCGTTCTCTAGACATCCAGGATGAGGTTTGAGGAACGCAGTCTTAACTCTATCAAGATCGATGATGCTCGCTGGTCCGAGGTAAGGCCATATCAACAACTTCAAGAGTATTTTGGTGGCGGTCCTATCAGAATCAGACCAGAACCTCCCCCGAAGAAGTGGAGCATCCGAGGCCAAGTGAGGACTGTTGGCGCTAACGGTCGAGGAGTTAGCTGACGTCTAGGCGGCTTCCGTCTGGGCCAATTTGGCTCTACGTTTACATCAGCTGCTGACGAAGGCGGTTAAGCTGGAAGTGGCCGTTGTATTACAGCTCACCGGCCAGCCAGAGCTCCCTGATTCGAGCGTTGATGCCCGGTCATGTTGCCGGAATCGGTTATAATTATTATCGAGCCTGCAGAGGAGGTTATTGAAGGCTTCATCAAAGTGGCTAGGACAACGCTCTATGTATGTTCAAACAGTCCGTGGATGGTCTAAGTTTTTTTATATCAAGTTACCTATTAATATTTTTAGTGCATTTTGGCCACAGTAATTGTAAATGCAATTGAATAATCGGGTACACACGGCTTAAACAAGAAACATTTACAAATTTCTATTGATTAGTTATTACATGTTAACAGATACTACTATTAAGTACAGCCTATGCTTAACTGAGCTAGTAAAGAATGCGTCTCGTCGAAGTAATCTGATAATGCGTGCTCTCGTCATTAAAAACACGATCCTCAAGGCAGAGCTACAGAACATTGAGCCATGTCTATACTATCTTACGTATCATAGTGTAGGACATATATAAGACCCAGCACTTTTTAAAGCACGGACGAATGGCACTCACAGAAAATATTATTTGGCTAACACAAAAAGTAGCATCTCACAACACTTCCATGCAGTTTGTCAGACATCAATTCACCGCTTCAACGGGTGATCAGTTTATACTCTAGGAGCATAAGGGCGTCATACAAATGTTTCCAGATTTCATAGATTGTAACCTCGAGCTTTTTTAAGAGATTGACCTAGTGCTATATCTTTGTCGTTCCAGAATGCGTTTTATCGTCGACTTTTGGACGTTCCTCATGGCGGGACCCTTGATACCAAGCATACGGAGTCGCCGTCGCTCAAGCTCTATTCTAAATATGGGCTTGATGTTCTTCAAATGTTAGCGTAAAATACGGCACGCTGACACATTGAACTGCTGTAAAACCACAAGACATCTAAAAATGCTGTAAAAACACAGAACACTCAAAAATCCTAGCTGATTCCTCTACCTATTGGCAGATCGGCCTAATTAGCTTCGGAAACCTTTGGCAAGCTTTCACTGGTGTCGTGAACACTCGTCTTCTATCGAAAACTCCTACCTGCTTTGAACACATTTGGTCTCGTCTCTGGCAACCTGTAGATTCTTAGTTCCGACGAGCCGTCCCGTTCTGCTTTTACTCACAAATAGGGGGAAATGTTCTGGCGATAACCAGGAAAGCATAGTCGAGGTCTCAACTAATCTATAGGGCCATGATCCGTCCGAATGTCTGAAGTGTTTGTCATAATCAAAAATCCAACATCAAAAACATGAACCTAGCTGATATTAGTAAGTCATTTATCACACAGTTTTATGTTGATCGCATATTATAAATAACACAAAACATCATAGGAACTAGATTCCCCAATTAAAAATAATACAAACAAAATCATATATATATATATATATATATATATATATATATACCGTGTATTTTTGCCTGAACATAAATTGGGAAATACCAACAAAATCCTTCTCGACCTCAAGAAACCGATTGCACGACTAGCATTTTATCAGCATCTATTCGAGACTCGCATTAGCCTCGTCAAAAGAGGCGTTTCTTAACTGCTCCGTGCCGCAAAAATAGAACCTCTCCACGAGACCCCCGTGGGCTTCTGTGTGAGTGCCGAGATCTTCGTCAACTTCGACAGGAAAGGGCATCTAGAGAGAATAAGTGCCATTACCCTTTCCACTTTGTGAGTCCGTATAATGAAATTAGTATAAATAGAAAGATCTGAGCTTAGTATAGTTACTGTACATCTAAGCATCTACTCGATTGCTACAATGGCTTCTGTGAAGTTTATCTTTATTGTGGTGGTGTGCATCTTGCTCGGGAATAGTCTTGACGCCCGGCCAGCTGGTGCGGCTACAAGAGGCGACCACCAAAAACCGATCCAGAGGCAAAGGCCCTTATATCAGCGGTTGACGCAGACGGTTGGGCAGGAAGCTACCGTTTCGACACAGCTCACCGATAAGCCAAAGCACCCTGGTTCGAGTTCTGATGGCTCCGTTATGTTGCCGGAATCAGTTACGATCACCATCGAGTCTCCGGAGGAGGTTTTTGAAGGCTTCATTGAAGTGGCTTCCGATCCTCGGTCAGATTACCACAATTCGTGTGGAGATCTCTCAAAGGAAGACCCCTTGAATCAGCTGTACATGAAGTCGGTTGAGCCGGACGTAACCGATTCGATGCAGCTCATCGACCGGGCCGAGCTCCCTGATTTGAGCGCTAATGTCCGCTTCCATCCGCTGTTCACGAAAACGATTGAACCGAAAATTACCGTCTCCATGCAGCTTCCTGGCTCGAGCGCTGATTCCATCGCCATGCCGCCAGGATTGGTCACGATCACCATCGAACCTGTGGAGGAGGAATTTGGCTTTCTTGAAGTGGTTTCCGACCCCCTGCCACAAAACTACAATTCAGGTGTGGACATTTTAGAGGAAAGCCTGCATCATTATTGTCATCCGCGCCTCTGCCGCAACTCAGTCTACCCGGGGCAGGAAGAAAACGTCAACTAAATGAAACCACGCTGTTGCTACAGGAAAAACACAGAATACTCACTACAAAACATACTAACACAAATGGCAGTAGCACACGTATTATCGATCTAAATGTATTACAAATTTTCCGTTTTTTTGCTGTCATTGATACTTGTGATAATGGAATTTAATAATGTAAACGGCTGACGCAATTGCCTGTTAATATACAAGTAAAGTACGTGTAAATAAATGTCAGAATTAAACGTATCCGTTGATTGTCGTAAATCTAGCTAGCAGACAGAAGAGTAAACAAAATTTGTCCTACGTTTTAGTCTTATTCGGTCCGCTCTAAGAGTCTAATGCGCACGATCCTTTCCGATGCGTACTTGAATTTGTGTAGTCAACCAAGTGGAAAAACAACGAATTCTAAGGGACTCTGGCAGCTGCTTAAAGTGGTTTTTTCGTGAGAAAAAACTTAACCGTAGACGTTTTAACCAATTATTGCGCAATTTATTGATGCACATTTCCTGGTTCATAAGATCCACAGAATTCAAGAGGACGTAGAAGAGTCATACTTTGTAGAAGAAGGCATCTACTTAGACTGATAATCAAACATTCGCCATTGGCGCAATGCTTCACGCTCTTTTGCTTTAGACTGTTGCATAGTCCTTTTTTATCTAGGAGGTTTCGAGAATGCATGCGTCACTAGCAGACTAGTGTGGAACTCACATACCCACTAACACCCAGATTCCTCCCCACCCTCCAGACTCGGTACTACCTTGGCATTACTTCGAAGCCGTCTCTGCCGTTTTCCTCTACTCAGCTCTATCTCTCCCTATTGTCCCGCATGTTTACCTGCGGTTGGATAGGGGGTAACTGCCATTTTGTAAATTGTCCTGTGAGGGTGCGTCGTGGCCATGAGGGCCCGGCTGCACCCCATCCTCCTCCCTCCCTAGGCTCCTCGTCTCGACCACTTTCCCGAGATCCGCTCAAGCCTTTCCCGCCTGGCCGTTTCCTCGGCTGTCTTGAGTGTTGGTATAGGCTTGTCGAAAGGCTTGCCGCTTTACGGTCTTCTGGCTACTCTTGTGTACTGACTCTTTAGCCCCTTCAATGGTCAGTCACGGCGCTGCCCAGGCAGGTTATGCTGTTTTGTAAGCGGACAGAAATAAGTGTCGGAAGTATGCGTCTGTCGGAGGCTCTTTGGGTTTTCGACCTATTGCCCCGAAGACTTTAGGGGGCCCAGGTAAAATATCTGAGGTAATTATTACTAAGGTATGCTATACGTGTCTCAGATTGGCCACGGAGGACCTACGCACTGGCGATTTTTTTTGAGACAAGCTCTCAATGAACACACAACGTGGTGACGCCACGGCAGTGCTTGGCGCCTCGTATGGACAAGTGTCTTGTGGTTGACACCAGATTTGGACTTATGTAGTTTGCTTTCACGTTCACTGGGGGACAATTGTTCACATTCCATTATGAGTTAAATAAAATGTGTTTATGTGCAAACCTAGTAATTCCATAAGGAATTAACGCCTGATAGAGGCAACGGACATTTGCAGTCATACTGCGAGGCAATTTGAAATTTTTGTAGAGCAACGGTTTTGGCCCTATTGATTAGATAACACATACCGTGCCGAACACCGTCCGTCTTAAACTCCAGAAAGTCCACATCCAAGTATTGCATCCTTTCCGTCATGCCGGCAGATGTAGCAGGGCATAAGATCTTTTGTCCACATGGTCCGGCTGTTGGCAGCCGGGGTGCTCCACCCACTCGCTCTGCCAAACATCGACAGTGGCGTAACTTGCACTATTAAGATCACTCACGTGCAAGCTAAAAACGATCTAACCACTCTGAGAGGTAGGACTAGTTTTGTTCATTCTTCTGTCTGCTAGCTAGATTTACGACAATGAACGGATATGTTTGATTACACGGATACGTTTATTCACACGTACTTTACTTGTACATCGATATGCAGTTTTGACCTCAGTCTTAATTTATTGCTTCTGTGCATCACTAGCAGTCTGCGTGACTAGTGTGGAACTCACATACCCACTAACACCCAGATTCCTCCCCACTCCCCAGGCTCGGTACTACTTTGGCATTACTTCGAAGCCGTGGGAAAGGCCTCTCTGCCGTCATCCTCTATTTACCTCCTTTCTTCTCTATCATCCCGCATGTTTTCCTGCGGTTGGATAGAGGGTTACTGCTATTTTTTTAAACCGTCCTGTGAGGACCCAGCTGCTCCCCCTCCTCCCCCCTTCCTAGGCTTCTTGTCTCGACCACTTTCCCGAGACATAATTTAAGCCGTTCCCGCCTGGCCGTTTTCGTGGCTGTCTTCAGTGTCAAAACGGCGTCAAACAAGGTCGTCGCCTCCTTCCATGCCTCCGCCGAAGTCATCATATGAACAACTACCTCCCTGATAGGCCGGTCTCTCACAGCGGCTGGTCCTGCTCCCCGCGCTTCCCTGAGTGTATCACACCGCAGAACAGTATGCATCACGGTGCCCGCCTGTCTGTTTCATGGCACGCACACTTGAATTGATCCACGCATGCTTGCGATAACTTTCAATTCAATTGAAGAATTGTCACCAACTCAGTCAGGCATGCCCCGTGTTTCAGAGGCCCACCATCATTTTCGTACACGACTTTGATTTGGACAAGCGTTTGACTCCCACTATCAAGTATCTTAAATATGTACATGTCCTGAGGCTTCACAGTTCTGCATCTTCTCACGACTGCCCTGTTAATATCGGCAGTCACAGCAAAACAAAGGCATGCTTCTTTCAATCAATCAAACGCACCTTTATTTTGTCAAAGGGGAATATGCTACAATATTTACATTTAATCAATCATATTTATTTCACTAAAATTGAGTACGTACAAAATAGTTCATGTTATTATAAAGCATAACTATTTGTTGTCCTGCCGTTCCACCGAGAGAATACGTGTAAAGATCTTTGTTGCAGTGTCGGACAATCAACCGCGTGGTACTTAGCGCATTGCTGCGAGCAGAACCGACAAATACACCGAGTACTATAGTCTTCATGAAACTCCCTACGGGAGCATACGAGGTGATGGAACCCGAGTACGGTGTACCTGGTATATATATGCCTTGTGACGGACTGCGCGCCGTCCGTTTAATTTGATATTTGGCGCCAATTCCGCTGCTACAAGGCAACGTGCATGCAAACGAATCTATACAAATGCAATGTGCATTGCATGTGAAATAAACCATAATGCGCTCTCCGGGATCACAGCGTTAACTAGGGCGGACTAAGATAATAAGGTTAACAACCTCCGACACCGACCGGCGGACATCTCCGCCAGGCAGACACTCGCTGGCTAGACGTCACAGAGTCAGGGTGGTAACAGCTCCGAGCGAACTGCGCCAGTGCGGCGGCCACCCACCCACGTCTACCGCCACTAGCTACTGGGAGCCGGGAACGTATAATCCCTTTGCGAATACTGTGTATTCCTTCAGTGGTAGCCTAGTTAGTTAGCGGTTGGTAACATGCCTGTCATTGCAGGCCACCCCGGCCCACAACTAAGGAGACTTAAAGACGTCGAGCGTTCTTACCTTCGTCGCTGCCTCCGTGCGTCGCCACTCTCCCCAAAAAATGGTTAAGTGGCTTCTTCGATGGCATACGCAGCCTAAGCCGAAGCATCTCCACCATCGGCGCACAGTCCGACAATACACGAAGCGGCTTCTCGCCTTGATTGAAAGGCAGAGTACTTGCTTCATGTACAGTGTGAAGCACTTTTCAAGCAACTTAAAATTAGCTTGAGATAGGTGTTGCCACACTCTCTCTAAACTATACGCCAACTTTGGCTGAGTTTTTAACGTAAACAAGCGCACTGCCGTACCGACGGACACTCGCCGTACATCTACGACCCTACGTAGAGAGCTGCCAGTGCCGGGTTAACACTGTTCTCGATGTGTGTATATACAATATTTACATTTTACAAACTGTTACCTAAAATCAAAGAACAGTCAAGTCACGTGTGTGCCGACATCTGCGCCACAAGCATTTTGAGTTCTCAGTGCTCTAGCCATCCGCCAAGAAAACATGTTATTTACGCGATCCGTCTTTGCAATTTGTTTAGACGAGATGGTGCTGCCGCTTCTAAGATTGTTTACACGAATGGTAAAATAGTTAGATAAATTTGATGATTTTATAATTTGATTGTACATGCGATAGTCCGCTTTGGACTGCAGTTCCCAAACAGGGCTTAGCACAATCGAATTTTGGGCAATGTTACACCTTTTTGGGACACGACGAATGAACTTACTCTATACCCGTTCCATTGCTTCAATGTATTTGCCTATCAAACAAATGCGCTAAACTTAAATGGCGCCATTGACTTAACCAACTAAATAAATGGCAATAAGATACCTAATTGATTTACATCCGCGCCTCCAAGAACCAGAAGATTAAGTTGGAATTTAGCGTAAACCTAGTGCTTGATCTGTGAAACTAAACAGCTGTAGGACAACTTACCAATTTCCAATGACTTGCATATTTATCGAACCCAACAACACACAGAGTTAACGAAACATTACACCAAAAGCAGTGGTCATGTCTAGTTACAAAAACACATTATTCAGTTGGCAATAATTAAGTGGGGGTAAGCACAGCCTAATTTACCCAACCCCTTTGAATACGACTAGAATTAAAAACATCTTTTATATATATATATATACAGGTTTATTTCACCAGAAATTGGTAGATGCTACCTAAAATTCATATCGGCTAATAACATCTTTCACTACTGCATGCATTGAACCAGCTTCTATTTCCTTGCATTGCAGTATGTGGTATCGGTCAATATTACATGTGCCACAATGTTTACATACGCAATCTTCAATTTCAAAGCAATACCCTTTTAGACATTTATATTGGTGGTAGCCATGCCAGGTAAGTCTGCAGAGTACCCGTCTGTTCACTTGCATTCCCTGCTTCCAACGGTCTGTCGTGAATGCAGGACCGTCAGTGAAATTCTCTATGGCAAAGCTCCAAATACGCTTTTCTCTGTATGCGCGATATTGCTCTACGACGAGTGGGCTAAAAACGTATTTGTCCAAGATAAGATCTTCCACAAAGCTTCGTTCTTGGCATAGTTCCATCGCCAAGGTTGTCGATGCGTTACGCGGCAGTCCGAGCATATATTTCACAAAATTTGCTTTTATTTTGTCTATCTCCTTAATGTTGTCTAAGGTTAAGTTTGGTGCAATGGCCCGAAGGCAGTAAGTTATAATCGGAGCTATTTTTATCTTAAAAAGGTTCATTCCAGTCTTAATGTCAATTTGGGTAAGATCTCCGAGTAGCGTCATGGCCGATACTGTTTTTGCACGTTTGTTCTCTATGTGCTTTGTAAAAGATAGGCCAGGGGTCAAGATTACTCCGAGATAGCTAAATTGACTTACTAATTCAATATTTTGGTTATTGACCCTGATGATGTGGTCAAGACTGGCGTATCGACCTCCTCGGGAAAATCGAAGAACTTTTGTCTTGGATATATTAATTGTCAGCTTATACTGTGCGCACCATTGGCTCATTTCATTCAGGTAAAACTGTAGATGTGGTCTTGACTTGGCCATTATGATGAGATCGTCAGCGTAGAATACATGCGGGGCTTTACCATTTCGAAGTATTTGGCTTAACCCTGTGACATAAAGGATGAATAAGAAAGGGCTTGCCGTGTCGCCTTGTGCTAGCCCAATTGTCTGTTTAACTTCTTGCGCAATACAGTGAGGCCCATTTCTGATTGTGATATAGTTCGCAGTGAGAATGCTTCTCATTAGGTTAAACATTCGACCTTTGATGCCAAAATGCTGTCGCATAATATCCAGAAGGCAGTCTCTAGGTACACTATCAAAAGCAATTTTGAAGTCAACAAACGCTGCGTAGGTCATCTGTTCGTCGTTGGAAACGTTCCCGCACGTGACGAAGGACTTCCCTGAGAGCTCGTTCAGTTGAGCGACCTTCCAAGAACCCATTCTGTTCCGTTGGTATTAGGTCTTTAAAACATCTTTTAAGGAGGTTGTTTTTAATTCTAGACTATCCTTCGTTCCTTACGGGCTTGGTACTTAACCTGAGGTATATCTTCAATGTACCGAGGGCCGAACATCTTTGAATACGACTAATAACCCCGCACCACTCTCTTAATAATAAATGATTTGATTAATATAACACTCGGTAACTTAAAAATCTTGTAAGAAAAGGTAAATGGTTAAGTCGTTAAGGGACAATAGTATTTCTTGGTAAGTTTTGTACACAGATGCCTTGAAATTTATAATTTGCCCTAATGTAAACACACACATTTTTGCTAACCTTAAATTGTAGTTTGTGGTATAACGGAAGGCAAGTTTTGATGTGCATTTAAATAATTTGTGGATAATACGGCTCCTTTGATAAAAATATATCTTGTACAATATTTATTGCATTTTAGGCCAGAGTATTCGTGAGTACAATTACACACTCGAGTACAGAACTCCCTAGCCGGAGCGTTGATGCCCCCGTGATCTTGCTAAAATCGATTAAGACGACCTTGAGCCTGAGGAGAAAATTTGACGACTTTATCGAAGTGTCTTCCGATCCTCTGCCATACAAAACAGGTATCGCCGTCATCCATGCTATCATTACTGTTTCGTCTACCTTGAGCAAGAAGACGACGCCTACTACATCGGACCCCGTTATCGTTGGCTTCGCTACTACTTCAAATACTTTGAATCTTGCCCGATTCCTCTTGGCGACTATTTTTTATTTCATGATCGCCTCGGCCGCACCACAAAGCACAGCATCTATGCCATAACAGTTGGCATTCGTATTATAGCACCCAATTTGTTTTAACTTCTCTGGTTTTTGCTCCTGCCATTGATACTAGCGATAATGGAATTGATCAATCTAGATGGCAAAAGCTACGACTGCATTCTGGTGTGCAATAAGAGACATGTAAATAAATGTAAGAATCAAACGTATCCGTTTTTATTATGAATGTAGTTCGCTGGCAGAATTATGAACAAAGATAGCCTACTTTTTGGACCTAATCGATCCACTCATAGAGTTCTTACCGATGTCGTACAATACGCTGACATTAATCTAGTCTACAAAGTAGAAAAACAAAACAGGACGAACTATGGGGAACTTCTACTATGTTTAAACTGTGCCTTCTGTGAAAAAACGTGACCGCAAAAGTTTTAACCATTTTGTTGTGTACATTTCTCGCATTTAATGGTCGACAATAGGCTCGAAACATCCACAGAACTCAAGAGACCGTTGGAGAGTAAAACTTCATAGAAGAAGACGTTTTATCGCAAAATCTACAATCGATCAAAAGTTCGCCTTTTACGGAATGCCACACGTTCTTTTGCTTTGCAATCATGGACCAGGTATTCATAACACTGCACACTTGAATTAATCAAAGCATGCTTATGAGAATATTCATTATGAGTTCATTTTCAAGTGAAGGTTTGTCACCAGTTTAGTCAGGCTTGTGTACACGACGTTTGTTTGGACAAGCATTTGACTCCCATTATCAAGTATCTTAGATATGCATATGGTCCGGAACTTCATCTTCCATCATCCTCTAAGGACTACTCTGCTACATTCAGCAGTCTGAGCAAAAAATGGCATGCTCCGTTCATTGAACAAATGCGTTGCACACGGTGCACTCGACTTCAAGGACTAGATTAATGGCTATATTTTACCAAAGTTTAGTCACATCCGCGCATCCGAGAACCAGAAGATGAAGCTGGCGCTGATCTTCTATCCAGCCTAAACATACCGCTTAAGCGGCGAACCTGAGCTATTACTATATGACAACTTACTAGTTTCTAATTGCTTGCATACATTATCGATGGAGGCTCTAACAACCTATAGAGTTAATGGAACATTACGCCGAAAGCAGTGGCCACAAGTCTGATTACATAAATACACACATTGGTCGGTTAGCATATTTTTTTTATTTTATGGGCCGTCTTCTCCGGACGGCAAATTTATTCAAGTTCAATAACTCTTCATTGAGCTTGAAATTTCCATTATTACATAAATTCAAACAATTATAACTATTCAGGTAATTTTGCAGAAAAGGCTATCGCCCGTGTCTGCCTGTATATAGCTAAATAAGTGCAAGCACAGCCTGATCAAGCCTACCTATTTGAATGTGACTAATATACCCCACACTACTCTCACAGCGTTGAATGATTTGATTAATGTAGCACACCTTGTACGTGCTAAAATTTGCCGTAATACTTTTTTCATGAGAGATGAATCGTTGCGTCTCAACTTCACTATGAGCCTATCGACTCATTTCTAAGACGTTTAGTGCAAGTTCACCGCATGACGACCAGTTTCAAGTGGTCGTCATGCAGCCGCCAATCACGGAAGTGTCTCCTCTACCTTCAAGCAACAAAATCTCCTGTCTGTCTATGTGTGTCACTTCGTGGAGAGTGGGGGAATCTCTTCCGTCTCAAAGCGCGGGCTAGAGATTTCGCGAAGGTTGGCTTGTCTGCACAAACCGGAATTTACTCGTCCCGCCCCCCCCGACAGTAAGATGTCGCTATCTTGCGGCACTAAGTACAGCATTCGACTTTCGGCTGTGAAGACTCAGCGAGACTGTTCGTTTAGTGAGGCGCTTTGAAAAACGCCCCCTACCTCTGCATACTCCCTGTGGCGGTCTCTGCCTAGGTCAGTCTACTCGAATACCGGCCGCAACCTCCAAGACAATTTGAATATCGGCGTCTTACTACTGAACTTTGCAGCGCTTTGGGATCGGTCCACATTCAACAAGAATAATATGTATACATTCGTATTAAACTCGCTCGTCCAGGCACCGAGGTATGGATTTGAGGTATGAGGTGCATCGGCTGCATCAGATGATCCATCTAGTCTCGTGTTGCAGACGAACGATGCGGACGCATGTGAGATCGGTCCCGGAAAATATCATCGGATAGTAGTACGGGAGACTCCTTCGTTCGTTTCATTGTGTGGAACAGATAAACTTAGTGACTAGGAGTACACTGTGCACAAGAAAGGAGTCGTTGGTGAGTTGTCTCAAATTCTGTGAGTTTCTTATTCTCGTGCACGCCACGAAGTAACACAGCACTGCGTGGGCGCCGCCATCTTAGAACAGTGTAGGCTTGGCTTACAATTGCTCTGGCCGAGCGCTGTGTGCGAGAGAAGACGAAGCCATCTCGTCTCCGCGCGCAGTCCGACGGACAGTGCGGACGAAGACGAAGCAATCTCCTCTCCGCGCGCTGTCCGACGGACAGTGTAGACGAAGACGAAGCCGTCTCGTCTCCGCGCGCAGTCCAACGAAGCAGACCTGTGAGGCGATTTACCAAGTAGGCATTGCTTAGTCTAACACGCCCGAAAAAAAAAAAAAAACAAAAAAAAAAAACAACAAGATATGCCCGTACGCCGGTCGTCGGGCCATGCGAGGCCGCCGCCAGATCCTCCGCTGCCTACCAGCAAGGAGATAAGGAGCGACCTTAACGTTCCTGTTGAGGAACCGGGCCGTCCTGCCATTGACGTCGATGGTGTAGAATCTCTAAAGGAGATGGACCAGTCGTGCGCCGAGCCTGTCGGCATAAGAAAACGCCCGGCGGATACATCCCCGACGGGCCTTCGCTCCGACAAGAAGCGCATCTCTGACGTCGGTGACCAACACACCGGGACACTCAAGACCTCTGCGACGGAGGCGACGGACTGCGCGGAGGCGACGGACTGCGCGGAGGCGACGGACTGCGCGGAGGCTGATCGTAAACGGGGCTTTGACGCAGAGGCGGCATACGGCCGGGCGTTAGCGGTCCTCAAGGGAGATGTTAAGACAGTGTTAGAGGCCTGCAAGTTAAGGAATACCAGGATGGAGCTAAAAGAGGTATCAGAGAAACTGGACCTGGATCTCCGCAGGGTCGAAACTGCGGTGGACTCCTTTAAGGTTTCTCTGCGGACCTCGCTGGAGGACGCGGAGGAGGAGATCGGGAGCCTCCGGGCCTTGTTGGAGGCGGCACAGAGGGAACGAGATGAGTTGCTGGCGCGGCCTCCTCAATCTTCGGACCCTTCAGCAATCTGCCTGCGCTGCGCCCCGGCGGATCCTGAGGCTGCCCGAGTGTATCTGGAATCGCGTATCGCGGCGGCGACGACGGCTGAAGACTTTGCTAAACTAACGGGCCTATTCTGGCCTCTGAGCTCCCTTCGGCAGGTTCCTCCATCTTTCGAGAATATCACTTCCCTCAGAGAAGTGAGGGGCGTGCTGGTCGTCCCGGGGGCAAAGGCTGACTCGGAGGCACTCGCCGGTCTCGCTAGTCAGTTTCCCTCTCTACCGCGGCTGCTTACACAGCCCCCAGGTACGGCGGCGGTGTTGCATACCACAGACACCTGGGAGACCCTCGCTGGGTCTCCAGGCAACGGAGGTGAAGATCGCCACCTTGTAGTAGGCATTTTACATCCCAACAAGCCCTGCGATGAGGCTGTTATCACTCTGTTCTGCTCCGTTATTGATCGCATGACCCAGCTCTCAACCTCAGCGAGCACGGAACCCCCTCTCCTATACGTCGCCCACCAGTGGCGATCAGAGACGACGCAGCGGATTCTGGCGGCTCTCGTGGCCCAGTCATCACGAGATGGCCTTATAGAGCTTTGCCGGGCAGACAGGCCGCAAGCAGGTCGGTCGCCAATGAGTGCGAGTAAAGCCCCGCCACCGGCCCCAGTCCTGGCGGGACAATTGTCTCTCAGGGTCAGGGTCGGAGAGGGCCACACCTGGGCCGACACAGTGAAGAATCTACGAGCTCATCTGGCCGACAACACACAAGTGGAGTCGGCTGTTAGCGGCCTCGTCAGGAATAATGACGGTGACGTCATTATCCGACTACGGGGCATCACCCAGGATCTCGGGGCTCAGTTGGCAGAAGACATCAGCAAGGCAACTGGCCACCAGACTGACAGCCGAATCAGTGACGGCTTGCGAGAAGTGGCCTTATGGGGCATTAATCCTCTGGCCAGTGCTAGAAGGATAGAGACAGACATCCGTCAGCTACTGGCGGCCACTGAGGCGGTTCCTATAGTGGCTAGTGACCCACGCCAGGGCCGCACCACGACCCGCTGGTACACGTTGCTGAAGGTGACGGCCCCTACAGCCCGGTGGCTTCAGGCCCAGCGATCTATCCTGATCGCGGGCAGCAGGTGCAGGCCCGAGGTCTGGGAGAGGTTGCCCACGTGCTTCAACTGCCAGAGACCCGGCCACAAGGCTGCTACCTGCACGGCACCCAAAACGGCCGCCCGCCTCTGTCGTCGATGCGGATCGCCAGACCATGCGGTGGCTGCGTGTAAAGCCGAGACAACACACTGTATTGTGTGCGAGGTCTCGGGCCACAGAGCCGACAGTATGGCCTGCCCGTCATACCGCACACAGCTACAAGAATCACGTAAGCGGAGGGAGTCTATTTCACATGGAGAGCCAAAAACAGGTGGCGCCCTACCAGAAGCATCCAGACCCGCTGAACACGCGTTGGATCGAGGGCGGCGACAATTTTGCCGTAGGACCCTCGCGCCGACGGAAGACTGGCAAACGGCGGGCAATGCCTCCCAGGTTGAAACCCCCCAGGAAGAGTAATGGTCAGGTTTCTCCAGGTAAACCTCAATCGGTGCCGGGCGGCCCACGACCTACTGAACGCATACACCACACAACACCAGGTAAGCCTTTGCCTCTTATCAGAACCAAATGTGTACATCTCTCGTTCAACACCTAACATGTACACTGATGCACAAAGGAATGTGGCCATCTGGTGGACACGTCAAGACGCGACGCTCTCCCTCACCGATTGGGGTCATGCTGAAGGCTTCGTGTGGGCGTACCTTCCACACAATAATATCGTTGTATATTCGTGTTATTTTTCGCTTAATAAAACTCTGCATGACCTGGAGGGCTACCTGGATAGGCTATCGGTGTCAATAGCATCTCACCGATACCCAAAACACTCACTGCTTGTCACGGGGGACTTCAATGCGGTGCACACTGCCTGGGGGGGTCACCGTGCCACCGACAAAGGCGCGACTCTTCTTGACTGGATGTCCGAGCACAACATGACCCTGGCCAACCATGGCGACGTTCCTACGTTCGCGCGCCGAGGTCAAACATCGTTCTTAGACCTCACCTTTGCGGACCCGAGCGCCCTACGACGGATACAAGACTGGAAGGTCCAGGAGAACGAGGAAACCTTGAGCGACCACCGCTATCTAACGTTTGAATTGCTCTCGCCGATCACGCGTTGTCCCGATACGCGGAGGCGCACGTGGCAGATGCGATACATCAACAAAAAGGCTCTTCAGACCTTCTTTAGAAACCGGTTCAATCGCTTGGCGGACACTCCATTAGACGCGGATACCCTGGCTAAAATCCTGGCGGCTGCCTGCCGGGCGGCCGGGGGCCCAGCCAGACGTGGCGGCACGAGAGCCCGGCCTGCTAAACCTTGGTGGAGCTCGGTTATTCAGACAGCCCGTGTAGACTGTTTACGCGCGAACCGCACACTGACACGTGCACGCTCTTGGCTGGCGAAACGAAGACGACAGGGGCACAATGTCGACCCTCTGGCAGATGCCACTGCCAGGGTTGAGCGCCTAGGGGACCTTTATCGTACGCATCGACTCTACTTACGAAAGCTCATTCAGCAGGCAAAAGTCGAATCCTGGAAGGCCTTGGTGGATTCGGTTGAGGTGGACGTGTGGGGTCTTCCCTATCGAATCGTTATGGGCAAGCTCCGCGCACTACCACCACCTCTCCCGGCAGAAGAAATTCGCCGGGTAGTTCTCAAGCTCTTTCCGCAACAACCGGCCCGCGTTCATACCAGCATTCCCGTTGACCCTGAACAGATCCCGGAAGTAACAACAGAGGACATAATAGAAGCGGCGGAGCGGCTAGCACCGGGTAAAGCCCCGGGCCCGGACGGGGACCCACCGGACGTGGTGCGACTGCTGGCACGATCCTATCCCAAGCCTCTTGCAAAGCTAGTGTCACGCTTGCTCGTAGAGGGTCGCTTTCCCACCCAGTGGAAACGTGCCCATTTAGTACTGATACCGAAGCCGAACGCCTCACCCGGCTCGTTAGCGCATCGCCCCATATGCTTATTCGACGCTGTAAGCAAACTGGTCGAAAACGTGCTCGTTCGGCGTTTAAACGACGAACTGGAGGCGAGAGATGCCCTCTCAAATAACCAATACGGATTTCGCAGGGGCCGATCCACCCTTGACGCCGTGGAGCGAGTCATAGAGGCGGCTCGCGCCGAGCAGCAGCGGCCACTTTGGTCACGCAACTACGTGCTATTGATATTGCTGGACGTCCGCAATGCGTTCAACACCGCCAACTGGTCGACAATAATGAGTGCGCTCGAGCATAAGGGGATCTCCCCGTACCTGCGGCGCATACTATCATCGTACCTGGAGGAGCGGACACTCCTCACGCAAGGCGAAACCCATCAAATTACGGCGGGGGTGCCGCAGGGCTCCGTACTCGGCCCAGTTCTATGGAACGTGGCATACGATGGTGTCTTGCGGCTCGACGACCTGCCGGATGGGGTGGAGACAATCGCCTACGCGGATGATCTTGCACTGGTAGTCACCGCTCGCACATGGACTATCCTGGAGGCCAGGGCAAACACGGCTCTTGACCGGATAAACAGGTGGATGACTGAACATCACCTGGAGTTAGCACCACAGAAAACCGAGGCCCTTTTTCTAACAGGACGCAGGCGGATAGGGCCTATGTCTCTGGAGCTCAACGGGCACGCTCTCACGCCGTCCCGCCACGCCAGGTACCTAGGGGTGACCTTGGACACAAGTCTAACTGGCCTGCCCCACATTAGGCAGGTTACGCAAAAGGTGGCAAGAGTATCGGCCAACCTGGCCCGAATACTACCCCGGGAGGGAGGGGCGTCCGATCCCAAACGGCGTCTACTAGCTGCTGTTGCAGAAGCGGTCGCGCTCTATGCCGCGCCAGTGTGGGCGGACTTAGCACTCAGGACGGACACGGCCCGCCAGGCTCTGCGCCGCTTCCAACGGGGTGTGGCAATTCGGGTTAGCCGGGCGTACCGAACGGTCTCCACGGACGTCCTGCTTGTTCTCGCATGCCTGCTTCCATGGGACATGCTGGCGGAGGAGAGGAGTAGGCGTAGATTAAACGGAGAGATATCATGGACCGAGGCTCGAGAGGCCACACTCGCCGCTTGGGCGGAGATGTGGACCCACCCGCCTGCCGGAGACACGAGAGGCACGTGGACACGCTTCCTCATCACGGACTTGCGCAAGTGGTATACGGCACAGGGACCAATGACATATTACGCTGCCCAGGCGCTGAGCGGACATGGTCAGTTTCAGGCGTACATGATGAAGATCGGAAAAGCCGCGACGGACATATGCGTTCTCTGCGACGCCGGAGTGCCCGATGATGCCGCGCATACAATTGAGACATGCACGGCGTTGTCTGCGTACCGCGATAGCTCACCGTTTACCCTACGGGCATCTACCGCGCAAGTGATCGTCACGCACATGGTCGACTCAACGACTAATTGGGGTGCTGGCCTAAAATACCTCGACGGGCTCATGCGCGAAAAGATCCGGCTGGAGAATAATCGCCGGGCGCGATTCGTCGCCCGGAGCCCCCCTGATTTAACCCAGCAGGACTTACCTGCTCGGGATGCACCTACAGACTAAGGAAAGGGTTGAAGCGTGAGACTCCTCCCTCCTGGTCTCGAGGTAATGGTTCACAATTCCGAACCAGGAGGGGGTTCCGGGGGGGGGGGGGTGGTTTTTAGTGGGTAGTACGCTCGGATTAGAGTGAGTCGCGTATTCCCTCTCCGAGCGTCTAGCCCCACACTACCCGTCATTATATCGGCGGGTGTGCGTAAATGCATTTTCCATCCCTTAAAAAAAAAAAAAAAGATGAGCCATCTTGAAGACCGTTTATATACATTGAGAAACCTTTTTAAACTGCAGCATTTCCTTTAAACTTTTTTTTTTAAATTTGATGGGGGAGTTGGATGGTAATGCACCATCTCTTTTTATTGAGACATCTGTGCTCCCCGTTTTTTTTCGATCATGGTAGATTTTTAATCCACTTTGACATTCACCGTGTTTAAATTGAGAACCATGAAAACCAATTTAGGAGTGGCCGGTCTGGGTCTCGAACCCAGGCCTCCCAAATGCTGGACAGAGGGTGTTGCCACTAAGCCATCTTGCTCGGTTTAGTCGTTTTAATGACCAAAAAACATGTACCGCAGCTTATTAGATTAGACGGTTTTCCAAAACCGGGTTGGAACATTCCAGTAAATAATATGTCCAGCGTTGCTGACCGCAACTTTGACAAACATATTTTTTTCACGCTCTGACAACTACATTTTAGACGCTCGTGATGGGCTAAGTTGCCGGTGGCACGATATCGTCTAAATGCATCTATCGTCATCGCGTTCTCGTACTGGAATAATTAGGCTTTCTCCACCAGAGGTATGTAGCAGCAGGGCAATGACAACCACGTCCAACAAATTCAACCAGCACGGCCGGGGCTCGAACTAGACATGTTTTGCTAACCGTGGTTGCCATGGCAATGCCCCGTTTCGAACGGTGCGTTAGCCGCCTAGGCCACTGCCACTACATGATGCACTACCTTCGTGCTAGCCAGGTCGCGCACAAATTATACAGTAAAACGTGTACGCGTGGCGAATCGAAGAGTAAGACGACACATTTTTTATTGGGTTTCTTCAACGTGTCTGGGGTAAGGGCTGGCGTCATATAGATGAGTGGGCCGTCTTCGACTTCTGAAAAGGCTGCTTAAACGCTTGAGCGTAAGGCAGATTGTATCTTCGTTGCCAAGTCTCTGTGGAAAGCCATCAGATAGACAAGCCGATTGCAGTGCGTTCTCTAGACATCCAGGATGAGGTTTGAGGAATGCAGTCTTAACTCTATCAAGATCGACGATGCTCGCTGGTCCGAGGTAAGGCCATATTAACAACATCAAGAGTATTTTGGTGGCGGTCCTATCAGAATCAGACCAGAACCCCCCCCCGAAGAAGTGGAGCATCCGAGGCTAAGTGAAGACTGTTGGCGTTAACGGTCGAGGAGTTAGCTGACGTCTAGGCGGCTTCCGTCTGGGCCAATTTGGCTCTACACTTACATCAGCTGCTGACGAAGGCGGTTAAGCTGGAAGTGGCCGTTGTATTACAGCTCACCGGCCACCCAGAGCTCCCTGATTCGAGCGCTGATGCCCCGTCATGTTGCCAAAATCGGTTATGATTATTATCGAGCCTGCAAAGGAGGTCTGGATGGTCTGAGTTCTTTGATATAAAGTTACCTATTAATATTTTAGTGCATTTTGACCACAGTCATTGTAAATGCAATTAAATAATCGAGTACACACGGCTTAAACAATAAACATTTACAAGTTTCTATTCATTAGTTATTACGTGTTAACAGATACTGCTATTAAGTACAGCCTGTGCTTAACTGAGCTAGTGAAGAATGCGTCTCGTCAAAGTAATCTGATAATGCGTTCTCTCGTCATTAAAAACACGAGCTTCTAGGCAGAGCTGCAGAACATTGAGCCATGTCTATACTATCTTACGTATCATAGTGTAGGACATATATAAGAGCCGGCACTTTTTAAAGCACGGACGAATGGCACTCACAGAAAATATGATTTGGCTAACACAAAAAGTAGCATCTCACAACACTTCCATGCAGTTTGTCAGACATCAATTCACCGCTTCAACGGGTGATCAGTTTATACTCTAGGAGCATAAGGGCGTCATACAAATGTTTCCAGATTTCATAGATTGTAACCTCAAGCTTTTTTAAGAGATTGGCCTAGTGCTATATCTTTGTCGTTTCAGAATGCGTTTTATCGTCGACTTTTGGACGTCCCTCATGGCGGGACCCTCGATACCAAGCATACGGAGTCGCCGTCGCTCAAGCTCTATTCTAAATATGGGCTTGATGTTCTTCAAATGTTAGCGTAAAATATGGCACGCTGACACATTGAACTGCTGTAAAACCACAAGGCATCTAAAAATGCTGTAAAAACACAGAACACTCAAAAATCCTAGCTGATTCCTCTACCTATTGGCAGATCGGCCTAATTAGCTTCGGAAACCTTTGGCAAGCTTTTACTGGTGTCGTGAACACTCGTCTTCTATCGAAAACTCCTACCTGCTTTGAACACATTTGGTCTCTTCTCTGGCAACCTGTAGATTCTTAGTTCCGACGAGCCGTCTCGTGCTGCTTTCACTCACAAATAGGGGGAAATGTTCTGGCGATAACCAGGAAAGCATAGTCGAGGTCTCAACTAATCTATAGGGCCAAGATCCGTCCGAAGGTCTGAAGTGTTTGTCATAATCAGAAACCCAACATCAAAAACATGAACCTAGCTGATATTAGTAAGTCATTTATCACACAGTTTTATGTTGATCGCATATTATAAATAACACAAAACATCATAGGAACTAGATTCCCCAATTAAAAATAATACAAACAAAATCATATAAATATATATATATATATATATATATATATATATATATATATATATATATATATATATATATATAAATATATATATATATATATATATATATATATATATATATATATATATATATATATATATATATATATACTGTGTATTTTTGCCTGAACATGAATTGGGAAATACCAACAAAATCCTTCTCGACCTCAAGAAACCGATTACACGACTAGCATTTTATCAGCATATATTCGAGACTCGCATTAGCCTCGTCAGAAGAGGCGTTTCTTAACTGCTCCGTGCCGCAAAAATAGAACCTCCCCACGAGACCCCCGTGAGCTTCTGTGTGAGTGCCGAGATCGTCATCAACTTCGACAGGAAAGGGCATCTAGAGAGGATAAGCGCCATTACCCTTTCTACTTTGTGAGTCCGTATAATGAAATTAGTATAAATAGAAAGATCTGAGCTTAGTATAGTTACTGTAAATCTAAGCATCTACTCGATTGCTACAATGGCTTCTGTGAAGTTTATCTTTATTGTGGTGGTGTGCATCTTGCTCGGGCATAGTCTTGACGCCCGGCCAGCTGGTGCGGCTACAAGAGGCGACCACCAAAAACCGATCCAGAGGCAAAGGCCCTTATATCAGCGGTTGACGCAGACGGTTGGGCAGGAAGCTACCGTTCCGACACAGCTCACCGATAAGCCAAAGCTCCCTGGTTCGAGTTCTGATGGCTCCGTAATGTTGCCGGAATCAGTTACGATCACCATCGAGGCTCCGGAGGAGGTTTTTGAAGACTTCATTGAAGTGGCTTCCGATCCTCGGTCAGATTACCACAATTCGTGTGGAGATCTCTCAAAGGAAGACCCCTTGAATCAGCTGTACATGAAGTCGGTTGAGCCGGACGTAACCGATTCGATGCAGCTCATCGACTGGGCCGAGCTCCCTGATTTGAGCGCTAATGTCCGCTTCCATCCGCTGTTCACGAAAACGATTGAACCGAAAATTACCGTCTCCATGCAGCTTCCTGGCTCGAGCGCTGATTCCATCGCCATGCCGCCAGGATTGGTCACGATCACCATCGAACCTGTGGAGGAGGAATTTGGCTTTCTTGAAGTGGTTTCCGAGCTCCTGCCACAAAACTACAATTCAGGTGTGGACATTTTAGAGGAAAGCCTGCATCATTATTGTCATCCGCGCCTCTGCCGCAACTCAGTCTACCCGGGGCAGGAAGAATACGTCAACTAAATGAAACCACGCTGTTGCTACAGGAAAAACACAGCATACGCACTACAAAACATACTAACACAAATGGCAGTAGCACACGTATTATCGATCTAAATGTATTACAAATTCTCCGTTTTTTTTTTTGTCATTAATACTTGTGATAATGGAATTTAATAATGTAAACGGCTGACGCAATTGCCTGTTAATATACAAGTAAAGTACGTGTAAATAAATGTCAGAATTAAACGTATCCGTTGATTGTCGTAAATCTAGCTAGCAGACAGAAGAGTAAACAAAATTTGTCCTACGTTTTAGTCTTATTCGGTCCGCTCTAAGAGTCTAATGCGCACGATCCTTTCCGATGCGTACTTGAATTTGTGTAGTCAACCAAGTGGAAAAACAACGAACTCTAAGGAACTCTGGCAGCTGCTTAAAGTGGTCCTTTCGTGAGAAAAAAACTTAACCGTTGACGTTTTAACCAACTATTGCGCAATTTATTGATGCACATTTCCTAGTTTATAAGATCCACAGAATTCAAGAGGACGTAGAAGAGTCATACTTTGTAGAAGAAGGCATCTACTTAGACTGATAATCAAACATTCGCCATTGGCGCAATGCTTCACGCTCTTTTGCTTTAGACTATTGCATAGTCCTTTTTTTTATCCAGGAGGTTTCGAGAATGCATGCGTGACTAGCAGCCTGTGTGACTAGTGTGGAACTCACATACCCACTAACACCCAGATTCCTCCCCACCCCCCAGACTCGGTACTACCTTGGCATTACTTCGAAGCCGTGGGAGAGGCGTCTCTGCCGTTTCTCTCTACTCAGCTCTACCTCTCCTTATTGTCCCGCATGTTTTCCTGCGGTTGGATAGGGGGTTACTACCATTTTGTAAATTGTCCTGTGAGGGTGCGTCGTGGCCATGAGGGCCCGGCTGCACCCCATCCTCCTCCCTCCCTAGGCTCCTCGTCTCGACCACTTTCCCGAGATCCGCTCAAGCCTTTCCCGTCTGGCCGTTTCCTCGGCTGTCTTGAGTGTTGGTATAGGCTTGTCGCTTTAAGGTCTTCTCGCTACTCTTGTGTACTGACTTTAGCCCCTTCAATGGTCAGCGGCGCTGCCCAGGCAGGTTATGCTGTTTTGTACGCGGAGAGAAATAAGTGTCGCAAGTATGCGTCTGTCGGAGGCTCTATGGGTTTTTGACCTATTGCCCCGGAGACTTTAGGGGGCCCAGGTAAAATCACTGAGGTAATTATTACTAAGGTATGCTACACGTGTCTCAGATTGGCCACGGAGAACCTACGCACTGGCGATTTTTTTCGAGGAAAGCTCTCAATGAACACACAACGTGGTGACGCCACGGCAGTGCTTGGCGCCTTGTATGGACAAGTGTCTTGTGGTTGACACCAGATTTGGACTTATGCAGTTTGCTTTCACGTTCACTGGGGGACAAATGTTCACAGTCCATTATGAGTTAAATAAAATGTGTTTATGTGCAAACCTAGTAATTCCATAAGGAATTAACGCCTGATAGAGGCAACTGACGTTTGCAGTCATACTGCGAGGCAATTTGAAATTTTTGTAGAGCAACGGTTTTGGCCCTATTGATTAGATAACACATACCGTGCCGAACACCGTCCGTTTTAAACTCCATAAAGTCCATCCAAGTATTGCATCCTTTCCGTCATGCCGCCAGATGTACCAGGGCATAAGATTTTTTGTCCACATGGTCCGGCTGTTGGCCGCCGGGGTGCTCCACCCACTCGCTCTACCAAGCATCGACAGTGGCGTAACTTGCACTATTAAGATCACTCACGTGCAAGCTAAAAACGGTCTAACCATTCTGAAAGGTAGGACTAGTTTTGTTCATTCTTCTGTCTGCTAGCTAGATTTACGACAATCAACGAATATGTTTGATTACACGGATACATGTACTTTACTTGTACATCGATATGCAGTTTTGACTTCAGTCTTAATTTATTGCTTCTGTGCATCACTACTAACTGCGTGACTAGTGTGGAACTCACATACCCACTAACACCCAAATTCCTCCCCACTCCCCAGGCTCGGTACTACTTTGGCATTACTTCGAAGCCGTGGGAGAGGCCTCTCTGCCGTCCTCCTCTATTCACCTCTTTTCCTCTCTATCATCCGCATGTTTTTCTGCGGTTGGATAGGGGGTTACTGCTATTTTGTAAACCGTCCTGTGAGGGCCCGGCTGCTCTCCCTCCTCCCCCCTTCCTAGGCTTCATGTCTCGACCACTTTCCCGAGACATCATTCAAGCCGTTCCCGCCTGGCCGTTTCCGTGGCTGTCTTCAGTGTCAAAACGACGTCGAACAATTTCGTCGCCTTCTTCCATGTCTCCGCCAAAGTCATCATATGAACAACCGCCTCCCTGATAGGCCGGCCTCTCACAGTGGCTGGTCCTGCCCCCGCGCTTTCCTGAGTGCATCACACCGCAGAACAGTATGCTCTATGGTGCCCGCCTCTCTGTTTCATGGCACGCACACTTGAATTGATCGACGCATGCTTGCGATAACGTTCAATTCAATTGAAGAATTGTCACCAACTCAGTCAGGCATGCCCCGTGTTTTTGAGGCCCACTATCACTTTCGTACACGATTTTGATTTATACAAGCGTTTGACTCCCACTATCAAATATCTTAAATATGCACATGTTCTGAGGCTTCACAGTTCTGCATCTTCCCACGACTGCCCTGCTAATATCGGCAGTCACAACAAAAAAAAGCGTGCTTCATTCAATCAATCAAACGCCCCTTTATTTTGTCAAGGGGGGATATGCTACAATATTTACATTTAATCAATCATATTTATTTCACTCAAATAGAGTACGTACAAAATAGCTCATGTTATTATAATGCATAAATATTTGTTGTCCTGCCGTTCCACCGAGAGAATAAATGTAAAGATCTTTGTTGCAGTGTCGGACAATCAACCGCGTGGTACTTAGCGCATTGCTGCGAGCAGAACCGACAAATACACCGAGTACTATAGTCTTCATAAAACTCCCTACGGGAGCATACGAGGTGATGGAACCCGAGTACGGTGTACCTGGTATATATATGCCTTGTGACGGACTGCGCGCCGTCCGTTTAATTTAATATTTGGCGCCAATTCCGCTGCTACAAGGCAACGTGCATGCAAAAGAATCTATACAAATGCAATGTGCATTGAATGTGAAATAAACCATAATGCGCTCTCCGGGATCACAGCGTTAACTAGGGCGGATTAAAGATAATAAGGTTAACAACCTCCGACACCGATCGGCGGACATCTCCGCCAGGCCACACTCGCTGGCTAGACGTCACAGAGTCAGGGTGGTAACAGCTCCGAGCGAACTGCGCCAGTGCGGCGGCCACCTACCCACGTCTACCGCCACTAGCTACTGGGAGCCGGGAGCGTATATTCCCTTTGCGAATACTGTGTATTCCTTCAGTGGTAGCCTAGTTAGTTAGCGGTTGGTAACATATGGTGTCAGAAGAAAACGAGACGAATCGGTGATCATCAGTGGACCCAGTTGTATACTGGTCCAGGAGGCACGCTGCTCTGCAGATTCCGTCCGCAAGCTTACAAGCTCAGCCAAGTTTTGTCGGTGTTGTCAATCCTACTGCGTCATGGCCAACGCCAGTTCCGCCATGCTAAGTGACGACGAGAGCCTAGGGCTATCGGCCAAGACCGAAGGCATAAATAGGGCACACGCGAACGCAATCAGGGCACAGTTCAACGCTTAAGTCAGTACAAGACGAGCGTTGCGCGGTCGTTTGACTAAGAAGATCAACGAAATTGTCGAATTCATGGAGGACCATGGCGACGAAAACGCGAAAGAAAAGGTGGAAGACACGATCATCGTTATCGAGAGTCTATATAAGAAGTTGGTAGAGGTGGATGCGAAGATAGAGCCCGTCGCTTTCGAATTAATGGGCAAAGGTGACCACTTCATGGCCATGATCGAGCGCGCTTGCGAATACAACGAGAAAGCTTTACAGGCTTTCCGCATGGCAAAGAAATTTCTCGGTTCAGTGGCGGCGTCACCATCATCATCGACGGAGAGCTCAACATATTTACAAGGAACATCGCAACCAACACCAGCTCAACAGGTCATTGTTTACCAGGATCGTCATTCAGGAATACCTAAATTTTCGGGAGACCCGAAAAAAAATCCGCGAATGATACCAATTGCCCGAGATCTACGTATTGAACCAGCAACAGTTACCAACGATTGAGAAATTCAACAGCCTGGTGGGGGCTGCGGCGCGAAAAATTGCTCATTTGAACTTCGAGCCGGAGCAATTCTCAATTGCCCTCGAAAGAATCAAGAAACGGTTCGGGTGTAGCAAGATAGCCGAGGAGGAGCACATCAAGGAACTCCGTCGTATCTGCAACCAACGGGACCTACATAAAGCTGATAAGTTACACCATTTTGTATCGATAGTGACGCAGAATGTTAATGCACTCGTGGCATTGGGTAACACTCTTGAAGGTTTCTCACCAATTCTCGGTCCAATGATTCTAGATTGCCTGCCACAGAGTATCAGAGTTCAGTTCAAATGGTCGTATTCAAAAATAAAAGTCAACTACGGAGCAAGGCTGCCAGTTAAAAGAGCTCTTAGATTTCTTAGAGGATTTTGCGGCAGCTGAACGTTCAGCAAATACAAACTACAAGCCGAACAACAAACACAATCTTTCTCGCTATGCAGACAAACCCAAAAGTGGTTCAATTTATCAGTTAAATAAGCAACAAGTTGACAAAAAGCATTTTCGCAAACAGAACAAGCTTTCCATGCAGCTGCGGCTCCCCCCAAAGACGGTTGATCATTCGTGTATTTTCTGCGGAAACGATCATTCCAGCACGAAGTGCAAAAAGGTCCTAACGTTGGACGAGCGAAAGCAGTTACTAGAAAATCAAAGCGCATGTTTCAAGTGTTTAAAGCGAAACCATTTTGCGAAGAAGTGTAGGGTAAATATACCTTTATGTAACACTTGTAGTGCAAAACATTATTCAATAATGTACCCGAAATCAGTGATAGATACGGCACGACAATTAGTTCCACGAGCCGTCTTTACTACTAGCCTTAATCATAGCTGCGTCGATGGCATAGAAGAAAGTGATGCAATAGTGTTACAGACCGGCTACGTGTTAGCTTCTGCGGACGGAAACACAGTAATGTGCCGCATTTTACTAGACCAAGGTGCTCAGAGATCATACATTTCCTTAAAACTTGCAACACAGTTGAGTCTTGAATCTAGAGGATCCTAGTCATTGCTTACGTGCACAATTAGGGAGATATCAAAGATTATTCACAACCCTCAATTTATTATTAAGGTTTATTAACACCCAGGTTGGGTAAATTTTAAATAAGTACATGAGTCTGAATCAGTGGTTTTTCTGCGTCACCGGATCTTCCCTCATCTTGCGAGTTCAGCTATTGATTGCACTGCTGGACATGCTGTGGCGTGGTATCTATCACAATGGCATAAGCACCTCGCGCACCTACAACACTCTTGAGGATTGTGGAACTCTTGTGTGCTGCATAACACGTGATGGAACCCGTAGGCTGCAAATGCCGTAGTTAGATGCCTATTCTTATCCGGCTGCTCGCCAGGTTGTACTCCTCATCGCTATCGTCGAGTTCATTCCTATGTATATATCCTTTAATTTTTCCCCCCACTTCATAGTGTAGGCCACGAAGGCCGTCGTCTTAGGTAAACCCCGTTTTACTTGTAATTCCTGTGTCATTAGAGCCTTCCATCTGATATATGAACTATTCAATTCCTACAAGAGTTAGCTAACCCCAAAACCCGCTTCATGAAGAAAAATCGAACTCTATCTAGTAACTGTAGATCTTTTTTTTCTGGGAGGTTTTGGGAGTGCATGATGCACATGCGCCACTAGCAGCTTGCGTGACTAGTGTGAGACTCGCAAACCCACTAAACCCGGATTCCTCTCCACCCCCCCCCAGGCTCGGTATTACTTTGGCATTACATCGAAGCCGTGGGAGTGTAACTGTAGATCTGCCTCTCCTAATTTCTCCCATATAAGTGATACACCAAATGTTGCTATTGGTTCTATTTCAATCTTGAAAAGGGCGGACGCGGTATGTATTGACAACATTTGCGGGTTTTTAATTGCTGCTGCCACTCGAATGGCTTTTCCTACTCTGCTTTCAATATGTTTTCAAAAACTGCTACCATTTGACGTTATAGTGACCCCTAAATAAGTAAATTTACTTACAAAATTTACTGTATTACCCCTGGCTCGAGGAACATCGTCTTTCGCCAATCGACCTCCTCTTCGAAATTTTACTGCTACTGTCTTTTGCCAGTTAATACTAAGTCCCATCTCGTCCATATAATCGATTAGCCGTTCCAGTCTCTGCTTAACCCTAAATAAACTCCTGCCATAGATCGCAATGTCATCTGCATACATTAATGTATTTGCCCACTCTCGGGTCCACCCCTGCCTCACCTGGTTAGGTAGCCCTCCCAATAGTACCGAAAAAAGCTACGGGCTAAGTCCGCCTCCTTGGGCCACGCTTGTAGTTTGCTTTACTCTTCCCACAATCCCTATACCGTTGTCGATGTATACTGTAGTCTCCCCAAGAATGGTACTTAAAAGTAAGGCTAACTTTTCTATAATCCTACTTCGTGGCGCTAAGTCAAAGGCAGCTTTAAGATCTATAAATATTGCGTATAACGGTCTTCTAGGTTCTGATAGAGTTTCCCAAATTTCTGCCAGCAACTGGCGGAGGGCCGTATGGGTCGACCTCGACCTTCTGAACCTATGCTGTTCTTCTGGTATTGCGTTTCTGGTTTCGAGGTAGTGCTCTAGTCTATCTGATATTATTCCCGAGAAAATTTTATAGGGGCAACTCTTAAGTGTTATGCCCCTCCAAGATTCCGGCTCAATTTCTATGCTTTTTCCTTTTGGTGTGGCAGTCAAGGTATCCCCCTTCCACGCTTTTGGTACTTCCCCGGATTTTAGGCACTCGTCAAATAAAGCTTTCCAGCATGGTGCGAGTGCCAGCGTTTGCTTTAAATGCCCGTTTCGTATCATATCGTTCCCGGCAGCTTTGCCTCTATGCGCCCTTTCAATTGCCCTGACAACGTCTTCAATTGTGACTGGTCGAATTACCAATTCCCGTGCAAGTTCTGTTTCCTCGTCTCAAGGCCCGTTGAATAATGTTATTTCCTTTGGAGTAGTATCGGCTCCCTGCAGCACACTAGCAAAGTGCTTAGTTAATCGCCCAGTCTCTACTATTATTAGATTACTAACTTTGGATGCCATCCCCATCGGTATATGCCTTCTAAGCCCCGCTCCGTCCCTAAATGATGTATTTTCTCCCAAAAATGTTATATCCTCTACGTTTCCGTCGGTGGCAAAAACGTCAATTACTGACGCCCTAGTACTACATTCAAAAGTGTTTAGGTCTGGCTCGCTGACTAACCAGCATCCTATCTCCGTTATAGTATCTAAAAATGCTTCAGTTCGTTCCAGATTACCCCTATCCAACCTCGCAATGAAATCCCCCGCTAGAATCAACGGTGCCTTTCTCGGCATTGCTTTAACTCCAAGCATGATACGCTCTGTCATGACTTCAGTGGACTTTACACCTGCCGGTTTAACATAGGCTGCCACAATTTCAAACTCCCTCGACGCTATTGCTACTAAGTTTTCGACTATTGTTCCTATTGTCATCTCTCCAAATTCTGCTCTCGTGAATACTGAAACCCCCCCACTTGGCCTGCCCCGTCCCTCACATTTATGCGCTAGTGCGTGGTATCCGTAGAAGCCCCCTAAAGAGAAAGGTTTAAGCGTCCAAGTCTCCGTCAATATAAGAATATCGGAATCTGCTGAATATTACCAGATCATCTGCGTAGAGCAGGGTCATGACCGTTGAGTGCCGCTCTTTCATGATGCGTGGCAGATGACTGAGTAACGTTATAAATAACAATGGGCTGAGATTGTCGCCTTGCGGATAGCCAGTCGTCTGATCAAACGTGTTATGCTCGCACACACCATCATCGAGGATAATTTGGTTAGCCCTCAGAAGTGCGCAGAGTAGAGTGAGCATTCGCGGTCCGACTCCGGCCTGCTCCAACTTCTTTAAGACAATGTTACGGGGTGCGATGTCGAAGGCAGATTTTAAATCAATAAAAACAACGAGAGTTTTTTCCGGTTAAATGAGATTGTGATCTGCTCAAGAAGTACTTCGCAGGCTGAGATAGTGGAACGCCCGGTTCTGAAGCCATGCTGCTCATCTGGTAATATTCAGCAGAATCCGTACTGACCTGCAGGCTGCTCTTTGCACACTGGATGAATATTTCTCGCAGAATGGCCTTATAGTAAACGTGTCAAAAACCAAGGCTGTTAGGTTTCGGCGTGACAGGCAACGAGCCCGCGCAGATAAACTGCAATTTCACGGTGAACAAGTGCAGTTTGTAGAGACCTTTTGCTATCTCGGGGTATTCTTCTCGTCTCGAGGTACAACTTTTTCACACCATGTAACTGAGCGTTGTAGAAAAGCACTTATCGCGGCAGCGGGTATTAGAAACCCAACACAGTTGTCCGTCCAGACGGCCATGACATTATTTACGCTCAAAGTGGCATTCGTAGCTGCTTACGGAATTCAAGTGACATGGAAACATCTTAGCACTTCGCAGTTATGGCAGTTGGATAGGGTGAAGCCAGCCTTCTTGAAGCGAGTACTTGGCCTTCCGTCAAATTCGTGCAACAGATTAGTGTACATGCTCGCGGGTTCAGTATCATTTATTGATGAACTCGTAGACCGCTTTAATTTGCCGCAGACAGTCGCTCTGGAAACGTTTCGTCATGAGTATTCTCAAAAAGTATCCCTAATTCCCAGATAGTTTTATCTATCACTAGCTGTGACTAACCAGGCCTGGAAGGACTCTCTCCGGCCATGTCGTCACCTCACTACTCGCTACAGTGTTCACGGATTTCATCTACTATACCGGTCTGCTGGGTGTCATGAACCCAAGGAGGACTGCAGATGCCGTCGTTGTGGCGGCCCATGTCCCCTCTACCACCTACCGGATTGTACGGAATCCGTGTCGCTTTCTCAGCTTCAGCGAGAATGCTCATAATTCATTTTACCATGTTTGTTATATATATATCATGTTCGTATTTACATACCCAAACAGGGTGCATTTTAAATAAATAAATATTAGAATATCCACTCCTCGAAGTGCCTCCATGCCTAACAGATCTAATACGCCATGCCCTTCGCAGTTCCACATCACTACTTTGATAACCGGTGTAAGCTTTTCTCGATTGCAGGAGAGGATATTGTTTCTTACGTTCTCTTGTGGAATCCAAATGTTTGTATTTGGTGCACTCGTACTCATATTCTGATTCTTGGACCCAGTCTCTCCCGAGCGTCACTGAGTCTCTGCTCCACGGGCCGTTATGCTGTTTTTATTACCATCATTTCTATTTGTTAGAAGCGCCGCAGTTTCTTTTACATTGCCACGGAGTGCTAGCTGGGTCGTCTCAGCTAGCCAGAATGCGTCCACTGAGTTCGGTTGAGGCTGTGCCATCGCCCCGCTTACTGCGCGCATGACTACAGGCAGTACATTTTCCAAAACCTTTGAGATAACCGTCGTTATGGTGTCTTGTATGATTGGACTCTCAATATATGGTAAAGCTACAGAGTAGATTCGATACAGGGCCGTCAGTCACCATAAGATGCTTAGAAGTAGAAGATATTTCGAAGGCTCCCTTGCCATTTGTCTCTAATACACACGGGCTCTCCCCAGTAGCCGACCACATAGAGAGCGACTGCCCACCGGTTCTTATGCTTCTGATTGGTGCAGACTATCTTCCGAGCATCCTATCGGAAGAACAGTACGTTCGGGGCAACCTAGTCGCAACAAAAATGCAATTCGGGTGGTTCTTCTTTGGCCGAAATAGCACCACTGAAGGGTGCACCAAACAAATGGACTCCACACTGCTCGCTTTATCTGCAATGCAGCCGTGTGCGGCTGTTCCACCTTCAGTTAATGCAGAAACCATACCTACAGAGTCTCATGTCAATAAAAACTCTGCTAGGGAAGATATTGACTTTCTGTGGGACACGGAAGTTATGGGTATTGCAACTTCATCCAGTAAAGAAGACTCCGAGTTAGCTGTAGAGTTAGATGCATTTTTTCGAGAATCTATAAGTAGAACACCAAGCGGTCGATGTGGTTAGCCTTCCCTTTAAGGAAAATCTTGCTTCTCCGGGCGACAATAAACATATAGCATTGTCACGCCTTAAGCGTTTTCTAACCACATCAGGCAAAGACAAAAAACTGCTTGAAGCAGTCGACGCAGAGATATCGAACTACTTAGAAAAGGGGTTTGCCGAGAAGGCCATCCCAAGGAAAGGTAGTGAGTTGGCGCACTATCTCCTAATTCAAACAGTCGCAAAAAAATCTAGTTCCGTATCTGAACTTAAAATTAGAGTCGTCAAAGATGCGGGCGCGAGAAGTAGAGACGAGGCATCCTTGAATGACGTTCTCCATCAGGGTCCAAACCTTCTGCCGAACATAACAAAAGTTATTTTGCACTTTCGCAAACATAAAGTGGCGATTATCGCACACATCGAAAAAGCTTTTCTACAGTTTGAGATTAACCCAGCGCATCGCACATTCTTTGGAAATTTCCAAAAACCCAAAATCACCAATTAGAGAGTTTTGGAGACGTCGGTTGGATTTCGGCTTGATATATAGCCTATACATCCACTGCAGAGGTTTGAGATATCACCTAGAGCAGGAGAAAAATAATTTCTTGAGCAAGGAGTTATTTATTCAGGAAATACTCGACCACGTGTATATGGACGGTATTGTGACCGGAACAGTTTCAGTGAAACAGGGTCAGCACCGTTTTTAGTTACTGAATAAGATTTTCGAAGCTGGCTGCTTCCCACTCAAAAAATGGGCAACAAATTCGAAAGAGTTGGGTAAATACATTCAGCAAGCAACTGCGTCCTCGCTGGAAACCAACAATCTGATGAGATTGATGTATTTCTCAGCAAAGCGTTGAGGGAATTAAACGGTAGCACACGAACTAAGCGCCTTTTATTAAAAGGGTTAGCTCAGATTTTTGATTCTTTAGGAATGCTAACACCTATAGTAGTCAATGCTAAGATCTTACTGCAAAAAATATGGCAGCAAAAACGCGATTGGGACGACGAACTAACAGGCGATAACTTGGCTAAGTTTTCGGAGTTCATCTCCCTTTTGCAGTCCGCCACATCCATTTCAGTAGAAAGAGCGTTCTCCAAGTCGGTGTCATCAACCATTAGGCGCGAGTTACACGCTTTCTGTGATGCTAGTCTCGCTGCCTACGGTTGTATCATATACCTCCGAAAAATGGTTAAGGATGGCTCCGTAGCAATTCACTTCGTATTCGCGAAAGCGAGAGTAGCACCTCTAAAGGGAGAGTGGTCGATACACGGGCTAGAGCTAATGGGTACCGTTACAGCGGTGCGAACGATGGCTAAAGTAAAAGACGAGCTCAGTTTACATGACGACGCCACTACATATTGGTAGGACAACTCGTCCGTGCTAGCCTAGATACGTGATACGCCAGAACGGTGGAAGCCATTCGTATCAATTAGAATAGTAGAAATTCAAAAGCAATCGTCGCCGCACGATTGGTGTTATGTCGCCTCAAGTGACAACCCGGCAGACATGCTCAGTAGAGGGACTTCTCTAGACAAAAAAAAACGAAATTACTTGGCTACACGGCCCAGAGTGGCTAAAAGACGGTAAACCGCATTCTATTCATAGAATAGACGAGTCAACATTCTTTAAAGAGGTTGAGTCAGAACGGAAGGTATCAACGAACGTAACTGCTACAACGATGAGTGTATTTAGCAGGTCCGCAATTATCATTGACGGGCGCAAATTCTCTAGTTGGGTGAAAATGGTCCGGACAATGGCTTATGTCATGCGTTTCTGTCGCAAACTGTTATGTTATGCCAGATGTCGTAAGAAAGATGACCCAAATTGGCAAAAGAAGAATAATCGTCTATGTGTAAAAACGCCGTGTTATGCCAACTCAGACTCAACATCTGGAGCAGAGCACATTAACGCAAATGATTTCGCGTTTGCTACAGTTGTCTTATTAAGAGACATTCAACGCACTCATTTCGACACTGAACTATCGTCACAGTGCAAAAACATTTCAACACCGAGTCGAATATATCAATATTCTTCATTTATAGACAACAACGACCTCATTCGATGTAGGTCGAGGCTGGAGAAATCGAGTGATCTAACATATGACGAGAAGTTTCCAAAACTACTCCCAGGCGAAGACTGACGTGTACGTCTGCTAATCGCGCATGTACATGCCACCAGGTGCATGCATGCAGGAGGCATCGCATCAACACTGCACTATTTAAGATCTAAATAATTTGTGCTGCATGCACGTAAAGCGGTTAAATGGGTCATCGCGGACTGCAAAGTCTGTATCAAGTTTCGGGCAAAGCCAGCTCTAGAGGAAACCCCTCCCCTACCAGCATTTAGGCTGGAGACATCAGCTCCATTTTGCTATATCGGAGTAGATTTTGCTGGTCGGATCTATAATATATCAGAAACAAAGAGGGAACAAAAATAAAATGCTATATAGCATTGTTTGTATGCGCTGTAACGCGTGCTATGCATTTAGAGCTCGTACCAGATCTGACAACTTTCGAGTTTTTGTTGGCTCTAAGGAGATTCATCAACAGATTCTCATGCGTCTCTCGAATAATATCCGATAACGCTCCGACTTTTAAACAAGCATCAAAAGAGCTAAAGCTTATTTTCAGTCATATAAATAGCAAAGAAGTTCAAACGCTATTTGCGGACTCAGAAATCATCTGGGAATTTATTACGGAGAAAAGCCCATGGTTTGGTGGTTTCTGGGAACGAAAGGTGCAGACAGTAAAGCGTCCTTTGCGAAAGGTACTCGGCACAAACATAGTACCCTTCAGGGAACTCGCAACAATTCTAACAGATATAGAAGCAATGGTAAACCGTAGACAACTCTCCACAGTGGCATCAATAGTCGAGGAAATTCGGGCATTATGTCCCGCGGATCTCGTTCACGGCTACCAAAATAAACCCCCTGAGACAACCAGAGTCCCAAAGCAAGAATCCGACATATCTGCGATAATCTTCGCTAAGCGCTGGAAGGACCAGCAATCTAGCCTTAACTCTTTTTGGAAGCGTTTTCGAGGAGAGTATCTGCAGTACCTGCGATCTGCTCATTTAAAGAAGCCGGTCGACCGACGTCCACTAAAAGTTGGAGACATAGGTTTACTAGAAGACCCTGCGCCGTCGCGTGCCTATTAGCCGCTCTGCCGAGTAATCCCTTTGTCAGGCGGGGGAAGGACCGATCTCCGTAATAGATCGTATCTGGTTAAGTTGTCTTCAGGTAAACTTTTAAAGCGGCCTATCGAAGCCATCTACCCGTTAGAAGTATGATTACCCATAGTAAAGAGACCACTCGACTTACAAAAACGCCTCGTCAATAAGAGTCGCGGCGCTTCGGGGGTGTGTGATGGACTGCGCGCCGTCCGTTTAATTTGATATTTGGCGCCAATTCGGCTGCTACAAGGCAGCATGCAGGCAAACGAATGTAATGCGTATTGAATGTGAAATAAACCATAATGCGCTCTCCGGGATCACAGCGTTAACTAAGGCGGACTAAGATAATAAGGTTAACAACCTCCGACACCGACCGGCGGACATTTCCGTCAGGCAGACACTCGCTGGCTAGACGTCACAGAGTCAGGGTGGTAACAGCTCCGAGCGAACTGCGCCAGTGCGGCGGCCACCCACCCACCCACGTCTACCGCCACTAGCTACTGGGATCCGGGAGCGTATATTCCCTTCGCGAATACTGTGTATTCCTTCAGTGGTAGCCTAGTTAGTTAGCGGTTGGTAACATGCCTGTCATTGCAGGCCACCCCGGCCCACAACCAAGGAGACTTAAAGACGTCGAGCGTTCTTACCTTCGTCGCTGCCTCCGTGAATTTGCGTCGCCACTCTCCCAAGAAATGGTTAAGTGGCCTCATCAATGGCATACGCAGCCTAAGCCGAAGCATCTCCACCATCGGCGCACAGTCCGACAATACATACACGAAGCGGCTTGTCGCCTTGATTGAAAGGCAGAGTACTTGCTTCATGTATAGTGTGAGGCACTTTTCAAGCAAATTAAAATTAGCTTGAGATAGGTGTTGCCACACTCTCTCTAAACTATACGCCAACTTTGGCTGAGTTTTTAACGTAAACAAGCGCACTGCCCTACCGACGGACAGTCGCCGTACATCTCCGACCCTCGAGACTCGAGTACAGAGCTGATGCCTCCGTGATCTTGCTAGAATAGATTAAGACGACCTTGAGGCTGAGGAGAAGGATTTTGACGGCATAAACGAGGTGGCTTTTGGCCCTTTGCGTTATGACTACAATGCAGTTGTTGACCTCTCAGAGGAAGGCCCCTTACATATTAGCTGCGGATGAAGGCGGAAATCACCGCTCGAATGCAGCTTATCGACCAGCCAGAGCTCTCTGACTCGAGCGCTGATCTCCACGTCATGTTCTCGGGAGTCGATCACAACTGGTATCAAACCTGCGGAGGAAGAATTTGACGACTTCATCGAAGTGTCTTCCGACCCTCTGCCATACAAGGCAGGTATCGCCGTCATCCATGCTATCATTACCGTTCCGTCTACTTTGAGCAAGAACACGAGGCCTACTACATCGGACACCGTTATTGCTGGCTTCGCTACTACCTTAAATACCTTGAATTTTGCCCGATTCCTCCTAGCGAATGAAGAATAATGCCATACTTCTACAGTTGGCATTCGTATTATAGCGCCCAATTTGTTTTAACTTCTCCGGTTTTTGCTCCTGCCATTGATACTAACGATAATGGAATTCATCAATATAGATGGCAAAAGCTACAACTGCATTCTGGTGTGCAATAAGAGACATGTAAATAAATGTAAGAATCAAACGTATCCGTTTTTTCTCGTGAATTTAGTTAGCTGGCAGACGAATGAACAAAGATAGTCTACTTTTTGGACCTAATCTATCCACTCTTAGAGTTCTTACCGATGTCGTATAAACGCTTACATTAATCTAACAAAGTGAAAAAACAAAACAGGACGAACTATAAGGAACTTCAATTCTGTTTAAACTGTGCCTTCTGTGAAAAAACGTGAACGCAAAAGTTTTAACCATTTTGTTGTGCAAAATTATCGTATTTAATGGTCGACAATAGGCTCGAAACATCCACAGAGCTCAAGAGACCGTTGGAGAGTGAAACTTTGTAGGAGAAGACGTTTTATCGCAAAATCTACAATCGATCAAAAGTTTGCCTTTTACGGACATTGCAATCATGGACCAGGTATTCATAACACTGCACACTTGAAAAGATCAAAGCATGCTTATGAGAACATTCGTTATGAGTTCGTTTTCAAGTGAAGGTTCGTCACCAGTTTAGTCAGGCTTCTGTACACGACGTTTGGTTGGATAAACATTTGACTCCCACTATCAAGTATCTTAGATATGCATATGGTCCGGAACTTCATCTTTTGGCGTCCTCTAAGGATTGCTCTGCTACAATCAGCAGTCTAAGCAAAAAATGGCATGCTCCGTTAATTGAACAAATGCGTTGCACACGATGCACTCGACGTCAAAGACTAAGAGAATGGCTATATTTTACCGAAGTTTAGTCACATCCGCGCATCCGAGAACCAGAAGATCAAGCTGGCACTGATCTTCAATCTAGCCTAAACATACCGCTCAAGCGGCAAACTTGAGCTACTACTATACGACAACTTACTAGTTTCCAATTGCTTGCATACAGTATCGATGTAGGCTTTAACAACCTATAAAGTTCATGGAATATTACGCCGAAAGCAGTGGCCACAAGTCTAATAACATAAATACACACATTGTTCGGTTGGCATATAGCTAAATAAGTGCAAGCACAGCCTGATCAAGCCTACCTATTTGAATGTGACTAATATACCCCACACTAGTCTCACAGCGTTGAATGATTTGATTAATGTAGCACACCTTGTACGTGCTAAAATTTGCCGTAATACTTTTTAATGAGAGATGAATCGTTGCGTCTCAACTTCACTATGAGCCTATCGACTCATTTCTGAGACGTTCAGTGCAAGTTCACCGCATGACGACCAGTTTTAAGTGGTCGTCATGCAGCCGTCAATCACGGAAGTGTCTCCTCTACCTTCAAGCAATAAAATCTCCTATCTGTCTATGTGTGTCACTTCGTGGAGAGTGGGGGAATCTCTTCCGTCTCAAAGCGCGGGTTAGAGATTTCGCGAAGGTTGGCTTTTCTGCACAAACCGGAGTTTACTTGTCCCGCCCCCCGGTAGTAAGATGTCGCTATCTTGCAACACTATGTACAGCATTCGACTTTGGGCTGTGAAGACTCAGCGGGACTGTTCGTTTAGTGAAGCGCTTAGAAAAACGACCGCTGCCTCTGCATACTCCCTGTGGCGGTCTCTCGGATACCGGCCGCAACCTCCAGGACTATTTTAATATCGGCGTCTTACTACTGACCTTTGAAGCGCTTTGGGATCGGTCAACATTCAACAAGAATAATATGTATACATTCGTATTAAACTCGCTCGTCCAGGCACCGATGTATGGATTTGAGGTATGAGGTACATTGGGGGGGGTTGGATGGAAATGCACCATCTCTTTTTATTGAGACATCTGTGCTTCCCGTTTTTTTGATCATGGTCGATTTTTAATCCACTCTGGCATTCACCTTGTTTAAATTGAGAGCCCAGGCCTCCCGAATGCAAGGCAGAGGCTGTTGCCACTAAGCCATCTTGCTCGGTTTAGTCGTTTTAATGGCCAAAAAGCATGTACCGCAGCTTATTAGATTAGACGGTTTTCCGAAACCGGGTTGGAACATTCCAGTAAATAATATGTCCAGCGTTGCTGACCGCAACTTTGACAAACATATTTTTTTTTAGGCTCTGACAACCACATTTTAGACGCTCGTAATGGGCTAAGTTGCCTGTGGCACGATATCGTCTAAATGCATCTATCGTCATCGCGTTCTCGTACTGGAATTATATTGGCTTTCTCCAGCAGACGTATGTAGCAGCAGGGCAATGACAACCACGTCCAACAAATTCAACCAGCACGGCCGGGGCTCGAACTAGACATGTTTTGCTAACCGTGGTTGCCATGGCAACGCCCCGTTTCGAACGGTGCGTTAGCCGCCTAAGCCACCGCCACTACATGATGCACTATATTCGTGGTAGCCAGGTCGTGCGCAAATTATACAGTAAAACGTGTACGCATGGCGAATCGAAGAGTAAGACGACATATTTTCTTATTGGGTTTATTCAACGTGTCTGGGGTAAGGGCTGGTGTCATATAGATGACTGAGCCGTCTCTGACTTCTGAAAAGGCTGCTTAAACGCTTGAGTGTGAGGCAGATTGTATCTTCGTTGCCAAGTCTCTGTGGAAAGCCATCAGATAGACAAGCCGATTGCAGTGCGTTCTCTAGACATCCAGGATGAGGTTTGAGGAACGCAGTCTTAACTCTATCAAGATCGACGATGCTCGCTGGTCCGAAGTAAGGCCATATCAACAACTTCAAGAGTATTTTGGTGGCGGTCCTATCAGAATCAGACCAGAACCTCCCCCGAAGAAGTGGAGCATCCGAGGCTAAGTGAAGACTGTTGGCGCTAACGGTCGAGATGTTAGCTGACGTCTAGGCGGCTTCCGTCTAGGCCAATTTGGCTCTACGTTTACATCAGCTGCTGACGAAGGCGGTTAAGCTGGAAGTGGCCGTTGTATTACAGCTCACCGGCCAGCCAGAGCTCCCTGATTCCAGCGCTGATGCCCCGTCATGTTGCCGGAATCGGTTATAATTATTATCGAGCCTGCAGAGGAGGTTATTGAAGGCTTCATCAAAGTGGCTAGGAAAACGCTCTATGTATGTTCAAACAGTCCGTGGATGGTCTGAGTTCTTTGATATTAGGTTACCTATTAATATTTTTAGTGCATTTGGCCACAGAAATTGTAAATGCAATTGAATAATCGAGTACACACGGCTTAAACAATAAACCATTACAAGTTTCTATTTATTAGTTTTTAGATATTAACAGATACTGCTATTAAGTACAGCCTGTGCTTAACTGAGCTAGTGAAGAATGCGTCTCGTCGAAGTAATCTGAGAATGCGTTCTCTCGTCATTAAACACGAGCCTCAAAGCAGAGCTACAGAACATTGAGCCATGTCTATACTATCCTACGTATCATAGTGTAAGACCCGGCACTTTTTAAAGCACGAACGAATGGCACTTACAGAATATATTATTTGGCTAACATAAAAAGTAGCATCTCACAACACTTCCATGCAGTTTGCCGGACATCAATTCACCGCTTCAACGGGTGATCAGTTTATACTCTAGGAGCATAAAGGAATCATACAAATGTTTCCAGATTTTATTGATTGTAACCTCGAGTTTTTTAAAGAGATTGGCCTAGTGCTATATCTTTGTCGTTTCAGAATGCGTTTTATCGTCGACTTTTGGACTTTCCTCATGGCGGGGTCCTTGATACCAAGCATACGGAGTCGCCGTCGCTCAAGCTCTATTCTAAATATGGGCTTGATGTTCTTCAAATGTTAGCGTAAAATACAGCACGCTGACACATTGGACTGCTGTAAAACCACAAGACATCTAAAAATGCTGTAAAATACAGGACACTCAAAAATCCTAGCTGATTCCTCGATCTACAGATCAGACTAATTAGCTTCGGAAACCTTTGGCCGGCTTTTACCGGTGTCGTGAACACTCATTTTCTATCGAAAACTTCTACCTGCTTTGAAAACTTTTGATCTCTTCTCTGGCTACCTGTGGATCCACAGTCCCGTCGAGCCGTCTCGTGCTGCTTTTATTCACGAATAGGGGGAAATGTTCTGGCGATAACCAGGAAAGCATAGTCGAGGTCTCAACTAATCTATAGAGCCATGATCCGTCCGAAGGTCTGAAGTGTTTGTCATAATCAGAAACCCAACATCAAAAACATGAACCTAGCTGATATTAGTAAGTCATTTATCACACATTTTTATGTTGATCGCATATTATAAATAACACAAAACATCATAGGAACTAGATTCCCCAATTAAAAATAATACAAACAAAATCATATATATATATATATATATATATATATATATATATATATATATATATATATATGTATATATATATATATACCGTGTATTTTTGCCTGAACATGAATTGGGAAATACCAACAAAATCCTTCTCGACCTCAAGAAACCAATTACACGACTAGCATTTTATCAGCATCTATTCGAGACTCGCATTAGCCTCGTCAGAAGAGGCGTTTCTCCTCGCGTGCTCCGTGCCGCAAAAATAAAACCTCCCCACGAGACCTCCCGTGGGCTTCTGTGTGAGTGCCGATATCTTCGTCAACCTCGACAGGAAAGGGCATCTAGAGAAAATAAGCGCCATTACCCTTTCCACTTTGTGAGTTAGTATAAAGAAATTAGTATAAATAGAGAGATCTGAGCTTAGTATAGTTACTGTACATCTAAGCACCTACTCGATTGCTACAATGGCTTCTGTGAAGTTTATCTTTATTGTGGTGGTGTGCATCTTGCTCGGGCATAGTCTTGACGCCCGGCCAGCTGGTGCGGCTACAAGAGGCGACCACCAAAAACCGATCCAGAGGCAAAGGCCCTTATATCAGCGGTTGACGCAGACGGTTGGGCAGGAAGCTACCGTTTCGACACAGCTCACCGATAAGCCAAAGCTCCCTGGTTCGAGTTCTGATGGCTCCGTTATGTTGCCGGAATCAGTTACGATCACCATCGAGTCTCCGGAGGAGGTTTTTGAAGGCTTCATTGAAGTGGCTTCCGATCCTCGGTCAGATTACCACAATTCGTGTGGAGATCTCTCAAAGGAAGACCCCTTGAATCAGCTGTACATGAAGTCGGTTGAGCCGGACGTAACCGATTCGATGCAGCTCATCGACCGGGCCGAGCTCCCTGATTTGAGCGCTAATGTCCGCTTCCATCCGCTGTTCACGAAAACGATTGAACCGAAAATTACCGTCTCCATGCAGCTTCCTGGCTCGAGTGCTGATTCCATCGCCATGCCGCCAGGATTGGTCACGATCACCATCGAACCTGTGGAGGAGGAATTTGGCTTTCTTGAAGTGGTTTCCGACCCTCTGCCACAAAACTACAATTCAGGTGTGGACATTTTAGAGGAAAGCCTGCATCATTATTGTCATCCGCGCCTCTGCCGCAACTCAGTCTACCCGGGGCAGGAAGAATACGTCAACTAAATGAAACCACGCTGTTGCTACAGGGAAAACACAGCATACGCACTGCAAAACATACTAACACAAATGGCAGTAGCACACGTATTATCGATCTAAATGTATTACAAATTCTCCGGTTTTTTTGCTGTCATTGAGACTTGTGATAATGGAATTTAATAATGAAAACGGCTGACGCAATTGCCTGTTAATATATAAGTAAAGTACGTGTAATTAAATGTCAGAATTAAACGTATCCGTTGATTGTCGTAAATCTAGCTAGCAGACAGAAGAGTAAACAAAATTTGTCCTACGTTTTAGTCTTATTCGGTCCGCTCTAAGAGTCTAATGCGCACGATCCTTTCCGATGCGTACTTGAATTTGTGTAGTCAACCAAGTGGAAAAACAGCGAACTCTAAGGAACTCTGGCAGCTGCTTAAAGTGGTCCTTTCGTGAAAGAAAACTTAACCGTAGACGTTTTAACCAACTATTGCGCACTTTATTGATGCACATTTCCTGGTTCATAAGATCCACAGAATTCAAGAGGACGTAGAAGAGTCATACTTTGTAGAAGAAGGCATCTACTCAGACTGATAATAAAACATTCACCATTGGCGCAATGCTTCACTCTCTTTTGCTTTAGACTGTTGCATAGTCCTTTTTTATCTAGGAGGTTTCGAGAATGCATGCGTGACTAGCAGCCTGTGTGACTAGTGTGGAACTCACATACCCACTAACACCCAGATTCCTCCCCACCCCCCAGACTCGGTACTACCTTGGCATTACTTCGAAGCCGTGGGAGAGGCGTCTCTGCCGTTATCCTCTACTCAGCTCTACCTCTCCTTATTGTCCCGCATGTTTACCTGCGGTTGGATAGGGGGTTACTGCCATTTTGTAAATTGTCCTGTGAAGGTGCGTCGTGGCCATGAGGGCCCGGCTGCACCCCATCCTCCTTCCTCCCTAGGCGCCTCGTCTCGACCACTTTCCCGAGATCCGCTCAAGCCTTTCCCGCCTGGCCGTTTCCTCGGCTGCCTTGAGTGTTGGTATAGGCTTGTCGAAAGGCTTGCCGCTTCAAGGTCTTCTGGCTACTCTTGTGTACTGACTCTTTAGCCCCTTCAATGGTCAGTCACGGCGCTGCCCAGGCAGGTTATGCTGTTTTGTAAGCGGAGAGAAATAAGTGTCGGAAGTATGCGTCTGTCGGAGGCTCTTTGGGTTTTCGACCTATTGCCCCCGAGACTTTAGGGGGCCCAGGTAAAATATCTGAGGGCATTATTACTAAGGTATGCTACACGTGTCTCAGATTGGCCACGAAGGACCTACGCACTGGCGATTTTTTTTTGACACAAGCTCTCAATGAACACACAACGTGGTGACGCCACGGCAGTGCTTGGCGCCTTGTATGGACAAGTGTCTTGTGGTTGACACCCTATTTGGACTTATGTAGTTTGCTTTCAAATTCACTGGGGGACAATTGTTCACATTCCATTACGAGTTAAATAAAATGTGTTTATGTGCAAACCTAGTAATTTCATAAGGAATTAACGCCTGATAGAGGCAACGGACATTTGCAGTCATACTGCGAGGCAATTTGAACTTTTTGTAGAGCAACGGTTTTGGCCCTATTGATTAGATAACACATACCGTGCCGAACACCGTCCGTCTTAAACTCCAGAAAGTCCACATCCAAGCATCCTTTCCGTCATGCCGGCAGATGTACCAGGGCATAAGATCTTTTGTCCACATGGTCCGGCTGTTGGCCGCCGGGGTGCTCCACCCACTCGCTCTGCCAAGCATCGACAGTGGCGTAACTTGCACTATTAAGATCACTCACGTGCAAGCTAAAAACGGTCTAACCACTCTGAAAGGTAGGACTAGTTTTGTTCATTCTTCTGTCTGCTAGCTAGATTTACGACAATCAACGAATATGTTTGATTACACGGATACATGTACTTTACTTGTACATCGATATGCAGTTTTGACTTCAGGCTTAATTTATTGCTTCTGTGCATCACTACTACCTGCGTGACTAGTGTGGAACTCACATACCCACTAACACCCAGATTCCTCCCCACTCCCCAGGCTCGGCACTACTTTGGCAATACTTCGAAGCCGTGGGAGAGGCCTCTCTGCCGTCCTCCTCTATTCACCTCTTTTCCGCTCTATCATCCCGCATGTTTTTCTGCGGTTGGATAGAGGGTTACTGCTATTTTGTAAACCGTCTTGTGAGGGCCCGGCTGCTCCCCCTCCTCCCCCTTCCTAGGCTTCATGTCTCGACCACTTTCCCGAGACATCATTCAAGCCGTTCCCGCCTGGCCGTTTCCGTGGCTGTCTTCAGTGTCAAAACGACGTCGAACAATTTTGTCGCCCCCTTCCATGTCTCCGCCAAAGTCATCATATGAACAACCGCCTCCCTGATAGGCCGGCCTCTCACAGTGGCTGGTCCTGCTCCCCGCGCTTTCCTGAGTGCATCATACCGCAGAACAGTATGCTCTATGGTGCCCGCCTCTCTGTTTCATGCTCCGCATGCTTGCGATAACTTTCAATTCAATTGAAGAATTGTCACCAACTCAGTCAGGCATGCCCCGTGTTTCAGAGGCCTACCATCACTTTCGTACACGACTTTGATTTGGACTAGCGTTTGACTCCCACTATCAAGTATCTTAAATATGCACATGTCCTGAAGCTTCACAGTTCTGCATCTTCTCACGACTGCCCTGCTAATATCGGCAGTCACAGCAAAAAAACGGCATGCTCTTTCAATCAATCAAACGCACCTTTATTTTGTCAAAGGGGAATATGCTACAATATTTACATTTAATCAATCATATTTATTTCACTCAAATAGAGTACGTACAAAATAGTTCATGTTATTATAAAGCATAACTATTTGTTGTCCTGCGGTTCCACCGAGAGAATAAGTGTAAAGATCTTTGTTGCAGTGTCGGACAATCAACCGCGTGGTACTTAGTGCATTGCTGCGAGCAGAACCGACAAATACACCGAGTACTATAGTCTTCATGAAACCCCTACGGGAGCATACGAGGTGATGGAACCCGAGTACGGTGTACCTGGTATATATATGCCTTGTGACGGACTGCGCGCCGTCCGTTTAATTTGATATTTGGCGCCAATTCCGCTGCTACAAGGCAACGTGCATGCAAACGAATCTATACAAATGCAATGTGCATTGAATGTGAAATAAACCATAATGCGCTCTCCGGGATCACAGCGTTAACTAGGGCGGATAAAAGATAATAAGGTTAACAACCTCCGACACCGACCGGCGGACATCTCCGCCAGGCAGACACTCGCTGGCTAGACGTCACAGAGTCAGGGTGGTAACAGCTCCGAGCGAACTGCGCCAGTGCGGCGGCCACCCACCCACGTCTACCGCCACTAGCTACTGAGAGCCGGGAGCGTATATTCCCTTCGCGAATACTGTGTATTCCTTCAGTGGTAGCCTAGTTAGTTAGCGGTTGGTAACATGCCTGTCATTGCAGGCCACCCCGGCCCACAACCAAAGAGACTTAAAGACGTCGAGCGTTCTTACCTTCGCCGCTGCCTCCGTGAATTTGCGTCGCCACTCTCCCAAAAAATGGTTAAGTGGCTTCGTCAATGGCATACGCAGCCTAAGCCGAAGCATCTCCATCATCGGCGCACAGTCCGACAATACACGAAGCGGCTTCTCGCCTTGATTGAAAGGCAGAGTACTTGCTTCATGTACAGTGTGAAGCACTTTTCAAGCAAATTAAAATTAGCTTGAGATAGGTGTTGCTACACTCTCTCTAAACTATACGCCAACTTTGGCTGAGTTTTTAACGTAAACAAGCGCACTGCCGTACCGACGGACACTCGCCGTACATCTACGACCCTACGTAGAGAGCTGCCAGTGCTGGGTTAACACTGTTCTCGATGTGTGTATATACAATATTTACATTTTACAAACTGTTACCTAAAATCAAAGAACAGTCAAGTCACGTGTGTGCCGACATCTGCGCCACAAGCATTTTGAGTTCTCAGTGCTCTAGCCATCCGCCAAGAAAACATGTTATTTACGCGATCCGTCTTTGCAATTTGTTTAGACGAGATGGTGCTGCCGCTTCTAAGATTGTTTACACGAATGGTAAAATAGTTAGATAAATTTGATGATTTTATAATTTGATTGTACATGCGATAGTCCGCTTTGGACTGCAGTTCCCAAACAGGGCTTAGCACAATCGAATTTTGGGCAATGTTACACCTTTTTGGGACACGACGAATGAACTTCCTCTGTACACGTTTCATTGCTTCAATGTATTTGCCTATCAAACAAATGCGCTAAACTGAAATGGCGCCATTGACTTAACCAACTAAATAAATGGCAAGAAGATACCTAATTGATTTACATCCGCGCCTCCAAGAACCAGAAGATTAAGTTGGAATTTAGCGTAAACCTAGTGCTTGATCTGTGAAACTAAACAGCTGTAGGACAACTTACCAATTTCCAATGACTTGCATATTTCATCGAACCCAACAGCACACAGAGTTAACGAAACATTACACCAAAAGCAGTGGTCATGTCTAGTTACAAAAACACATTATTCGGTTGGCAATAATTAAGTGGGGGTAAGCACAGCCTAATTTACCCAACCCCTTTGAATACGACGTAACTTCAAAATCTTGTAAGAAAAGGTAAATGGTTAAGTCTTCAAGAGACAATAGTATATCTTGGTATGTTTTGTACACAGATGCCTTGAAATTTATAATTTGCCCAAATGTATACACACAAATCTTTGCTAACCTTTTAAGCAAGTTTTGACGTGCATTGAAATAAGGCAAGTTTTGACGTGCATTGAAATAATTTATGGATAATACGGCTCTTTTGATAAGAAGATATCGGGTACAATATTTATTGCATTTTTGGCCACACTGTTCGTAAGTACGATTACACACTCGAGTACAGAGTTCCCTAGCCGGAGCGCTGATGCCTCCGTGATCTTGCTAGAATCGATTAAGACGACTTCGAGCCTGAGAAGAAGGATTTTGACGGCATAAACGAGGTGGCATTTGGCCCTTTGCCTTATGACTATAATGCAGTTGTAGACCTCTTAGAGGAAGGCCCCTTATATATTGGCTGCGGATGAAGGCGGAAATTACCGCTCGAATGCAGCTTATCGACCAGCCAGAGCTCTCTGACTCGAGCGCTGATCTCCACGTCATGTTCTCGGGAGTCGATCACAACTGGTATCGAACCTGCGGAGGAAGAATTTGACGGCTTCATCGAAGTGGCTTCCGACCCTCTGCCATACAAAACAGGTATCGCCGTCATCCATGCTATCATTACTGTTTCGTCTACCTTGAGCAAGAAAACGACGCCTACTACATCGAACACCGTTATTGCTGGCTTCGCTACTACCTCAAATACCTTGAATTTTGCCCGATTCCTCCTAGCGACTACTTTTTATTTTATAATCGTCTCGGCCGCACCACAAAATACAGCATATATGCCATACTTCTACAGTTGGCATTCGTATTATAGCGCCTAATTTGTTTTAACTTCTCCGGTTTTTGCTCCTGCCATTGATACTAGCGATAATGGAATTCATTAATATAGATGGCAAAAGCTACAACTGCATTCTGGTGTGTAATAAGAGACATGTAAATAAATGTAAGAATCAAACGTATCCGTTTTTTTATCGTGCATTTAGTTAGCTGGTAGACGAATGAACAAAGATAGCCTACGTTTTGGACCTAATTTATCCACTCTTAGAGTTCTTACCGATGTCGTACAAACGCTTACATTAATCTAATAAAGTGAAAAAACAAAACAGGACGAACTATAAGGAACTTCAATTCTGTTTAAACTGTGCCTTCTCTGAAAAAACGTGAACGCAAAAGTTTTAACCATTTTGTTGTGCAAAATTCTCGTATTTAATGGTCGACAATAGGCTTGAAACATCCACAGAGCTCAAGAGACCGTTGGAGAGTGAAACTTCGTAGGAGAAGACGTTTTATCGCAAAATCTACAATCGATCAAAAGTTCGCCTTTTACGGACATTGCAATCATGGACCAGGTATTCATAACACTGCACACTTGAAAAGATCAAAGCATGCTTATGAGAACATTCGTTATGAGTTCGTTTTCAAGTGAAGGTTCGTCACCAGTTTAGTCAGGCTTCTGTACACGACGTTTGGTTGGATAAACATTTGACTCCCACTATCAAGTATCTTAGATATGCATATGGTCCGGAACTTCATCTTTCGGCATCCTCTAAGGATTGCTCTGCTACAATCAGCAGTCTAAGCAAAAAATGGCATGCTCCGTTCATTAAACAAATGCGTTACACACGATGCACTCGACGTCGAAGACTAAGAGAATGGCTATATTTTACCGAAGTTTAGTCACATCCGCGCATCCGAGAACCAGAAGATCAAGCTGGCACTGATCTTTAATCTAGCCTAAACATACCGCTTAAGCGGCGAACTTGAGCTACTACTATACGACAACTAACTAGTTTACAATTGCTTGCATACATTATCGATGTAGGCTCTAACAACCTATAAAGTTCATGGAATATTACGCCGAAAGCAGTGGCCACAAGTCTGATTACATAAATACACACATTGGTCGGTTGGCATATAGCTAAATAAGTGCAAGCACAGCCTGATCAAGCCTACCTATTTGAATGTGACTAATATACCCCACACTACTCTCACAGCGTTGAATGATTTGATTAATGTAGCACACCTTGTACGTGCTAAAATTTGCCGTAATACTTTTTTAATGAGAGATGAATCGTTGCGTCTCAACTTCACTATAAGCTTATCGACTCATTTCTGAGACGTTCAGTGCAAGTTCACCGCATCACGACCAGTTTCAAGCGGTCGTCATGCAGCCGTCAATCACGGAAGTGTCTCCTCTACCTTCAAGCAACAAAATCTCCTGTCTGTCTATGTGTGTCACTTCGTGGAGAGCGGGGGAATCTCTTCCGTCTCAAAGCGCGGGCTAGAGATTTCGCGAAGGTTGGCTTTTCTGCACAAACCGGAGTTTACTCGTCCCGCCCCCCGGTAGTAAGATGTCGCTATCTTGCAACACTATGTACAGCATTCGACTTTGGGCTGTGAAGACTCAGTAGGACTGTTTGTTTAGTGAAGCGCTTAGAAAACGCCCCCTACATCTGCATACTCCCTGTGGCGGTCTCTGCCTAGGTCAGTCTACTCGAATACCGGCCGCAACCTCTAGGACAATTTGAATATCGGCGTCTTACTACTGAACTTCGCAGCGCTTTGGAATCAGCCAACATTCAACAAGAATAATACGTATACATTCGTATTAAACTCGCTCGTCCAGGCACCGAGGTATGGATTTGAGGTATGAGGTACATCGGCTGCATCATATGAGCCATCTTGAAGACCTTTGATATACACTGAGAAACCTTTTTAAACTGCAGCATTTCCCTTAAACTTTTTTTTTTTGATGGGGGAGTTGGATGGTAATGCACCATCTCTTTTTATTGAGACATCTGTGCTCCCCGTTTTTTTTTCGATCATGGTCGATTTTTAATCCACTCTGACATTCACCTTGTTTAAATTGAGAACCATGAAAACCAATTTAGGAGTGGCCGGTCTGGGTCTCGAACCCAGGCCTCCCAAATGCTAGACAGAGAATGTTGCCACTAAGCCATCTTGCTCGGTTTAGTCGTTTAAATGACCAAAAAGCATGTACCGCAGCTTATTAGATTAGACGGTTTTCCAAAACCGGGTTGGAACATTCCAGTAAATAATATGTCCAGCGTTGCTGACCGCAACTTTGACAAACATATTTTTTTTACGCTCTGACAATTACATTTTAGACGCTCGTGATGGGCTAAGTTGCCTGTGGCACGATATCGTCTAAATGCATCTATCGTCATCGCGTTCTCGTACTGGAATAATTAGGCTTTCTCCACCAGAGGTATGTAGCAGCAGGGCAATGACAACCACGTCCAACAAATTCAACCAGCACGGCTGGGGCTCGAACTAGACATGTTTTGCTAACCGTGGTTGCCATGGCAATGCCCCGTTTCGAACGGTGCGTTAACCGCCTAGGCCACTGCCACTACATGATGCACTACCTTCGTGGTAGCCAGGTCGCGCACAAATTATACAGTAAAACGTGTACGCGTGGCGAATCGAAGAGTAAGACGACACATTTTCTTATTGGGTTTCTTCAACGTGTCTGGGGTAAGGGCTGGCGTCATATAGATGAGTGGACCGTCTTCGACTTCTAAAAAGGCTGCTTAAACGCTTGAGCGTGAGGCAGATTGTATCTTCGTTGCCAAGTCTCTGTGGAAAGCCATCAGATAGAAAAGCCGATTGCAGTGCATTCTCTAGACATCCAGGATGAGGTTTGAGGAACGCAGTCTTAACTCTATCAAGATCGACGATGCTCGCTGGTCCGAGTTAAGGCCATATGAACAACATCAAGAGTATTTTGGTGGCGGTCCTATCAGAATCAGACCAGAACCTCCCTCGAAGAAGTAGAGCATCCGAGGCCAAGTGAAGACTGTTGGCGCTAACGGTCGAGGAGTTAGCTGACGTCTAGGCGGCTTCCGTCTGGGCCAATTTGGCTCTAGACTTACATCAGCTGCTGACGAAGGCGGTTAAGCTGGAAGTGGCCGTTGTATTACAGCTCACCGGCCAGCCAGAGCTCCCTGATTCGAGCGCTGATGCCCCGTCATGTTGCCAGAATCGGTTATGATTATTATCGAGCCTGCAGAGGAGGTTATTGAAGGCTTCATCGAAGTGGCTAGGAAAACGCTCTATGTATGTTCAAACAGTCCGTGAATGGTCTGAATTCTTTGATATAAAGTTACCTATTAATATTTTTAGTGCACTTTGACCACAGTCATTGTAAATGCAAATGAATAATCGAGTACACACGGCTTAAACAATAAACATTTACAAGTTTCTATTCATTAGTTATTACATGTTAACAGATACTGCTATTAAGTACAGCTTGTGCTTAACTGAGCTAGTGAAGAATGCGTCTCGTCGAAGTAATCTGATAATGCGTTCTCTCGTCATTAAAAACACGAGCTTCTAGGCAGAGCTGCAGAACATTAAGCCATGTCTATACTATCTTACGTATCATAGTGTAGGACATATATAAGACCCGGCACTTTTTAAAGCACGGACGAATGGCACTCACAGAAAATATGATTTGGCTAACACAAAAAGTAGCATCTCACAACACTTCCATGCAGTTTGTCAGACATCAATTCACCGCTTCAACGGGTGATCAGTTTATACTCTAGGAGCATAAGGGCGTCATACAAATGTTTCCAGATTTCATACATTGTAACCTCAAGCTTTTTAAGAGATTGGCCTAGTGCTATATCTTTGTCGTTTCAGAATGCGTTTTATCGTCGACTTTTGGACGTCCCTCATGGCGGGACCCTTGATACCAAGCATACGGAGTCGCCGTCGCTCAAGCTCTATTCTAAATATGGGCTTGATGTTCTTCAAATGTTAGCGTAAAATACGGCATGCTGACACATTGAACTGCTGTACAAACCACAAGACATCTAAAAATGCTGTAAAAACACAGAACACTCAAAAATCCTAGCTGATTCCTCTACCTATTGGCAGATCGGCCTAATTAGTTTCGGAAACCTTTGGCAAGCGTTTACTGGTGTCGTGAACACTCGTCTTCTATAGAAAACTCCTACCTGCTTTGAACACATTTGGTCTCTTCTCTGGCAACCTGTAGATTCTTAGTTCCGACGAGCCGTCTCGTGCTGCGTTTACTCACAAATAGGGGGAAATGTTCTGGCGATAACCAGGAAAGCATAGTCGAGGTCTCAACTAATCTATAGGGCCATGATCCGTCCGAGGGTCTGAAGTGTCATAATCAGAAACCCAACATCAAAAACATGAACCTAGCTGATATTAGTAAAACATTTATCTACAGTTTTATGTTGATCGCATATTATAAATAACACAAAACATCATAGGAACTAGATTCCCCAATTAAAAATAATACAAACAAAATCATATATATATATATATATATATATATATATATATATACAGGTAGTTCAACAAGTTCTTAAAATGAGCTTTTCAGAATTCGAATTTTGGCGCGCTTTCGCCGCTATTGGAAACGGCAACTTTTCGAATGCTAGCAGTCAAAATATTATGGTGATTGGCCGTTGCGATTTCGTTTGATCGCTTTTCCCGTGCAACGTATCGGCGTGATTCTGAAAAATGGAGAAAAAAGAGTTTCGAGTGGTTATCAAGCATTTTTATTTCAAAGGTTGGAATGCGACCCAAGTGAAAACTGAGTTAGACGAGGTGTACGGTGACTCTGCGCCATGTTTTGCCACTGTTTCCAACTGGATTAATGAGTTAAAAAGAGGTCGCAGGAGCACCGAGGATGAACTACGTTTAGGACGCCCAAAAACGGCAACTGATGAGGAAAACGTAGAAAAAGTGCGGAAAATCGTTGCCGTAGATAAGCGAGTGAACATTAGGGAGATAGCGGAGGCCTTGGGGATCAGTTTGGGTAGAGTGCATTTCATCCTGCACGAAAACTTGAAGATGAAAAAGCTTAGAGCAAAATGGGTGCCGCATTTGCTCAACCAAGGCCAAAAAGACGCGCGTGTTTCCGCTTCACAGCGAAATTTGGCCAAGATGTCGAAAAATCCGTCGGATTTTTGGCGCAGATTCGTGACCGTCGATGAAAGCTGGGTCCATCACTACACTCCCGAGACCCAAGAAGCATCTCGTCAATGGTGTGCACCTGGTGAAGGACCTCCGAAGAGGGTGCGGACAACGGCATCGGCCGGAAAGATGATGGCTACGGTTTTTTGGGACCAACGTGGAATAATTCTGGCCGACTACCTTGAGAGCGGTAAAACGATCACGGGAGAATATTATGCAAGACTGTTGGACTGCCTGAAGCAAGAACTCATCGTGAAACGGCCCGCTTTGCAGAAGAAGGTTGTCCTGTTTCACCAGGACAATGCTCCCGCACACAAGTCGCGGCAAGCAACGACAAAACTGGACCAACTGAGGTTCGAACTCATTGAACAACCTTCCTATTCTCCAGACCTGGCCCCCTCTGATTATTTCCTCTTCGGACATTTGAAGAATAGTCTCGGTGGAAAGCGTTTTTCCAGCAATGAAGAGGTTAAGGCTGCTGTCAATGCCTATTTTCAGTCTAAAGACGCGGAATTCTACTCAAGAGGTATAAATGCTCTGAAATCTCGGTGGGAAAAGTGTATTGAGCTTCTCGGGGAGTATATCGAATAAGAAAAAATTAAAAACAAGATTTGGAAAATTCTTGGTTTTTATTTTAAGAACTTGTTGAACTACCTGTATACTGTGTATTTTTGCCTGAACATGAATTGGGAAATACCAATAAAATCCTTCTCGACCTCAAGAAACCGATTACACGACTAGCATTTTATCAGCATCTATTCGAGACTCGCATTAGCCTCGTCAGAAGAGGCGTTTCTTAACTGCTCCGTGCCGCAAAAATAGAACCTCCCCACGAGACCCCCGTGGGCTTCTGTGTGAGTGCCGAGATCTTCGTCAACTTCGACAGGAAAGGGCATCTAGAGAGAATAAGCGCCATTACCCTTTCCACTTTGTGAGTCCGTATAATGAAATTAGTATAAATAGAGAGATCTGAGCTTAGTATAGTTACTGTACATCTAAGCATCTACTCGATTGTTACAATGGCTTCTGTGAAGTTTATCTTTATTGTGGTGGTGTGCATCTTGCTCGGGAATAGTCTTGACGCCCGGCCAGCTGGTGCGGCTACAAGAGGCGACCACCAAAAACCGATCCAGAGGCAAAGGCCCTTATATCAGCGGTTGACGCAGACGGTTGGGCAGGAAGCTACCGTTCCGACACAGCTCACCGATAAGCCAAAGCTCCCTGGTTCGAGTTCTGATGGCTCCGTAATGTTGCCGGAATCAGTTACGATCACCATCGAGTCTCCGGAGGAGGTTTTTGAAGACTTCATTGAAGTGGCTTCCGATCCTCGGTCAGATTACCACAATTTGTGTGGAGATCTCTCAAAGGAAGACCCTTTGAATCAGCTGTACATGAAGTCGGTTGAGCCGGACGTAACCGATTCGATGCAGCTCATCGACCGGGCCGAGCTCCCTGATTTGAGCGCTAATGTCCGCTTCCATCCGCTGTTCACGAAAACGATTGAACCGAAAATTACCGTCTCCATGCAGCTTCCTGGCTCGAGCGCTGATTCCATCGCCATGCCGCCAGGATTGGTCACGATCACCATCGAACCTGTGGAGGAGGAATTTGGCTTTCTCGAAGTGGTTTCCGACCCCCTGCCACAAAACTACAACTCAGGTGTGGACATTTTAGAGGAAAGCCTGCATCATTATTGTCATCCGCGCCTCTGCCGCAACTCAGTCTACCCGGGGCAGGAAGAATACGTCAACTAAATGAAACCACGCTGTTGCTACAGGGAAAACACAGCATACGCACTACAAAACATACTAACACAAATGGCAGTAGCACACGTATTATCGATCTAAATGTATTACAAATTCTCCGGTTTTTTTGCTGTCATTGATACTTGTGATAATGGAATTTAATAATGTAAACGGCTGACGCAATTGCCTGTTAATATACAAGTAAAGTACGTGTAAATAAATGTCAGAATTAAACGTATCCGTTGATTGTCGTAAATCTAGCTAGCAGAAAGAAGAGTAAACAAAATTTGTCCTACGTTTTAGTCTTATTCGGTCCGCTCTAAGAGTCTAATGCGCACGATCCTTTCCGATGCGTACTTGAATTTGTGTAGTCAACCAAGTGGAAAAACAACGAACTCTAAGGAACTCTGGCAGCTGCTTAAGATGGTCCTTTTGTGAGAAAAAACTTAACCGTAGACGTTTTAACCAACTATTGCGCAATTTATTGATGCACATTTCCTGGTTCATAAGATCCACAGAATTTAAGAGGACGTAGAAGAGTCATACTTTGTAGAAGAAGGCATCTACTTAGACTGATAATCAAGCATTCGTCATTGGTGCAATGCTTCACGCTCTTTTGTTTTAGACTGTTGCATAGTCCTTTTTCATCTAGGAGGTTTCGAGAATGTATGCGTGACTAGCAGCCTGTGTGACTAGTGTGGAACTCACATACCCACTAACACCCAGATTCCTCCCCACCCCCCAGACTCGGTACTACCTTGGCATTACTTCGAAGCCGTGGGAGAGGCGTCTCTGCCGTTTTCCCCTACTCAGCTCTACCTCTCCTTATTGTCCCGCATGTTTACCTGCGGTTGGATAGGGGGTTACTGCCATTTTGTAAATTGTCCTGTGAGGGTGCGTCGTGGCCATGAGGGCCCGGCTGCACCCCATCCTCCTCCCTCCCTAGGCTCCTCGTCTCGACCACTTTCCCGAGATCCGCTCAAGCCTTTCCCGCCTGGCCGTTTCCTCGGCTGTCTTGAGTGTTGGTATAGGCTTGTCGAAAGGCTTGCCGCTTTAAGGTTTTCTGGCTACTCTTGTGTACTGACTCTTTAGCCCCTTCAATGGTCAGTCACAGCGCTGCCCAGGCAGGTTATGCTGTTTTGTAAGCGGAGAGAAATAAGTGTCGGAAGTATGCGTCTGTCGGAGGCTCTTTGGGTTTTCGATCTATTGCCCCCGAGACTTTAGGGGGCCCAGGTAAAATATCTGAGGGCATTATTACTAAGGTATGCTACACATGTCTCAGATTGGCCACGGAGGACCTATGCACTGGCGATTTTTTTTTGAAACAAGCTCTCAATGAACACACAACGTGGTGACGCCACGGCAGTGCTTGGCGCCTTGTATGGACAAGTGTCTTGTGGTTGACACTAGATTTGGACTTACGTAGTTTGCTTTCACGTTCACTGGGGGACAATTGTTCACATTCCATTACGAGTTAAATAAAATGTGTTTATGTGCAAACCTAGTAATTTCATAAGGAAATAACGCCTGATAGAGGCAACGGAAATTTGCAGTCATACTGCGAGGCAATTTGAAATTTTTGTAGAGCAACGGTTTCGGCCCTATTGATTAGATAACACATACCGTGCAGAACACCGTCCGTCTTAAACTCCAGAAAGTCCACATCCAAGTATTGCATCCATTCCGTCATGCCGGCAGATGTACCAGGGCATAAGATCTTTTGTCCACATGGTCCGGCTGTTGGCCGCCGGGGTGCTCCACCCACTTGCTCTGCCAAGCATCGACAGTGGCGTAACTTGCACTATTAAGATCACTCACGTGCAAGCTAAAAACGGTCTAACCACTCTGAGAGGTAGGACTAGTTTTGTTCATTCTTCTGTCTGCTAGCTAGATTTACGACAATCAACGGATATGTTTGATTACACGGATACGTTTATTTACACGTACTTTACTTGTACATCGATATGCAGTTTTGACCTCAGTCTTAATTTATTGCTTCTGTGCATCACTAGCAGCCTGCGTGACTAGTGTGGAACTCACATACCCACTAACACCCAGATTCCTCCCCACTCCCCAGGCTCGAAGCCGTGGGAGAGGCCTCTGTGCCGTCATCCTCTATTCACCTCCTTTCTTCTCTATCATCCCGCATGTTTTCCTGCGGTTGGATAGAGGGTTACTGCTATTTTTTTAAACCGTCCTGTGAGGACCCAGCTGCTCCCCCTCCTCCCCCCTTTCTAGGCTTCTTGTCTCGACCACTTTCCCGAGACATAATTTAAGCCGTTCCCGCCTGGCCGTTTTCGTGGCTGTCTTCAGTGTCAAAACGGCGTCAAACAAGGTCGTCGCCTCCTTCCATGCTCCGCCGAAGTCATCATATGAACAACCACCTCCCTGATAGGCCGGTCTCTCACAGCGGCTGGTCCTGCTCCCCGCGCTTCCCTGAGTGTATCACACCGCAGAACAGTATGCATCACGGTGCCCGCCTGTCTGTTTCATGGCACGCACACTTGAATTGATCCACGCATGCTTGCGATAACTTTCAATTCAATTGAAGAATTGTCACCAACTCAGTCAGGCATGCCCCGTGTTTCAAAGGCCCACCATCATTTTCGTACACGACTTTGATTTGGACAAGCGTTTGACTCCCACTATCAAGTATCTTAAATATGCACATGTCCTGAGGCTTCACAGTTCTGCATCTTCTCACGACTGCCCTGCTAATATCGGCAGTCACAGCAAAAAAAAGGCATGCTTCTTTTATATATAGAATAAAATAAATAGTTCATGTTATTATAAAGCATAACTATTTGTTGTCCTGCGGTTCCACCGAGAGAATAAGTGTAAAGATCTTTGTTGCAGTGTCGGACAATCAACCGCGTGGTACTTAGCGTACTGCTGCGAGCAGAACCGACAAATACACCGAGTACTATAGTCTTCATGAAACTCCCTACGGGAGCATACGAGGTGATGGAACCCGAGTACGGTGTACCTGGTATATATATGCCTTGTGACGGACTGCGCGCCGTCCGTTTAATTTGATATTTGGCGCCAATTCCGCTGCTACAAGGCAACATGCATGCAAACGAATCTATACAAATGCAATGTGCATTGAATGTGAAATAAACCATAATGCGCTCTCCGGGATCACAGCGTTAACTAGGGCGGACTAAGATAATAAGGTTAACAACCTCCGACACCGACCGGCGGACATCTCCGCCAGGCAGACACTCGCTGGCTAGACGTCACAGAGTCAGGGTGGTAACAGCTCCGAGCGAACTGCGCCAGTGCGGCGGCCACCCACCCACGTCTACCGCCACTAGCTACTGGGAGCCGGGAGCGTATATTCCCTTTGCGAATACTGTGTATTCCTTCAGTGGTAGCCTAGTTAGTTAGCGGTTGGTAACATGCCTGTTATTGCAGGCCACCCCGGCCCACAACCAAGGAGACTTAAAGACGTCGAGCGTTCTTACCTTCGTCGCTGCCTCCGTGAATTTGCGTCGCCACTCTCCCAAAAAAATGGTTAAGTGGCCACTTCAATGGCATACGCAGCCTAAGCCGAAGCATCTCCATCATCGGCGCACAGTCCGACAATACACGAAGCGGCTTCTCGCCTTGATTGAAAGGCAGAGTACTTGCTTCATGTACAGTGTGAAGCACTTTTCAAGCAAATTAAAATTAGCTTGAGATAGGTGTTGCTACACTCTCTCTAAACTATACGCCAACTTTGGCTGAGTTTTTAACGTAAACAAGCGCACTGCCGTACCGACGGACACTCGCCGTACATCTACGACCCTACGTAGAGAGCTGCCAGTGCCGGGTTAACACTGTTCTCGATGTGTGTATATACAATATTTACATTTTACAAACTGTTACCTAAAATCAAAGAACAGTCAAGTCACGTGTGTGCCGACATCTGCGCCACAAGCATTTTGAGTTCTCAGTGCTCTAGCCATCCGCCAAGAAAACATGTTATTTACGCGATCCGTCTTTGCAATTTGTTTAGACGAGATGGTGCTGTCGCTTCTAAGATTGCTTACACGAATGGTAAAATAGTTAGATAACTTTGATGATTTTATAATTTGATTGTTCATGCGATAGTCCGCTCTGGACTGCAGTTCCCAAACAGGGCTTAACACAATAGAATTTTAGGCAATGTTACACCTTTTTGAGACACGACGATTGAACTTCCTCTGTACACGTCCCATTGCTTCAATGTATTTGCTTATCAAACAAATGCGCTAAACTGAAATGGCGCCATTGACTTAACCAACTAAATAAGATACAGAATTGATTTACATCCGCGCCTCTTAGAACCAGAAGATTAAGTTGGAACTTAGCGTAAACCTAGTGCTTGACCTGTGAAACTGAACAGCTGTAGGACAACTTACCAATTTCCAATGACTTGCATATTTCATCGAACCCAACAGCACACAGAGTTGACGAAACATTACACCAAAAGCAGTGGTCATGACTAGTTACAAAAACACATTATTCGGTTGGCAATAATTAAGTGGGGGTAAGCACAGCCTAATTTACCCAACCCCTTTGAATACGACTAGAATTAAAAACATTTTTTAAGGAGGTTGTTTTTAATTCTAGACTATCCTTCGTTCCTTACGGGCTTGGTACTTAACCTGAGGTATATTTTCAATGTACCGAGGGCCGGACATCTTTGAATACGACTAATAACCCGCACCACTCTCTTAATAATAAATGATTTGATTAATATAACACTCGGTAACTTAAAAATCTTGTTAGAAAAGGTAAATGGTTAAGTCGTTAAGGGACAATAGTATTTCTTGGTAAGTTTTGTACACAGATGCCTTGAAATTTATAATTTGCCCTAATGTAAACACACACATTTTTGCTAACCTTAAATTGTAGTTTGTGATATAACGGAAGGCAAGTTTTGACGTGCATTTAAATAATTTGTGGATAATACGGCTCCTTTGATAAGAAGATATCTTGTTCAATATTTATTGCATTTTAGGCCAGAGTATTCGTGAGTACAATTACACACTCGAGTACAGAACTCCCTAGCCGGAGCGTTGATGCCCCCGTGATCTTGCTAAAATCGATTAAGACGACCTTGAGCCTGAGGAGAAGGATTTTGACGGCATAAACGAGGTGGCTTTTGGCCCTTTGCCTTATGACTACAATGCAGTTGTAGACCTCTCAGAGGAAGGCCCCTTATATATAAGCTGCGGATGAAGGCGGAAATTACCGCTCGAATGCAGCTTATCGACCAGCCAGAGCTCTCTGACTCGAGCGCTGATATTCACATCATGTTCTCGGGAGTCGATCACAACTGCTACCGAAGCTGCGGAGGAAGAATTTGACGACTTCATCGAAGTGGCTTCCGACCCTCTGCCATACAAAACAGGAATCGCCGTTATCCATGCTATCATTACTGTTCCGTCTACCTTGAGCAAGAAAACGACGCCTACTACATCGGACACCGTTATTGCTGTCTCTGCTACTACCTCAAATACCTTGAATCTTGCTCGATTCCTCCTGGCGACTACTTTTTATTTTATGATTGCCTCGGCCGCACCACAAAACACAGCATATATGCCATACTTCTACAGTTGGCATTCGTATTATAGCGCCCAATTCGTTTTAACTTCTCCGGTTTTTGCTCCTGCCATTGCGACTAGCGATAATGGAATCATCATCAATATAGATGGCAAAAGCTACGACTGCATTCTGGTGTGCAATAAGAGATATGTAAATAAATGTAAGAACCAAAGTGTTCTTACCGATGTCGTACAAAACGCTTACATTCTTTTAACAAAGTAGAAAAACAAAACAGGACGAACTATAGGAAACTTCAATTCTGTTTAAACTGTGCCTTCTGTGAAAAAGACGCGCAAAAGTTTTAACCATTTTGTTGTGCAAAATTCTCGTATTTAATGGTCGACAATAAGCTCGAAACATCCACAAAGCTCAAGAGACCGTTGGAGAGTGAAACTTCGTAGAAGAAGACGTTTTATCGCAAAATCTACAATTGATCAAAAGTTTGCCTTTTACGGAATGCCTCACGTTCTTTTACTTTGCAATCATGGACCAGGTATTCATAGCACTGCACACTTGAATTGATCAAAGCATGCTTATGAGAACATTTATTATGAGTTCGTTTTCAAGTGAAGGTTCGTCACCAGTTAAGTCAGGCTTCTGTACACGACGTTTGTTTGGACAAGGATTTGACTCCCATTATCAAGTATCTTAGATATGCATATGGTCCGGAACTTCATCTTTCGGCATCCTCTAAGGATTGCTCTGCTACAATCAGCAGTCTAAGCAAAAAAATGGCATGCTCCGTTCATTGAACAAATGCGTTGCACACGATGCACTCGACGTCAAAGACTAAAAGAATGGCTATATTTTACCGAAGTTTAGTCACATCCGCGCATCCGAGAACCAGAAGATCAAGCTGGCACTGATCTTCAATCTAGCCTAAACATACCGCTCAAGCGGCAAACTTGAGCTACTACTATACGACAACTTACTAGTTTCCAAATGCTTGCATACAGTATCGATGTAGGCTTTAACAACCTATAAAGTTCATGGAATATTACGCCGAAAGCAGTGGCCACAAGTCTAATTACATAAATACACACATTGTTCGGTTGGCATATAGCTAGATAAGCGCAAGCACAGCCTGATCAAGCCTACCTATTTGAATGTGACTAATATACCCCACACTACTCTCACAGCGTTGAAGGATTTGATTAATATAGCACACCTTGTACGTGCTAAAAATTGCCTTAAAACGTTTTCAGTGCAAGTTCACCGCATGACGACCAGTTTCAAGTGGTTGTCATGCAGCCGTCAATCACGGAAGTGTCTCCTCTACCTTCAAGCAACAATGTCTCCTGTCTGTCTATGTGTGTTAGTTCGTGGAGAGTGGGGGAATCGCCTCTGTCTTAAAGCGTGGGCTAGAGATTTCGTAAAGGTTGGCTTTTCTGCACAAACCGGAATTTACTCGTCCCGCCCCCCGACAGTAAGATGTCGCTATCTTGCGGCACTAAGTACAGCATTCGACTTTTGGCTGTGAAGACTCAGCGAGACTGTTCGTTTAGTGAGGCGCTTAGAAAAACGCCCCCTACTTCTGCATACTCCCTGTGGCGGTCTCTGCCTAGGTCAGTCTACTCGAATACCGGCCGCAACTCCAGGACAATTTGAATATCGGCGTCTTACTACTGAACTTTGCAGTGCTTTGGGATCGGTCAACATTCAAGAAGAATAATATGTATACATTCGTATTAAACTCGCTCGTCCAGGCACCGAGGTATGGATTTGAGGTATGAGGTACATCGGCTCCATCAGATGAGCCATCTTGAAGACCTTTGATATACATTGAGAAACCTTTCTAAACTGCAGCATTTACTTTAGTCGTTTTAATGACCAACAAACATGTACCGTATCTTATTAGATTAGACGGTTTTCCGATACCGGGTTAGAGCATTCCAGTAAATAATATGTCCAGCGTTGCTGACCTCAACTTTTACAAACACATTCTTTTTTTTACGCTCTGACAACCACATTTTAGACGCTAGTAATGGGCTAAGTTGCCTGTGGCACGATATCGTCTAAATGCATCTATCGTCATCGCGTTCTCGTACTGGAACTATAAAGGCTTTCTCCAGCAGAGGTATGTAGCAGCAGGGCAATGACAACCACGTCCAACAAATTCAACCAGCACGGCCGGGGCTCTAACGCCCCGTTTCGAACGGTGCGTTAGCCGCCTAAGCCACCGCCACTACATGATGCACTATATTCGTGGTAGCCAGGTCGTGCGCAAATTATACAGTAAAACGTGTACGCATGGCGAATCGAAGAGTAAGACGACATATTTTCTTATTGGGTTTATTCAACGTGTCTGGGGTAAGGGCTGGTGTCATATAGATGACTGAGCCGTCTCCGACTTCTGAAAAGGCTGCTTAAACGCTTCAGCGCGAGGCAGATTGTATCTTCGTTGCCAAGTCTCTCTGGAAAGCCATCAGATAGACAAGCCGATTGCGGTGCGTTCTCTAGACATCCAGGATGAGGTTTGAGGAACGCAGTCTTAACTCTATCAATATCGACGATGCTTGCTGGTCCGAGGTAAGGCCATATCAACAACTTCAAGAGTATTTTGGTAGCGGTCCTATCAGAATCAGACCAGAACCTCCCCCGAAGAAGTGGAGCATCCGAGGCCAAGTGAAGACTGTTGGCGCAAACGGTCGAAGAGCTATCTGACGCCGATTTGGCTCTACGCTTACATCAGCTGCTGACGAAAGCGGTTTAAGCTGGAAGTGGCCGTTGTATTACAGCTTACCTATCAGCCAGAGCTCCCTGATTCGAGCGTTGATGCCCCGTCATGTTGCCGGAATCGGTTATGATTATTATCGAGCTTGCAGAGGAGGTTATTGAAGGCTTTATTGAAGTAATTGTAAATGCAATTGAATAATCGAGTATACACGGCTTACACAATAAACATTTACAAGTTTCTATTTATTAGTAATTACATGTAAACAGATACTGCTATTAAGTACAGCCTATGCTTAACTGAGCTAGTGAAGAATGCGTCTTGTCGAAGTAATCTGATAATGCGTTCTCTCGTCATTAAAAACACGAGCCTAAAGGCAGAGCTACAGAACATTGAGCCATGTCTATACTATCTTACGTATCATAGTGTAGGACATATATAAGACCCGGCACTTTTTAAAGCACGAACGAATGGCACTTACAGAAAATATTATTTGGCTAACACAAAAAGTAGCATCTCACAACACTTCCATGCAGTTTGTCAGACATCAATTCACCGCTTCAACGGGTGATCAGTTTATACTCTAGGAGCATAAGGGCGTCATACAAATGTTTCCAGATTTCATTGATTGTAACCTCCAGCTTTAATAAGAGATTGGCCTAGTGCTATATCTTTGTCGTTTCAGAATGCGTTTTATCGTCGACTTTCGGACGTTCCTCATGGCGGGGCCCTTCATACCAAGCATACGGAGTCGCCGTCGCTCAAGCTCTATTCTAATTATGGGCTTGATGTTCTTCAAATGTTAGCGTAAAATACGGCACGCTGACACATTGAACTGCTGTAAAACCACAAGACATCTAAAAACGCTGTAAAAATACAGGACACTCAAAAATCCTAGCTGATTCCTCTATCTATTGGCAGGTCGGGCTAATTAGCTTCGGAAACCTTTGGCAGGCTTTTACCGGTGTCGTGAACACTCATTTTCTATCGAAAACTTCTACCTGCTTTGAAAACTTTTGATCTCTTCTCTGGCTACCTGTGGATCCTCAGTCCCGTCGAGCCGTCTCGTGCTGCTTTTATTCACGAATAGGGGGAAATGTTCTGGCGATAACCAAAAAAGCATAATCGAGATCTCAACTTATCTTTAGGGCCATGATCCGTCCGAAGGTCCGAAGTGTTTGTCATAATCAGAAACCCAACATCAAGAACATTAACCTAGCTGATATTAGTAAGTTATTTATCACACAGTTTTATGTTGATCGCATATTATAAATAACACCATAAATATTTGTTGTCCTGCCGTTCCACCGAGAGAATAAATGTAAAGATCTTTGTTGCAGTGTCGGACAATCGACCGCGTGGTACTTAGCGCATTGCTGCGAGCAGAACCGACAAATACACCGAGTACTATAGTCTTCATGAAACTCCCTACGGGAGCATACGAGGTGATGGAACCCGAGTACGGTGTACCTGGTATATATATGTATTGTGACGGACTGCGCGCCGTCCGTTTAATTTGATATTTGGCGCCAATTCCGCTGCTACAAGGCAACGTGCATGCAAACGAATCTATACAAATGAAATGTGCATTGAATGTGAAATAAACCATAATCCGCTCTCCGGGATCACAGCGTTAACTAGAGCGGATTAAAGATAATAAGGTTAACAACCTCCGACACCGACCGGCGGACATTTCCGCCAGGCCACACTCGCTGGCTAGACGTCACAGAGTCAGGGTGGTAACAGCTCCGAGCGAACTGCGCCAGTGCGGCGGCCACCCACCCACGTCTACCGCCACTAGCTACTGGGAGCCGGGAGCGTATATTCCCTTCGCGAATACTGTGTATTCCTTCAGTGGTAGCCTAGTTAGTTAGCGGTTGGTAACATATGGTGTCAGAAGAAAACGAGACGAATCGGTGATCATCAGTGGAGCCAGCTGTATACTGGTCCAGAAGGCACGCTGCTCCGCGGATTCCGTCCGCAAGCTTACAAGCTCAGCCAAGTTTTGTCGGTGTTGTCAATCCTACTGCGTTATGGCCAACGCCAGTTTCGCCATGCTAAGTGACGACGAGAGCCTAGGGCTATCGGCCAAGACCGAAGGCATAAATAGGGCACACGCGAACGCAATCAGGGCACAGTTCAACGCTTAAGTCAGTACAAAACGAGCGTTGCGCGGTCGTTTGACTAAGAAGATCAACGAAATTGTCGAATTCATGGAGGACCATGGCGACGAAAACGCGAAAGAAAAGGTGGAAGACACGATCATCGTTATCGAGAGTCTACATAAGAAGTTGGTAGAGGTGGATGCGAAGATAGAGCCCGTCGCTTTCGAATTAATGGGCAAAGGTGACCACTTCATGGCCATGATCGAGCGCGCTTGCGAATACAACGAGAAAGCTTTACTGGCTTTCCGCAAGGCAAAGAAATTTCTCGGTTCAGTGGCGGCGTCACCATCATCATCGACGGAGAGCTCAACATCTTTACAAGGAACATCGCAACCAATACCAGCTCAACAGTTCATCTTTTACCAGGACCATCATTCTGGAATACCCAAATTTTCGGGAGACCCGAAAAAAAATCCGAGAATGATACCAATTGCTCGAGATCTACGTATTGAACCAGCAACAGTTACCAACGATCGAGAAATTCAACAGCCTGGTGTGGCCTGCGGCGCGAGAAAATGCTCATCTGAACTTCGAGCCGGAGCAATTCTCAATTGCCCTCGAAAGAATCAAGAAACGGTTCGGGTGTAGCAAGATAGCCGAGGAGGAGCACATCAAGGAACTCCGTCGTATCTGCAACCAACGGGACCTACATAAAGCTGATAAGTTACACCATTTTGTATCGATAGTGACGCAGAGTGTTAATGCACTCGTGGCATTGGGTAACACTCTTGAAGGTTTCTCACCAATTCTCGGTCCAATGATTCTAGATTGCCTGCCACAGAGTATCAGAGTTCAGTTCAAATGGTCGTATTCGCAAAAATACAGGTCAACTACGGAGCAAGGCTGCCAGTTAAAAGAGCTCTCAGATTTCTTAGAGGATTTTGCGGCAGCTGAACGTTCAGCAAATACAAACTAAGAGCCGAACAAGAAACGCAATCTTTCTCGCTATGCAGACAAACCCAAAAGTAGCTTAGTTTATCAGTCAAATAAGCAAAAAGTTGACAAAAAAGCATTTTCGCAAACAGACCAAGCTTTCCATGCAGCTGCGGCTTCCCCAAAGACGGTTGATAATTCGTGTATTTTCTGCGGAGACGATCATTCCAGCACGAAGTGCAAAAAGGTCCTAACGTTGGACGAGCGAAAGCAGTTAATAGCAAATCAAAGCGCATGTTTCAGGTGTTTAAAGCGAAACCATTTTGCGAAGAAGTGTAGGGTAAATATACCTTTATGTAACACTTGTAATGCGAAACATTATCCAATAATGTGCCCGAGATCAGTGATAGATACGGCACAACAATTAGTTCCACAAGCCCTCTCTACTACTAGCCTTAATCATAGCTGCGTCGATGGCATAGAAGAAAGTGATGCAATAGTGTTACAGACCGGCTACGTGTTAGCTTCTGCGGGCGGAAACACAGTAATGTGCCGCATTTTACTAGACCAAGGTGCTCAGAGATCATATATTTCCTTAAAGCTCGCAACACAGTTGAGTCTTGAATCTAGAGGATCCGAGTCCATGCTTACGTGCACAATTGGAGAGATATCAAAGATTATTCACCACCCTCACTTTATGGTAAAGCTACAGAGTAGATTCGATACAGGGCCGCCAGTCACCATAAGATGCTTAGAAGTAGAAGAGATATCGAAGGCTCCCCTGCCATTTGTCTCTAATACTCACGGGCTCTCTCCAGTAGCCGACCACATAGAGAGCGACTGCCCACCGGTTCTTATGCTTCTGATTGGTGCAGACTATCTTCCGAGCATCCTGTCGGAAGAACAGTACGTTCGAAGCAACCTAGTTACAACAAAGACGCAATTCGGGTGGTTCTTCTTTGGCCGAAATAGCACCACTGAAGGTTGCACCAAACAGATGGACTCCACACTGCTCGCTTTATCTGCAATGCAGCCGTGTGCGGCTGTTCCACCTTCAGTTATTGCAGAGACCATACCTACAGAGTCTCATGTCAATAAAAACTCTGCTAGGGAGGATATTGACTTTCTGTGGGACATGGAAGTTATGGGTATTGCAACTTCATCCGGTAAAGAAGACTCCGAGTTAGCTGTAGAGTTAGAAGAAATATTTCGAGAATCTATAAGTAGAACACCAAGCGGTCGATATGTGGTTAGCCTTCCCTTTAAGGAAAATCTTGCTTCTCTAGGCGACAATAAGCATATAGCATTGTCACGCCTTAAGCGTTTTCTAACCACATCAGGCAAAGACAAAAAACTGCTTGAAGCAGTCGACGCAGAGATATCAAACTACTTAGAAAAGGGGTTTGCCGAGAAGGCCATCCCAAGGAAAGGTAATGAGTGGGCGCACTATCTCCCAATTCAAACAGTCGCAAAAAATCTAGTTCCGTATCTGAACTTAAAATTAGAGGCGTCAAAGGTGCGGGCGCGAGAAGTAGAGTTTCTTGAATGGCGTTCTCCATCAGGGTCCAAACCATCTGCCGAACATAACAAAAGTTATTTTGCAGTTTCGCAAACATAGAGTGGCGATTATCGCAGACATCGAAAAAGCTTTTCTACAGTTTGAGATTGACCCAGCGCATCACACATTCTTGAGGTTTTTCTGGCCTTTGAAAATTTCCAAAAACCCAAAATCGCCAATTAGAGAGTTTTGGGGATGTCGGTTGGATTTCGGCTTGATATGTAGCCCATATATCCACTGCAGGGGTTTGAGATATCACCTAGAGCAGGAGAAAATAATTTCCCGAGCGAGGAATTATTTATTCAGGAAATAATCGACCACGTGTATATGGACGATATTGTGACCGGAACTGTTTCAGTGAAACAGGGTCAACACCGTTTTCAGTAACTGAATAAGATTTTCTAAGCTGGCTGCTTCCCACTCAAAAAATGGGCAACAAATTCGAAAGATTTGGGTAAATTCATTCAGCAAGCAACTGCGTCTTCGCTGGAAACCAACAATCTGATGAGATTGGTGTATTTCTCAGCAGAGCGTTGACAGAGTTAAACGGTAGCACACGAACTAAGCGCCTTTTATTAAAAGGGTTGGTTCAGATTTTTGATCCTTTAGCAATGCTAACACCTATAGTAGTCAATGACCGTTGGAGAGTAAAACTTCATAGAAGAAGGCGTTTTATCGCAAAATCTACAATCGATCAAAAGTTCGTCTTTTACGGAATGCCTCACGTTTTTTTGCTTTGCAATCATGGACCAGGTATTCATAACACTGCACACTTGAATTGATCAAAGCATGCTTATGAGAATATTCAATATGAGTTCGTTTTCAAGTGAAGGTTTGTCACCAGTTTAGTCAGGCTTGTGTACACGACGTTTGTTTGGACAAGCATTTGACTCCCATTATCAAGTATCTTAGATATGCATATGGTCCGAAACTTCATCGTTCATCATCCTCCAAGGATTACTCTGCTACATTCAGCAGTCTAAGCAAAAAATTGGCATGCTCCGTTCATTAAACAAATGCGTTGCACACGGTGCACACTTCAAAGACTAAATTAATGGCTATATTTTACCAACGTTTAGTCACATCCGCGCATGCGAGAACCAGAAGATCAAGCTGGCACTGATCTTCTATCTAGCCTAAACATACCGCTTAAGCGGCGAACCTGAGCTACTACTATACGACAACTTACTAGTCTCTAATTGCTTGCATACATTATCGATGGAGGCTCTAACAACCTATAGAGTTATTGGAACATTACGCCGAAAGCAGTGGCCACAAGTCTGATTACACAAATGCACACATTGTTCGGTTGGCATATAGCTAAATAAGCGCAAGCACAGCCTGATCAAGCCTACCTATTTGAATGTGACTAATATACCCCCACACTACTCTCACAGCGTTGAATGATTTGATTAATGTAGCACACCTTGTACGTGCTAAAATTTGCCGTAATACTTTTTTCATGAGAGATGAATCGTTGCGTCTCAACTTCACTATGAGCTTATCGACTCATTTCTGAGTCGTTCAGTGCAAGTTCACCGCATGACGACCAGTTTCAAGTGGTCGTCATGCAGGCGTCAATCACGGAAGTGTCTACTCTACCTTCAAGCAACAATGTCTGTCTGTGTTACTTCGTGGAGAGTGGGGGAATCTCTTCCGTCTCAAAGCGCGGGCTAGAGATTTTGCGAAGGTTGGCTTTTCTGCACAAACCGGACATTACTCGTCCCGCCCCGCGGTACTAAGATGTCGCTATCTTGCAACACTACGTACAACATTCGACTTTGGGCTGTGAAGGCTCAGCGGGACTGTTCGTTTAGTGAAGCGCTTAGAAAAACGTCCCCTACATCTGCATACTCCCTGTGGCGGTCTCTACCTAGGTCAGTCTACTCGGATACCGTCCGCAACCTCCAGGACAAATTGAATATCGGCGTCTTACTACTGAACTTCGCAGCGCTTTGGGATCGGCCATATTCAACAAGAATAATACGTATACATTCGTATTAAACTCGCTCGTCTAGGCACCGAGGTATGGATTTGAGGTATGAGGTACATCGGCTGCATCAGATGAGCCATCTTGAAGACCTTTGATATACATTGAGAAACCTTTCTTAACTGCAGCATTTACTTTAGTCGTTTTAATGACCAAATAGCGTGCACCGAATCTTATTAGATTAGACGGTTTTCCGAAACCGGGTTGGAGCATTCCAGTAAATAATATGTCCTGCGCTGTTGACCGCAACTTTGACAAACACATAATGCACTATCTTCGTGGTAGCCAGGTCGTGCACAAATTATATATAGAGCTTCCTGATTTGAGCGCTGATGTCCCCGTCATGTTGCCGGGATCGGTTAAGATCATTATCGAGCCTGCAGAGGGAGTTAATGAAGGCTTCATCGAAGTGGCTAGGACAACGCTCTATGTATGTTCAAACAGTCCGTGGTTGGTCTAAGTTATTTGATATCAAGTTAACTATTAATATTTTTAGTGCATTCTGACCACAGTAATTGTAAATGCAATTGAATAATTGAGTACACACGGCTTAAACAAAAAACATTTACAAATTTATATTTATTAGTTATTACATGTTAACAGATACTACTGTTAAGTACAGCCTATGCTTAACTGAGCTAGTGAAGAATGCGTGCGATCTGATAATGCGTTCTCTCGTCATTAAAAACACAAGCCTCAAGGCAGAGCTACAGAACATTGAGCCATGTCTATACTATCTTACGTATCATAGTGTAGGACATATATAAGACCCGGCACTTGTTAAAGCGCGGACGAATGGCACTCACAGAAAATATTATTTGGCTAACACAAAAAGTAGCATCTCACAACACTTCCATGCAGTTTGTCAGACATCAATTCACCGCTTCAACAGGTGATCAGTTTATACTCTAGGAGCATAAGGGCGTCATACAAATGTTTCCAAATTTCATTGATTGTAACCTCGACCTTTTTTGAGAGATTGGCCTAGTGCTACATCTTTGTCGTTTCAGAATGCGTTTTATCGTCGACTTTTGGACGTTCCTCATGGCGGGACCCTTGATACCAAGCATACGAAGTTGCCGTCGCTCAAGCTCTATTCTAAATATGGGCTTGATGTTCTTCAAATGTTAGCGTAAAATACGGCACGCTGACACATTGAACTGCTGTAAAACCACAAGACATCTAAAAATGCTGTAAAAACACAGAACACTCAAAAATCCTAGCTGATTCCTCTATCTATTGGCAGATCGGCCTAATTAGCTTCGGAAACCTTTGGCAAGCTTTTACTGGTGTCGTGAACACTCGTCTTCTATCGAAAACTCCTACCTGCTTTAAACACATTTGGTCTCTTCTCTGGCAACCTGTAGATTCTTAGTTCCAACGAGCCGTCTCGTGCTGCTTTTACTCACAAATAGGGGGAAATGTTCTGGCGATAACCAGGCAAGCATAGTCCAGGTCTCAACTAATCTATAGGGCCATGATCCGTCCGCCTGAACATGAATTGGGAAATACCAACAAAATCCTTCTCGACCTCAAGAAACCGATTACACGACTAGCATTTTATCAGCATCTATTCGAGACTCGCATTAGCCTCGTCAGAAGAGGCGTTTCTTAACTGCTCCGTGCCGCAAAAATAGAACCTTCCCACGAGACCCCCGTGGGCTTCTGTGTGAGTGCCGAGATCTTCGTCAACCTCGATAGGAAAGGGCATCTAGAGAGAATAAGCGTCATTACCCTTTCCACTTTGTGAGTCCGTATAATGAAATTAGTATAAATAGAGAGATCTGAGCTTAGTATCGTTACTGTACATCGAAGCACTTACTCGATTGCTACAATGGCTTCTGTGAAGTTTATCTTTATTGTGGTGGTGTGCATCTTGCTCGGGCATAGTCTTGACGCCCGGCCAGCTGGTGCGGCTACAAGAGGCGACCACCAAAAACCGATCCAGAGGCAAAGGCCCTTACATCAGCGGTTGACGAAGGCGGTTGGGCAGGAAGCTACCGTTCCGACACAGATCACCGATAAGCCAAAGCTCCCTGGTTCGAGTTCTGATGGCTCCGTAATGTTGCCGGAATCAGTTACGATCACCATCGAGTCTCCGGAGGAGGTTTTTGAAGACTTCATTGAAGTAGCTTCCGATCCTCGGTCAGATTACCACAATTCGTGTGGAGATCTCTCAAAGGAAGACCCCTTGAATCAGCTGTACATGAAGTCGGTTGAGCCGGACGTAACCGATTCGATGCAGCTCATCGACCGGGCCGAGCTCCCTGATTTGAGCGCTAATGTCCGCTTCCATCCGCTGTTCACGAAAACGATTGAACCGAAAATTACCGTCTCCATGCAGCTACCTGACTCGAGCGCTGATTCCATCGCCATGCCGCCAGGATTGGTCACGATCACCATCGAACCTGTGGAGGAGGAATTTGGCTTTCTCGAAGTGGTTTCCGACCCCCTGCCACAAAACTACAATTCAGGTGTGGACATTTTAGAGGAAAGCCTGCATCATTATTGTCATCCGCGCCTCTGCCGCAACTCAGTCTACCCGGAGCAGGAAGAAAACGTTAACTAAATGTAACCACGCTGTTGCTACAGCGAAAACACAGCATACGCACCACAAAACATACTAACACAAATGGCAGTAGCACACGTATTATCGATCTAAATGTATTACAAATTCTCCGTTTTTTTGCTGTCATTGATACTTGTGATAATGGATTTTAATAATGTAAACGACTGACGCAATTGCCTGTTGATGTACAAGTAAAGTACGTGTAAATAAATGTCAGAGTTAAACGTATCCGCTGATTGTCGTAAATCTAGCTAGCAGACAGAAGAAAAAACAAAATTTGTCCTACGTTTAAGTCTTATTTGGTCCGCTCTAAGAACCTAATGCGCACGATCCTTTCCGATGCGTACTTGAATTTGTGGAACCAAGTGGAAAAACAAGGAACTCTGGCAGCTGCTTAAAGTGGTCCTTTCGTGAGAAAAAACTTAACCGTAGACGTTTTAACCAATTATTGCGCAATTTATTGATGCACATTTCATGGTTCATAAGATCCACAGAATTTAAGGGGACGTAGAAGAGTCATACTTTGTAGAAGAAGGCATCTACTTAGACTGATAATCAAACATTCGCCATTGGCGCAGTGCTTCCAGATTCCTCCCCACCCCCCAGACTCGGTACTACCTTGGCATTACTTCGAAGCCGTGGGAGAGGCGTCTCTGCCGTTTTCCTCTACTCAGCTCTACCTCTCCTTATTGTCCCGCATGTTTACCTGCGGTTGGATAGGGGGTTACTGCCATTTTGTAAATTGTCCTGTGAGGGTGCGTCGTGGCCATGAGGGCCCGGCTGCACCCCATCCTCCTCCCTCCCTAGGCTCCTCGTCTCGACCACTTTCCCGAGATCCGCTCAAGCCTTTCCCGCCTGGCCGTTTCCTCGGCTGTCTTGAGTGTTGGTATAGGCTTGTCGAAAGGCTTGCCGCTTTAAGGTCTTCTGGCTACTCTTGTGTACTGACTCTTTAGCCCCTTCAATGGTCAGTCACGACGCTGCCCAGGCAGGTTATGCTGTTTTGTAAGCGGAGAGAAATAAGTGTCGAAAGTATGCGTCTGTCGGAGGCTCTTTGGGTTTTCGACCTATTGCCCCCGAGACTTTAGGGGGCCCAGGTAAAATATCTGAGGGCATTATTACTAAGGTATGCTACACGTGTCTCAGATTGGCCACGGAGGACCTACGCACTGGCGATTTTTTTTTGAAACAAGCTCTCAATGAACACACAACGTGGTAACGCCACGGCAGTGCTTGGCGCCTTGTATGGACAAGTGTCTTGTGGTTGACACCAGATTTGGACTTATGTAGTTTGCTTTCACGTTCACTGAGGGACAATTGTTCACATTCCATTACGAGCTAAATAAAATGTGTTTATGTGCAAACCTAGTAATTTCATAAGGAATTAACGCCTGATTGAGGCAACGGACATTTGCAGTCATACTGCGAGGCAATTTGAAATTTTGGAGAGCAACGGTTTCGGCCCTATTGATTAGATAACACATACTGTGCCGAACACCGTCCGTCTTAAACTCCAGAAAGTCCACATCCAAGTATTGCATCCTTTCCGTCATGCCGGCAGATGTACTAGGGCAAAAGATCTTTTGTCCTTATGGTCCGGCTGTTGGCCGCCGGGGTGCTCTACCCACTCGCTCTGCCAAGCATCGACAGTGGCGTAACTTGCACTATTAAGATCACTCACGTGCAAGCTAAAAACGGTCTAACCACTCTGAGAGGTAGGACTAGCTTTGTTCATTCTTCTGTCTGCTAGCTGAATTTACGACAATCAACGGATATGTTTGATTACACGGATACGTTTATTTACACGTACTTTATTTGTACATCGATATGCAGTTTTGACCTCAGTCTTAATTTATTGCTTCTGTGCATCACTAGCAGCCTGCGTGACTAGTGTGGAACTCACATACCCACTAACACCCAGATTCCTCCCCACTCCCCAGGCTCGGTACTACTTTGGCATTACTTCGAAGCCGTGGGAGAGGCCTCTCTGCCGTCATCCTCTATTCACCTCCTTTCTTCTCTATCATCCCGCATGTTTTCCTGCGTTTGGATAGAGGGTTACTGCTATTTTTTAAACCGTCATGTGAGGGCCCGGCTGCTCCCCCTCCTCCCCCTTTCCTAGGCATCTTGTCTCGACCACTTTCCCGAGACATAATTTAAGCCGTTCCCGCCTGGCCGTTTTCGTGGCTGTCTTTAGTGTCAAAACGGCGTCAAACAAGTTCGTCGCCTCCTTCCATGTCTCCGCCGAAGTCATTATATGAACAACCACCTCCCTGATAGGCCGGTCTCTCACAGCGGCTGGTCCTGCTCCCCGCGCTTCCCTGAGTGTATCACACCGCAGAACAGTATGCATCACTGTAGTGTATGAGATGGATATTGATGATAGCGATGATCCGTGATGAATTAGATAGATAGAAGCGCGCCACCAGGGGGCAGAGGAATACGTGCCACCAGGGGGCGCCAACAGTGTTGTACAGATTGGGATGAAATAAACTGAAAAGTCATTCTGGCGTCGGCGTTGGTAGAGCCGGTAACTCTAGCGGTGAGTGTCCTTATTGTTCCGTACGTAGACACTACATTGGCGCAGTCGACTTGACTGAACCTAGCGGTCAGTCTTATAGTAGCGGACAGAACGGACAGCGTACGATAAAGAGTAACGCGGTGGTTGGTGGCGGTGGTGGTGACGGAGTTGGTGACGGTTGGTGGTGACGGTGGACGGCGAGCGGTGGTGACGGCGAACGGCGAGTGCTGGTGACGGCAAACGGCGAGCGGTGGTGACGGTGGACGGCAAGCGACGGTGCGCGGTTGGAGTGGTGTGTGAAGAAACGCACAGACAGAAATGATGTCGTACGGACCAATGCCGCTGCAGCAATTTATGCCGGTGGCCGGACCACCAGCGGCGCCCATAGAAGATTGGATCGTAGCATTCGATGCGTACGTGGAGGCACATCCGAACGCGGAGAAGCTCGACGAAAAGAAAAAGTGCGCGCTTCTTAAAAACGCGCTTGGATTGGAAGGGATAAGGCAGTACAACCTTATCAAGGATAGGCCGGTGCCGGCCAACGTGGAGGGAGATGCGTACGAAGAAATGAAAGCGCGACTGGTGGACAGATTTGCACAGAAGAAGGGGCTGGCAGCGGCCCGCGACGAATTTCATAGGCGACGGCAGCGGCCGGGGGAGCCAGTGGAAGAATACGTGGCCGAGCTGACGCGGATGGCGGCGAAATGTAAGTTTGAGCAATTCACGCCTGAAGAAGCCATTAAGACACAGCTCACCACGGGGACGTCGATTCCGAGGTTGCGTGAGCGGCTGCTATTAGAAGACGACGACCTCAAGCTGGCTCAGGCGCGTGAAATAGGAATCCGTCTCGAGCGCAACATGGCGGAGGCAAGGCAGCTAGCGCGAGACGTCGCGGTGGCGGCGATCAGTCGACGTCGGCAGCCGGCCAAAGTCGGTAATAGGAAGCCCTGTACGGCGTGTGGTAGCGGCACGCACCTGGCCGGGTACCACCTATGCCCGGCCAGGAAAGCAACATGCTTCAAGTGTCATCGAACGGGCCATTTCGAGAGGATGTGTGGAGCGACGGGAGGCAAGCGAGTGGTGCGGTTGGTGGAGGAAGAATCGTGGCCGGAGGAGGCACAGGCGAGTCAGCCGAGAAAAATTACTCAAATCTATACCCTGTGTGTTAGTTCGGAGATTAGTATAAAGGCACGAGTAGATAAGCAGATAGTAAAATTTTTAGTGGATACGGGTAGTGCAGTGACAATAGTAAATTAGAAAGATGTAAGTGGAATATTAAGCGGAGAAACGAGAAGGGTGAATGAAACAGGAGTGGTACTGAAAACATATAGTGGAGAAGTGATTGATGTATTAGGAGTAGTGGAATGTACAATTGAACTAGGAAAAAAATCTGTGGTTATGGAGGTATTTGTGGTGCGATGGGGGAAATCGGTATTAGGACGCGATGCATTAGCGAAGTTGGAAGTGTGTGTGGATTGTAAGGGGCAGAAGTGTGCAGTGGATGGAAAAGTAGTAGCTTCAGTGGACAACTTAGGGACAGCGGAGCAGTATAGGAAGTTATTTTCAGGCCAGCTAGGATTGGTGAGGGGGTATAGACATCGTGTAAAAGTGAAACAAGGGGCTAGACCAGTGCAACAGAAACTAAGACGACTGCCGTTAGCAACAGTGGATACAGTGAAGAAAGAAATTGACCGACAAGTGGAATTGGGGGTAATAGAGCCGATAGAGGCGTCCGAGTGGATATCAGCTATGGTGGTAGTGGCAAAGAAAAGTGGTGGGGTACGAGTGTGTGTGGATTTACGACAAGTGAACGAAGCTATAATTCCGCAGGTGTTCCTATTACCGCATCTAGAGGATTTACTAGCGGAATTAAAGGGAGCGAAGTGGTTTTCTAAGTTAGATGCGATGTCGGCATATCACCAAGTAGAGCTAGCGGAGGAATCAAGAGACCTGACAGCATTCATTACACCGTGGGGGTTGTTCCGCTACAGACGGGTGTGCTTTGGGCTGGCATCAGCACCAGCCGCATTTCAGAAAATGATGAAAGACATGTTGGAGGGATTGGAAGGTGTATTGGTGTACTTAGATGACATTCTAATCTACGGAGAATCTAGAGAACAACATGATATTAGACTTGAGGAAGTGTTGCGCAGGATAGCAGAGTCGGGAATGACGTTGAATTCAAAGTGTGTTGTTGGAGTGGATAGAGTCGAATTCGTGGGGTTCAGTATAAGTAGAAATGGAGTTACACCGTGTACGGATAATATTAAGGCAATCAGTGAACTAGCGGAACCAAAGAATGCAGCACAGGTGCGATCAGTACTGGGGGCGGCAAGTTTTTACATGAGATGCGTTCCACGATTTTCCGAAATGACGGCGCCGTTGAGGCGATTATTGAAAAAGGAATCGAAATTCACGTGGGGACAGGAACAGCGGGTGGCTTTTGAAGAGATGAAGCAAAGTATTGTACAAGCTAAGCCATTAGCAATATTTAACACGGAATACGACGTAATCGTGGAAACGGACGCGAGCAATATAGGTCTGGGGGGAGTGTTGTTGCAGAGGGGCCCAGAAGGTGAAAGACCTGTAGCGTACGCTTCTTGTACATTAACAGAAACACAGCAAAAGTATTCAACAGGGGAGAAAGAAGCACTGGCTTGCCTTTTTGCAATAGAGCGGTGGCATGTTTATTTATTTGGACGACGATTTCGACTCCGTACCGACCACTCAGCGTTAGTTACATTGTTAGGAGCAAAAGGAACGGGAAGAGCACCAATGCGGATAGGCCGCTGGGTGGAGCGATTGAGGGGATATAATTTTTCAATAGAATACCGCGCGGGAGCATCTAACCACATCCCGGATATGTTGTCACGATTACCAAATACTGATAAATTTGAAGTGAATGATGCAACAGAAATAGTAGTGTCGTATCTGACACAAGATGTAAAACCACTGAGCTGGGAAGAAATTGCACGATTGTCTAGAATAGATTCCGAGCTAACACAGGTACGGGGGTGGATGCGGCACAGGAAACCCTCGCCAAAAGATAGAGTGTGGGCCTCCGTAATACATGAATTGTCAGAAGTGCAAGGAGTAATGATGCGTGGAGCCAGGATTGTGTTACCCGTGGCGTGCAGGTTACAGGCGTTCAAGTTGGCACACGACGATGCGCACCAAGGAATCGTCCGAACGAAGCAGCGACTACGGGAGCGATTTTGGTGGCCCGAAATGGATAAATTCGTGGAAGAAGCTATCCGAAACTGTGGACTGTGTGCTCGACACGACAAAACAGCACGCCCCGTGACCGCTCCGATTCGAACGACTCCGTGGCCGAAGCAACCGTGGACAAGGTTAGCGCTAGACATCCGTGGACCTGACATATCAGTGGGAGCTCAGCAGCGGTTTGCAATAGTGGTAATTGACTACTATTCGAAATGGGCGGAGGTGGAGCTCGTCCAAGAGGCAACCACAGAAAATATAGTGGATTTCCTGCACCGACTATTTCATCAGGAGGGGGTGCCCGAATATCTAATATCGGACAATGGCTCGCAAATGACTAGCACAGCATTCGCCGAGTTCATGAAGAAATTTGGCGTAATCCATCAGTTGACTCCTGTGTACCATGCGGCGGCAAACGGCCTGGTGGAAAGGTTTAACAGAACGCTGGGGGGATTCTTCGAAACCGCTAAACAGCTGGGGGGAGACTTCAAGAAACGGATCAGATAAATGGTGGGAGCATATAACGCCACTCCACATGCAACCACGGGTCTCTCCCCAGCCACGCTTCTTCATGGTCGATCGATGCGAACTCGATTGAGTGTGACAGTTCCAGGGGAACCCGCTCGAGGCGATGCAGCAAGTCGCGAACACACCGAGAGGCGTCAGCGAGCACAGAAGGAATACGCCGATCGGCGTAGAGCAGTCACGGATATAGCGTTGAGCCCAGGTCAATGGGTGCGCATAAGACGGCCAATCGTAAGGAAGGGAGAGGAGAAGTACAGCCCGCCGATCCAGGTAATGGAACGGAGAGGGGCGGATACGTACGTGCTGGCCGATGGTAGAGTATGGCACCGGAACAGACTAGTGTCCGCCAAGCAACCGCCTGAAGTAACGGCACAACAGCAGCAACAACATAGACCACTGATTGGCAGGTGGACCGGAACAACGGTTCCGGCAGGGGGGGACGAGGAATCAGAGGAGCAAGAAGTATCGGAAGACCAAACGGAGGAAGAATCATCATCAGAGCAATCGTCGGAACCGGAAGAATACATATCAGCGGAAGAGAGGGACGAGCAACCGGATTTGAGGCGGTCAAGGAGGACAAGAGCGGCACCAAAATATTTAGATGATTATGTAGGATAAATATAGGTAGTAGGTAACATTAAAAAAAAAATGAAGGGAGGGAGAGTGTAGTGTATGAGATGGATATTGATGATAGCGATGATCCGTGATGAATTAGATAGATAGAAGCGCGCCACCAGGGGGCAGAGGAATACGTGCCACCAGGGGGCGCCAACAGCGTTGTACAGATTGGGATGAAATAAACTGAAAAGTCATTCTGGCGTCGGCGTTGGTAGAGCCGGTAACTCTAGCGGTGAGTGTCCTTATTGTTCCGTACGTAGACACTACAATCACGGTGCCCGCCTGTCTGTTTCATGGCACGCATACTTGAATTGATCCACGCATGCTTGCGATAACTTTCAATTCAATTGAAGAACTGTCACCAACTCAGTCAGGCATGCCCCGTGTTTCAGAGGCCCACCATCATTTTCGTACACGACTTTGATTTGGACAAGCGTTTGACTCCCACTATCAGTATCTTAAATATGCACATGTCCTGAGGCTTCACAGTTCTGCATCTTCTCACGACTGCCCTGCTAATATCGGCAGTCACAGCAAAAAAAAGGCATGCTTCTTTCAATCAATCAAACGCACCTTTATTTTGTCAAAGGGGAATATGCTACAATATTTACATTTAATCAATAATATTTATTTACTCAAATAGAGTACGTACAAAATAGTTCATGTTATTATAAAGCATAACTATTTGTTGTCCTGCGGTTCCACCGAGAGAATAAGTGTAAAGATCTTTGTTGCAGTGTCGGACAATCAACCGCGTGGTACTTAGCGCATTGCTGCGAGCAGAACCGACAAATACACCGAGTACTATAGTCTTCATGAAACTCCCTACGGGAGCATACGAGGTGATGGAACCCGAGTACGGTGTACCTGGTATATATGTATATGCCTTGTGACGGACTGCGCGCCGTCCGTTTAATTTGATATTTGGCGCCAATTCCGCTGCTACAAGGCAACGTGCATGCAAACGAATCTATACAAATGCAATGTGCATTGCATGTGAAATAAACCATAATGCGCTCTCCGGGATCACAGCGTTAACTAGGGCGGACTAAGATAATAAGGTTAACAACCTCCGACACCGACCGGCGGACATCTCCGCCAGGCAGACACTCGCTGGCTAGACGTCACAGAGTCAGGGTGGTAACAGCTCCGAGCGAACTACGCCAGTGCGGCGGCCACCCACCCACGTCTACCGCCACTAGCTACTGAGAGCCGGGAGCGTATATTCCCTTCGCGAATACTGTGTATTCCTTCAGTGGTAGCCTAGTTAGTTAGCGATTGGTAACATGCCTGTCATTGCAGGCCACCCCGGCCCACAACCAAGGAGACTTAAAAACGTCGAGCGTTCTTACCTTCGTCGCTGCCTCCGTGAATTTGCGTCGCCACTCTCCCAAAAAATGGTTAAGTGGCTTTTTCAATAGCATACGCAGCCTAAGCCGAAGCATCTCCACCATCGTCGCACAGTCCGACAATACACGAAGCGGCTTCTCGCCTTGATTGAAAGGCAGAGTACTTGCTTCATGTACAGTGTGAAGCACTTTTCAAGCAAATTAAAATTAGCTTGAGATAGGTGTTGCCACACACTCTCTAAACTATACGCCAACTTTGGCTGAGTTTTTAACGTAAACAAGCGCACTGCCGTACCGACGGACACTCGCCGTACATCTCCGACCCTACGTAGAGAGCTGCCAGTGCCGGGTTAACACTGTTCTCGATGTGTGTATATTCAATATTTACATTGTACAAACTGTTACCTACAATCAAAGAACAGTCAAGTCACGTGTGTGCCGACATCTGCGCCACAAGCATTTTGAGTTGTCAGTGCTCTAGCCATCCGCCAAGAAAACATGTTATTTACGCGATCCGTCTTTGCAATTTGTTTAGACGAGATGGTGCTGCCGCTTCTAAGATTGTTTCCACGAATGGTAAAATAGTTAGATAAATTTGATGATTTTATAATTTGATTGTACATGCGATAGTCCGCTTTGGACTGCAGTTCCCAAACAGGGCTTAGCACAATCGAATTTTGGGCAATGTTACACCCTTTTGGGACACGACGAATGAACTTCCTCTGTACACGTCCCATTGCTTCAATGTATTTGCTTATACAAATGCGCTAAACTGAAATGGCGCCATTGACTTAACCAACTAAATAAAGGGCAATAAGATACAGAATTGATTTACATCCGCGCCTCTTAGAATCAGAAGATTAAGTTGGAACTTAGCGTAAACCTAGTGCTTGATCTGTGAAACTGAACAGCTGTAGGACAACTTACCAATGTCCAGTGACTTGCATATTTCATCGAACCCAACAGCACACAGAGTTAACGAAACATTACACCAAAAGCAGTGGTCATGTCTAGTTACAAAAACACATTATTCGGTTGGCAATAATTAAGTGGGGGTAAGCACAGCCTAATTTACCCAACCCCTTTGAATACGACTAGAATTAAAAACATCCTTTAAGGAGGTTGTTTTTAATTCTAGACTATCTTTCGTTCCTTACGGGCTTGGTACTTAACCTGAGGTATATCTTCAATGTACCGAGGGCCGGACATCTTTGAATACGACTAATAACCCCGCACCACTCTCTTAATAATAAATGATTTGATTAATATAACACTTAATAACTTAAAAATCTTGTAAGAAAAGGTAAATGGTTAAGTCTTCAAGAGACAATAGTATATCTTGGTATGTTTTGTACACAGATGCCTTGAAATTTATAATTTGCCCAAATGTATACAAACAAATCTTTGCTAACCTTAAATTGAAGTTTGTGATAGAATCGGAAGGCAAGTTTTGACGTGCATTGAAATAATTTATAGATAATACGGCTGTTTTGATAAGAAGATATCGGGTACAATACTTATTGCATTTTTGGCCACACTATTCGTGAGTACGATTACACACTCGAGTACAGAGTTCCCTAGCCGGAGCGCTGATGCCTCCGTGATCTTGCTAGAATCGATTAAGACGACCTCGAGCCTGAGGAGAAGGATTTTGACGGCATAAACGAGGTGGCTTTTGGCCCTTTGCCTTATGACTATAATGCAGTTGTGGACCTCTTAGAGGAAGGCCCCTTATACAGGTAGTTCAATAAGTTCTTAGAATGAGCTTTTAGAATTCGAATTTTGGCACGCTTTCACCGCTAATAGGAACTGCAACTTTTCGACTGCTAGCACTCGATATATTATGGTGATTGGCCGTTGCGATTTCGTTTGATAGCGTTTCCCGTGCAACGTATCGGCGTGATTTTTAAAAATGGAGAAAAAAGAGTTTCGAGTGGTTATCAAGCATTTTTATTTCAAAGGTTGGAATGCGACCCAAGTAAACATTGAGTTAGACGAGACGTACAGTGACTCTGCGCCATGTTTTGCCACTGTTTCCAACTGGATTAATGTGTTAAAAAGAGGTCGCAGGAGCACCGAGGATGAACTACGTCCAGGAGGCCAAAAAACGGCAACTGATGAGGAAAACGTAGAGAAAGTGCGAAAAATTATTGGCACAGATAAGCGAATGAACATTAAGGAAATAGCGGAGGCATTAGGGATTAGTTTAGGCAGTGTGCATTTTATCCTACACGAAAACTTGAAGATGAAAGAGCTTAGAGCCAAATGGCTGCCGCATTTGCTCAACCAAGGCCAAAAAGACGCGCCTGTTTTGGCTTTACAGCGAAATTTGGCCAAGATGTCGAACAATCTGTCGGATTTTTGGTGCAGATTCATGACCGTCGATGAAAGCCGGGTTCATCACTACACTCCCGAGACCCAAGAAGCATCTTGCCAATGGTGTGCACCTGATGAATGACCTCCGAAGAGGGTGCGGACAACGGCATTGACCGGAAAGGTGATGGCTACAGTTTTTTAAGACCAACGTAGAATAATGCTGGTCGAGAGCTGTAAAACGATCACAGGAGAATATTATGCAAGACTGTTGGACTGCCGTTAGCAAGAACTCATCGTGAAACGGCCCGCTTTGCAGAAGAAGGTTGTCCCGTTTCACCAGGGCAATGCTCCTGCACACAAGTCCCGGCAAGCATCGGCAAAACTGGCCCAACTGAGGTTCGAACTTATTGAACAACCCTCCTATTCTCCAGACCTGGCCCCCTCTGATTATTTCCTCTTCGGACATTTGAAGAATAGTCTCGGTGGAAAGCGTTTTTCCAGCAATGATGAGGTTAAGGCTGCTGTCAATGCCTATTTTCAGTCTAACGACGCGGAATTCTACTCAAGAGGTATGAAAGCTCCGAAATCTCGGTGGGAAAAGTGTATTGAGCTTCTCGGGGAGTATATCGAATAAGAAAAATTTAAAAACATGATTTGGAAAATTCTCGGTTTTCATTCTAAGAACTTATTGAACTACCTGTATATTAGCTGCGGATGAAGGCGGAAATTACCGCTTGAATGCAGCTTATCGACCAGCCAGAGCTCTCTGACTCGAGCGCTGATCTCCACGTCATGTTCTCGGGAGTCGATCACAACTGGTATCGAACCTGCGGAGGAAGAATTTGACGGCTTCATCGAAGTTGCTTCCGACCCTCTGCCATACAAAACAGGTATCGCCGTCATCCATGCTATCATTACCGTTTCGTCTACCTTGAGCAAGAAAACGACGCCTACTACATCAAACACCGTTATTGCTGGCTTCGCTACTACCTCAAATACCTTGAATTTTGCCCGATTCCTCCTAGCGACTACTTTTTATTTTATAATCGTCTCGGCCGCACCACAAAATACAGCATATATGCCATACTTCTACAGTTGGCATTTGTATTATAGCGCCTAATTTGTTTTAACTTCTCCGGTTTTTGCTCCTGCCATTGATACTAGCGATAATGGAATTCATTAATATAGATGGCAAAAGCTACAACTGCATTCTGGTGTGCAATAAGAGACATGTAAATAAATGTAAGAATCAAACGTATCCGTTTTTTTATCGTGAATTTAGTTAGCTGGCAGACGAATGAACAAAGATAGCCTACTTTTTGGACCTAAAATATCCACTCTTAGAGTTCTTACCGATGTCGTACAAACGCTTACATTAATCTAACAAAGTGAAAAAACAAAACAGGACGAACTATAAGGAACTTCAATTCTGTTTAAACTGTGCCTTCTGTGACAAAACGTGAACGCAAAAGTTTTAACCATTTTGTTGTGCAAAGTTCTCGTATTTAATGGTCGACAATAGGCTCGAAACATCCACAGAGCTCAAGAGACCGTTGGAGAGTGAAACTTCGTAGGAGAAGACGTCTTATCGCAAAATCTACAATCGATCATAAGTTCGCCTTTTACGGACATTGCAATCATGGACCAGGTATTCATAACACAACAATTTACAATTGTTTGCATACATTATCGATGTAGGCTCTAACAACCTATAAAGTTCATGGAATATTACGCCGAAAGCAGTGGCCACAAGTCTGATTACATAAATACACACATTGGTCGGTTGGCATATAGCTAAATAAGTGCAAGCACAGCCTGATCAAGCCTACTTATTTGAATGTGACTAATATACCCCACACTACTCTCACAGCGTTGAATGATTTGATTAATGTAGCACACCTTGTACGTGCTAAAATTTGCCGTAATACTTTTTCCATGAGAGATGAATCGTTGCGTCTCAACTTCATTACGAGCCTATCGACTCATTTCTGAGACGTTCAGTGCAAGTTTACCGCATGACGACCAGTTTCAAGTGGTCGTCATGCAGGCGTCAATCACGGAAGTGTCTCCTCTACCTTCAAGCAATAAAATCTCCTGTTTGTCTATGTGTGTCACTTCGTGGAGAGTGGGGGAATCTCTTCCGTCTCAAAGCGCGGGCTAGAGATTTCGCGAAGGTTGGCTTTTCTGCACAAACCGGAGTTTACTCGTCCCGCCCCCCGGTAGTAAGATGTCGCTATCTTGCAACACTACGTACAGCATTCGACATTGGGCTGTGAAGACTCAGCGGGACTGTTCGTTTAGTGAAGCGCTTAGAAAAACGCCCCCTACATCTGCATACTCCCTGTGGCGGTCTCTGCCTAGGTCAGTCTACTCGAATACCGGCCGCAACCTCTAGGACAATTTGAATATCGGCGTCTTACTACTGAACTTCGCAGCGCTTTGGAATCGGCCAACATTCAACAAGAATAATACGTATACATTCGTATTAAACTCGCTCGTCCAGGCACCGAGGTATGGATTTGAGGTATGAGGTACATCGGCTGCATCATATGAGCCATCTTGAAGATTTTTTATATACACTGAGAAACCTTTTCAAACTGCAGCATTTTCTTTAAACTTTTTTTTTTAATTTGATGGGGGAGTTGGATGGTAATGCACTATCTCTTTTTATTGAGACATCTGTGCTCCCCGTTTTTTTTTCGATCATGGTCGATTTTTAATCCACTCTGACATTCACCTTGTTTAAATTGAGAACCATGAAAACTAATTTAGGAGTGGCCGGTCTGGGTCTCGAACCCAGGCCTCCCAAATGCTAGACAGAGGGTGTTGCCACTAAGCCATCTTGCTCGGTTTAGTCGTTTTAATGACCAAAAAGCATGTACCGCAGCTTATTAGATTAGACGGTTTTCCAAAACCGGGTTGGAACATTCCAGTAAATAATATGTCCAGCGTTGCTGACCGCAACTTTGACAAACATATTTTTTTTTACGCTCTGACAACTACATTTTAGACGCTCGTGATGGGCTAAATTGCCTGTGGCACGATATCGTCTAAATGCATCTATCGCCATCGCGTTCTCGTACTGGAATAATTAGGCTTTCTCCAGCAGAGGTATGTAGCAGCAGGGCAATGACAACCACGTCCAACAAATTCAAACAGCACGGCCGGGGCTCGAACTAGACATGTTTTGCTAACCGTGGTTGCCATGGCAATGCCCCGTTTCGAACGGTGCGTTAGCCGCCTAGGCCACTGCCACTACATGATGCACTACCTTCGTGGTAGCCAGGTCGCGCACAAATTATACAGTAAAACGTGTACGCGTGGCGAATCGAAGAGTAAGACGACACATTTTCTTATTGGGTTTCTTCAACGTGTCTGGGGTAAGGGCTGGCGTCATATAGATGAGTGGGCCGTCTTCGACTTCTGAAAAGGCTGCTTAAACGCTTGAGCGTGAGGCAGATTGTATCTTCGTTGCCAAGTCTCTGTAGAAAGCCATCAGATAGACAAGCCGATTGCAGTGCGTTCTCTAGACATCCAGGATGAGGTTTGAGGAACGCAGTCTTAACTCTATCAAGATCGACGATGCTCGCTGGTCCGAGGTAAGGCCATATTAACAACATCAAGAGTATTTTGGTGGCGGTCCTATCAGAATCAGACCAGAACCTCCCCCGAAGAAGTGGAGCATCCGAGGCCAAGTGAAGACTGTTGGCGCTAACGGTCGAGGAGTTAGCTGACGTCTAGGCGGCTTCCGTCTGGGCCAATTTGGCTCTTCACTTACATCAGCTGCTGACGAAGGTGGTTAAGCTGGAAGTGGCCGTTGTATTACAGCTCACCGGCCAGCCAGAGCTCCCTGATTCGAGCGCCGATGCCCCGTCATGTTGCCAGAATCGGTTATGATTATTATCGAGCCTGCAGAGGAGGTTATTGAAGGCTTCATCGAAGTGGCTAGGACAACGCTCTATGTATGTTCAAACAGTCCGTAGATGGTCTGAGTTCTTTGATATAAAGTTACCTATTAATATTTTTAGTGCATTTTGACCACAGTCGTTGTAAATGCAATTGAATAATCGAGTACACACGGCTTAAACAATAAACATTTACAAGTTTCTATTCATTAGTTATTACATGTTAACAGATACTGCTATTAAGTACAGCCTGTGCTTAACTGAGCTAGTGAAGAATGCGTCTCGTCGAAGTAATCTGATAATGCGTTCTCTCGTCATTAGAAACACGAGCTTCTAGGCAGAGCTGCAGAACATTGAGCCATGTCTATACTATCTTACGTATCATAGTGTAGGACATATATAAGACCCGGCACTTTTTAAAGCACGGACGAATGGCACTCACAGAAAATATGATTTGGCTAACACAAAAAGTATTCTAAATATGGGCTTGATGTTCTTCAAATGTTAGCGTAAAATACGGCACGCTGACACATTGAACTGCTGTAAAACCACAAGACATCTAAAAATGCTGTAAAAACACAGAACACTTATGTCGTGAACACTCGTCTTCTATCGAAAACTCCTGCCTGCTTTGAACACATTTGGTCTCTTCTCTGGCAACCTGTAGATTCTTAGTTCCGACGAGCCGTCTCGTGCTGCTTTTACTCACAAATAGGGGGAAACGTTCTGGCGATAACCAGGAAAGCATAGTCGAGGTCTCAACTAATCTATAGGGCCATGATCCGTCCGAAGGTCTGAAGTGTCATAATCAGAAACCCAACATCAAAAACATGAACCTAGCTGATATTAGTAAGTCATTTATCACACAGTTTTATGTTGATCGCATATTATAAATAACACAAAACATCATAGGAACTAGATTCCCCAATTAAAAATAATACAAACAAAATCATAGATATATATATATATATATATATACAGGTAGTTCAACAAGTTCTTAAAATGAGCTTTTCAGAATTCGATTTTTGGCGCGCTTTCACCGCTATTGGAAACGGCAACTTTTCGAATGCTAGCAGTCAAAATATTATGGTGATTGGCCGTTGCGATTTCGTTTGATCGCTTTTCCCGTGCAACGTATCGGCGTGATTCTGAAAAATGGAGAAAAAAGAGTTTTGAGTGGTTATCAAGCATTTTTATTTCAAAGGTTGGAATGCGACCCAAGTGAAAACTGAGTTAGACGAGGTGTACGGTGACTCTGCGCCATGTTTTGCCACTGTTTCCAACTGGATTAATGAGTTAAAAAGAGGTCGCAGGAGAACCGAGGATAAACTACGTTCAGGACGCCCAAAAACGGCAACTGATGAGGAAAACGTGGAAAAGGTGCGGAAAATCGTTGCCGCAGATAAGCGAGTGAACATTAGGGAGATAGCGGAGGCCTTGGGGATCAGTTTGGGTAGAGTGCATTTCATCCTGCACGAAAACTTGAAGATGAAAAAGCTCAGAGCAAAATGGGTGCCGCATTTGCTCAACCAAGGCCAAAAAGACGCGCGTGTTTCTGCTTCACAGCGAAATTTGGCCAAGATGTCGAAAAATCCGTCGGATTTTTGGCGCAGATTCGTGACCGTCGATGAAAGCTGGGTCCATCACTACACTCCCGAGACCCAAGAAGCATCTCGTCAATGGTGTGCACCTGGTGAAGGACCTCCGAAGAGGGTGCGGACAACGGCATCGGCCGGAAAGATGATGGCTACGGTTTTTTGGGACCAACGTGGAATAATTCTGGTCGACTACCCTGAGAGCGGTAAAACGATCACGGGAGAATATTATGCAAGACTGTTGGACTGCCTGAAGCAAGAACTCATCGTGAAACGGCCCGCTTTGCAGAAGAAGGTTGTCCTGTTTCACCAGGACAATGCTCCCGCACACAAGTCGCGGCAAGCAACGGCAAAACTGGACCAACTGAGGTTCGAACTTATTGAACAACCTTCCTATTCTCCAGACCTGGCCCCCTCTGATTATTTCCTCTTCGGACATTTGAAGAATAGTCTCGGTGGAAAGCGTTTTTCCAGCAATGAAGAGGTTAAGGCTGCTGTCAATGCCTATTTTCAGTCTAAAGACGCGGAATTCTACTCAAGAGGTATAAATGCTCTGAAATCTCGGTGGGAAAAGTGTATTGAGCTTCTCGGGGAGTATATCGAATAAGAAAAAATTAAAAACAAGATTTGGAAAATTCTTGGTTTTCATTTTAAGAACTTGTTGAACTACCTGTATACTGTGTATTTTTGCCTGAACATGAATTGGGAAATACCAACAAAATCTTTCTCGACCTCAATAAACCGATTACACGACTAGCATTTTATCAGCATCTATTCGAGACTCGCATTAGCCTCGTTAGAAGAGGCGTTTCTTAACTGCTCCGTGCCGCAAAAATAGAACCTCCCCACGAGACCCCCGTGGGCTTCTGTGTGAGTGCCGAGATCTTCGTCAACTTCGACAGGAAAGGGCATCTAGAGAGAATAGGCGCCATTACCCTTTCCACTATGTGAGTCCGTATAATGAAATTAGTATAAATAGAGAGATCTGAGCTTAGTATAGTTACTGTACATCTAAGCATCTACTCGATTGCTACAATGGCTTCTGTGAAGTTTATCTTTATTGTGGTGGTGTGCACCTTGCTCGGGCATAGTCTTGACGCCCGGCCAGCTGGTGCGGCTACAAGAGGCGACCACCAAAAACCGATCCAGAGGCAAAGGCCCTTATATCAGCGGTTGACGCAGACGGTTGGGCAGGAAGCTACCGTTCCGACACAGCTCACCGATAAGCCAAAGCTCCCTGGTTCGAGTTCTGATGCCTCCGTAATGTTGCCGGAATCAGTTACGATCACCATCGAGTCTCCGGAGGAGGTTTTTGAAAACTTCATTGAAGTAGCTTCCGATCCTCGGTCAGATTACCACAATTTGTGTGGAGATCTCTCAAAGGAAGACCCTTTGAATCAGCTGTACATGAAGTCGGTTGAGCCGGACGTAACCGATTCGCTGCAGTTCATCGACCGGGCCGAGCTCCCTGATTTGAGCGCTAATGTCCGCTTCCATCCGCTGTTCACGAAAACGATTGAACCGAAAATTACCGTCTCCATGCAGCTTCCTGGCTCGAGCGCTGATTCCATCGCCATGCCGCCAGGATTGGTCACGATCACCATCGAACCTGTGGAGGAGGAATTTGGCTTTCTCGAAGTGGTTTCCGACCCCCTGCCACAAAACTACAAGTCAGGTGTGGACATTTTAGAGGAAAGCCTGCATCATTATTGTCATCCGCGCCTCTGCCGCAACTCAGTCTACCCGGGGCAGGAAGAATGCGTCAACTAAATGAAACCACGCTGTTGCTACAGGGAAAACACAGCATACGCACTACAAAACATACTAACACAAATGGCAGTAGCACACATATTATCGATCTAAATGTATTACAAATTCTCCGGTTTTTTTGCTGTCATTGATACTTGTGATAATGGAATTTAATAATGTAAACGGCTGACGCAATTGCCTGTTAATATACAAGTAAAGTACGTGTAAATAAATGTCAGAATTAAACGTATCCGTTGATTGTCGTAAATCTAGCTAGCAGACAGAAGAGTAAACAAAATTTGTCCTACGTTTTAGTCTTATTCGGTCCGCTCTAAGAGTCTAATGCGCACGATCCTTTCCGATGCGTGCTTGAATTTGTGTAGTCAACCAAGTGGAAAAACAACGAACTCTAAGGAACTCTGGCAGCTGCTTAAAGTGGTCCTTTTGTGAGAAAAAACTTAACCGTCGACGTTTTAACCAACTATTGCGCAATTTATTGATGCACATTTCCTGGTTCATAAGATCCACAGAATTCAAGAGGACGTAGAAGAGTCACATTTTGTAGAAGAAGGCATCTACTTAGACTGATAATCAAACATTCGTCATTGGCGCAATGCTTCACGCTCTTTTGCTTTAGACTGTTGCATAGTCCTTTTTTATCAAGGAGGTTTCGAGAATGCATGCGTGACTAGCAGCCTGTGTGACTAGTGTGGAACTCACATACCCACTAACACTCAGATTCTTCCCCACCCCCCAGACTCGGTACTACCTTGGCATTACTTCGAAGCCGTGGGAGAGTTTGCCGTTTTCCTCTACTCAGCTCTACCTCTCCTTATTGTCCCGCATGTTTACCTGCGGTTGGATAGGGGGTTACTGCCATTTTGTAAATTGTCCTGTGAGGGTGCGTCGTGGCCATGAGGGCCCGGCTGCACCCCATCCTCCTCCCTCCCTAGGCTCCTCGTCTCGACCACTTTCCCGAGATCCGCTCAAGCCTTTCCCGCCTGGCCGTTTCCTCGGCTGTCTTGAGTGTTGGTATAGGCTTGTCGAAAGGCTTGCCGCTTTAAGGTCTTCTGGCTACTCTTGTGTACTGACTCTTTAGCCCCTTCAATGGACAGTCACAGCGCTGCCCAGGCAGGTTATGCTGTTTTGTAAGCGGAGAGAAATAAGTGTCGGAAGTATGCGTCTGTCGGAGGCTCTTTGGGTTTTCGATCTATTGCCCCCGAGACTTTAGGGGGCCCAGGTAAAATATCTGAGGGCATTATTACTAAGGTATGCTACACGTGTCTCAGATTGGCCACGGAGGACCTACGCACTGGCGATTTTTTTTTTAAACAAGCTCTCAATGAACACACAACGTGGTGACGCCACGGCAGTGCTTGGCGCCTTGTATGGACAAGTGTCTTGTGGTTGACACTAGATTTGGACTTACGTAGTTTGCTTTCACGTTTACTGGGGGACAATTGTTCACATTCCATTACGAGTTAAATAAAATGTGTTTATGTGCAAACCTAGTAATTTCATAAGGAATTAACGCCTGATAGAGGCAACGGACATTTGCAGTCATACTGCGAGGCAATTTGAAATTTTTGTAGAGCAACGGTTTCGGCCCTATTGATTAGATAACACATACCGTGCCGAACACCGTCCGTCTTAAACTCCAGAAAGTCCACATCCAAGTATTGCATCCATTCCGTCATGCCGGCAGATGTACCAGGGCATAAGATCTTTTGTCCACATGGTCCGGCTGTTGGCCGCCGGGGTGCTCCACCCACTCGCTCTGCCAAGCATCGACAGTGGCGTAACTTGCACTATTAAGATCACTCACGTGCAAGCTAAAAACGGTCTAACCACTCTGAGAGGTAGGACTAGTTTTGTTCATTCTTCTGTCTGCTAGCTAGATTTACGACAATCAACGGATATGTTTGATTACACGGATACGTTTATTTACACGTAGTTTACTTGTACATCGATATGCAGTTTTGACCTCAGTCTTAATTTATTGCTTCTGTGTATCACTAGCAGCCTGCGTGACTAGTGTGGAACTCACATACCCACGAACACCCAGATTCCTCCCCACCCCCCAGACTCGGTACTACCTTGGCATTACTTCGAAGCCGTGGGAGAGGCCTCTATGCCGTCATCCTCTATTCACCTCTTTTCTTCTCTATCATCCCGCATGTTTTCCTGCGGTTGGATAGAGGGCTACTGCTATTTTTTTAAACCGTCCTGTGAGGACCCCAGCTGCTCCCCCTCCTCTCCCCTTCCTAGGCTTCTTGTCTCGACCACTTTCCCGAGACATAATTTAAGCCGTTCCCGCCTGGCCGTTTTCGTGGCTGTCTTCAGTGTCAAAACGGCGTCAAACAAGTTCGTCGCCTCCTTCCATGCCTCCGCCGAAGTCATCATATGAACAACCACCTCCCTGATAGGCCGGTCTCTCACAGCGGCTGGTCCTGCTCCCCGCGCTTCCCTGAGTAGATCACACCGCAGAACAGTATGCATTACGGTGCCCGCCTGTCTGTTTCATGGCACGCACACTTAAATTGAATCACGCATGCTTGCGATAACTTTCAATTCAATTGAAGAATTGTCACCAACTCAGTCAGGCATGCCCCGTGTTTTAGAGGCCCACCATCATTTTCGTACACGAATTTGATTTGGACAAGCGTTTGACTCCCATTATCAAGTATCTTAAATATGCACATGTCCTGAAGCTTCACCTTTCTGCATCATCTCACGACTGCCCTGCTAAAATCGGCAGTCACGGCAAAAAAAGCGTGCTTCTTTCATCAAACAAATGCGCTAAACTGGGGCACTTGACTTAACCAACTAAATTAATGGCAATAAGATACCGAATTAATTTATATCCGCGCCTCCAAGAACCAGAAGATTAAGTTGGAACTTAGCGTTAACCTAAGGCTTGATCTGTGCAACTTACCAATTTCCAATGACTTGCATATTTCATCGAACCCAACAGCACACAGAGTTAACGAAACATTACACCAAAAGCAGTGGTCATGTCTAGTTACAAAAACACATTATTCGGTTGGCAATAATTAAGTGGGGGTAAGCACAGCCTGATTTACCCAACCCATTTGAATACGACTAGAATTAAAAATATCTTTTAAAGAGGTTGTTTTAATTACTAGACTATCCTCCGTTCCTTACGGGCTTGGCTGGAACGGGCTTGGCGGTACATGAAAGATATACCGCAGTTAACCTGAGGTATATCTTTCATGTACCGAGGGCCGGACATCTTTAAATACGACTAATAACCCCGCACCACGCTCTTAATAATCAATGATTTGATTAATATAACACACATTGTACGCGGCAACTTAAAAATCTTGTAAGAAAGGGTAAATGGTTAAGTCTTTAAGAGACAATAGTATGTTTTGGTAAGTCCTGTACATGCCTTGAACGGTATAGTTTGCCCTAATGTATACACACAAATATTTGCTAACCTTAAATTCTAGTTTGTGATAGAAATCGGAAGGCATGTTTTGACGTGCATTGAAATAATTTATGGATAATACGGCTTCTTTGATAAGAAGATATCTGGTACAATCTTTTTTTGCATTTTAGGCCACACTATTCGTGAGTACAATTACACACTCGAGTACAGAGTTCCCTAGCCGGAGCGCTGATGCCTCCGTGATCTTGCTAGAATCGAATAAGGCGACCTCGAGCTTGAGGAGAAGGATTTTGACGGCATAAACGAGGTGGCTTTTGGCTCTTTGCCTTATGACTACAATGCAGTTGTAGACCTCTCAGAGGAAGACCCCTCATATATCAGCTGCGGATAAAGGCGGTTGAGACAAGAATTACCGTTCGAATGCAGCTTATCGACCAGCCAGAGCTCTCTGACTCGAGCGCTGATATTTACGTCATGTCTCGGGAGTCGATCACAACTGCTACCGAACCTGCGGAGGAAGAATTTGACGACTTCATCGAAGTGGCTTCCAACCCTCTGCCATACAAAACAGGTATCGCCGTCATCCATGCTATCATTACTGTTTCGTCTACCTTGAGCAAGAAGACGACACCTACTACATCGGACCCGGTTATCGTTGGCTTTGCTACTACCTCAAATACTTTGAATCTTGCCCGATTCCTCTTGGCGACTATTTTTCATTTCATGATCGCCTCGACCGCACCACAAAACACAGCATCTATGCCATAACAGTTGGCATTCGTATTATAGCGCCCAATTTGTTTTAACTTCTCTGGTTTTTGCTCCTGCCATTGATACTAGCGATAATGGAATTGATCAATCTAGATGGCAAAAGCTACGACTGCATTCTGGTGTGCAATAAGAGACATGTAAATAAATGTAAGAATCAAACGTATCCGTTTTTATCGTGAATGTAGTTAGCTGGCAGAATTATGAACAAAGCTAGCCTACTTTTTGGACCTAATCTATCCACTCATAGAGTTCTTACCGATGTCGTACAAAACGCTTACATTAATCTAGTCTACAAAGTGGAAAAACAACACAGGACGAACTATAGGGAACTTCTACTATGTTTAAACTGTGTCTTCGGTGAAAAAACGTGACCGCAAAAGTTTAAACCATTTTGTTATCTGAATTTCTCGCATTTAGTGGTCGACAATAGGCTCGAAACATCCACAGAACTCAAGAGACCGTTGGAGAGTAGAACTTCATAGAAGAAAACGTTTTATCGCAAAATCTACAATCGATCAAAAGTTCGCCTTTTACGGAATGCCTCACGTTCTTTTGCTTTGCAATCATGGACCAGGTATTCATAACACTGCACACTTGAATTGATCAAAGCATGCTTATGAGAATATTCATTATGAGTTCATTTTCAAGTGAAGGTTTGTCACCAGTTTAGTCAGGCTTGTGTACACAACGTTTGTTTGGACAAGCATTTGACCCCCATTATCAAGTATCTTAGATATGCATATGGTCCGGAACTTCATCTTTCATCATCCTCTAAGGACTACTCTGCTACATTCAGCAGTCTAAGCAAAAAATGGCATGCTCCGTTCATTGAACAAATGCGTTGCACACGGTGCACTCGACTTCAAAGACTAAATTAATGGCTATATTTTACCAAAGTTTAGTCACATCCGCGCATCCGAGAACCAGAAGATGAAGCTGGCACTGATCTTCTATCTAGCCTAAACATACCGCTTAAGCGGCGAACCTGAGCTACTACTATACGAAAACTTACTAGTTTCTAATTGCTTGCATACATTATCGATGGAGGCCCTAACAACCTATAGAGTTAATGGAACATTACGCCGAAAGCAGTGGCCACAAGTCTGATTACATAAATACACATATTGTTCGGTTGGCATATAGCTAAATAAGCGCAAGCACAGCCTGATCAAGCCAACCTATTTGAATGTGACTAATATACCCCACACTACTCTCACAGCGTTGAATGATTTGATTAATGTAGCACACCTTGTACGTGCAAAAATTTGCCGTAATACTTTTTTCATGAGAGATGAATCGTTGCGTCTCAACTTCATTACGAGCCTATCGACTCATTTCTGAGACGTTCAGTGCAAGTTTACCGCATGACGACCAGTTTCAAGTGGTCGTCATGCAGGCAAGTGTCTACTCTACCTCCAAGCAACAATGTCTGTCTGTGTTACTTCGTGGAGAGTGGGGGAATCTCTTCCGCCTCAAAGCGCGGGCTAGAGATTTCGCGAAGGTTGGCTTTTCTGCACAAACCGGACATTACTCGTCCCGCCCCCGCGGTACTAAGATGTCGCTATCTTGCAACACTACGTACAACATTCGACTTTGGGCTGTGAAGGCTCAGCGGGACTGTTCGTTTAGTGAAGCGCTTAGAAAAACGTCCCCTACATCTGCATACTCCCTGTGGCGGTCTCTGCCTAGGTCAGTCTACTCGGATACCGTCCGCAACCTCCAGGACAATGTGAATATCGGCGTCTTACTACTGAACTTCGCAGCGCTTTGGGATCGGCCAATATTCAACAAGAATAATACGTATACATTCGTATTAAACTCGCTCGTCTAGGCACCGAGGTATGGATTTGAGGTATGAGGTACATCGGCTGCATCAGATGAGCCATCTTGAAGACCTTTGATATACATTCAGAAACCTTTCTTAACTGCAGCATTTACTTTAGTCGTTTTAATGACCAAATAGCGTGCACCGAATCGTATTAGATTAGACGGTTTTCCGAACCGGGTTGGAGCATTCCAGTAAATAATATGTCCTGCGCTGTTGACCGCATTTTTGACAAACACATAATGCACTATCTTCGTGGTAGCCAGGTCGTGCACAAATTATATATAGAGCTTCCTGATTTGAGCGCTGATGTCCCCATCATGTTGCCGGGATCGGTTAAGATCATTATCGAGCCTGCAGAGGGAGTTAATGAAGGCTTCATCGAAGTGGCTAGGATAACGCTCTATGTATGTTCAAACAGTCCGTGGTTGGTCTAAGTTATTTGATATCAAGTTAACTATTAATATTTTTAGTGCATTCTGACCACAGTAATTGTAAATGCAATTGAATAATTGAGTACACACGGCTTAAACAAAAAACATTTACAAATTTATATTTATTAGTTATTACATGTTAACAGATACTACTGTTAAGTACAGCCTATGCTTAACTGAGCTAGTGAAGAATGCGTGCGATCTGATAATGCGTTCTCTCGTCATTAAAAAACACAAGCCTCAAGGCAGAGCTACAGAACATTGAGCCATATCTATACTATCTTACGTATTATAGTGTAGGACATATATAAGACCCGGCACTTGTTTAAGCACGGACGAATGGCACTCACAGAAAATATTATTTGGCTAACACAAAAAGTAGCATTTCACAACACTTCCATGCAGTTTGTCAGACATCAATTCACCGCTTCAACGGGTGATCAGTTTATACTCTAGGAGCATAAGGGCGTCATACAAATGTTTCCAGATTTCATTGATTGTAACCCCGACTTTTTTTGAGAGATTGGCCTAGTGCTATATCTTTGTCGTTTCAGAATGCGTTTTATCGTCGACTTTTGGACGTTCCTCATGGCGGGACCCTTGATACCAAGCATACGAAGTTGCCGTCGCTCAAGCTTTATTCAAGATATGGGCTTGATGTTCTTCAAATGTTAGCGTAAAATACGGCACGCTGACACATTGAACTGCTGTAAAACCACAAGACATCTAAAAATGCTGTAAAAACACAGAACACTCAAAAATCCTAGCTGATTCCTCTACCTATTGGCAGATCGGCCTAATTAGCTTCGGAAACCTTTGGCAAGCTTTTACTGGTGTCGTGAACACTCGTCTTCTATCGAAAACTCCTACCTGCTTTGAACACATTTGGTCTCTTCTCTGGCAACCTGTAGATTCTTAGTTCCGACGAGCCGTCTCGTGCTGCTTTTACTCACAAATAGGGGGAAATGTTCTGGCGATAACCAGGAAAGCATAGTCGAGGTCTCAACTAATCGGGCCATGATCCGTCCGAAGGTCTGAAGTGTTTGTCATAATCAGAAACCCAACATCAAAAACATGAACCTAGCTGATATTAGTAAGTCATTATCATACAGTTTTATGTTGATCGCATATTATAAATAACACAAAACATCATAGGAACTAGATTCCCCAATTAAAAAGAATACAAACAAAATCATATATATATATATATATATACTGTGTATTTTTGCCTGAACATGAATTGGGAAATACCAACAAAATCCTTCTCGACCTCAAGAAACCGATTACACTAACTAGCATTTTATCAGCATCTATTCGAGACTCGCATTAGCCTCGTCAGAAGAGGCGTTTCTTAACTGCTCCGTGCCGCAAAAATAGAACCTCCCCACGAGACCTCCGTGGGCTTCTGTGTGAGTGCCGAGATCTTCGTCAACTTCGACAGGAAAGGGCATCTAGGAGAAATAAGCGCCATTACCCTTTCCACTTTGTGAGTCCGTATAATGAAATTAGTATAAATAGAGAGATCTGAGCTTAGTATAGTTACTGTACATCTAAGCACCTACTCGATTGCTAGAATGGCTTCTGTGAAGTTTATCTTTATTGTGGTGGTGTGCATCTTGCTCGGGTCATAGTCTTGACGCCCGACCAGCTGGTGCGGCTACAAGAGGCGACCACCAAACACCGATCCGGAGGCAAAGGCCCTTATATCAGCGGTTGACGCAGACGGTTGGGCAGGAAGCTACCGTTCCGACACAGCTCACCGATAAGCCAAAGCTCCCTGGTTCGAGTTCTGATGGCTCCGTAATGTTGCCGGAATCAGTTACGATCACCATCGAATCTCCGGAGGAGGTTTTTGAAGACTTCATTGAAGTGGCTTCCGATCCTCGGTCAGATTACCACAATTCGTGTGGAGATCTCTCAAAGGAAGACCCCTTGAATCAGCTGTACATGAAGTCGGTTGAGCCGGACGTAACCGATTCGATGCAGCTCATCGACCGGGCCGAGCTCCCTGATTTGAGCGCTAATGTCCGCTTCCATCCGCTGTTCACGAAAACGATTGAACCGAAAATTACCGTCTCCATGCAGTTTCCTGACTCGAGCGCTGATTCCATCGCCATGCCGCCAGGATTGGTCACGATCACCATCGAACCTGTGGAGGAGGAATTTGGCTTTCTCGAAGTGGTTTCCGACCCCCTGCCACAAAACTACAATTCAGGTGTGGACATTTTAGAGGAAAGCCTGCATCATTATTGTCATCCTGCGCCTCTGCCGCAACTCAGTCTACCCGGAGCAGGGAATAAAACGTTAACTAAATGGAACCACGCTGTTGCTACAGCGAAAACCCAGCATACGCACCACACAACATACTAACACAAATGGCAGTAGCACACGTATTATCGATCTAAATGTATTACAACTTCTCCGGTTTTTTTGCTGTCATTGATACTAGTGATAATGGAATTTAATAATGTAAACGGCTGACGGAATTGCCTGTTGATGTACAAGTAAAGTACGTGTAAATAAATGTCAGAAGTTGAAACGTATCCGCTGATTGTCGTAAATCTAGCTAGCAGACAGAAGAGTGAACAAAATTGTCCTACGTCTTAGTCTTAATCGGTCCGCTCTAAGAATCCAATGCGCACGATCCTTTCCGATGCGTATTTGAATTTGTGTAGTCAACCAAGTGGGAAAACAACGAACTCTAAGGAACTCTGATAGCTGCTTAAAGTGGTCCTTTCGTGGGAAAAAAATTAACCGTAGACGTTTTAACCAATTATTGCGCAATTTATTGATGCACAATTTATGGTTCATAGGATCCACAGAATTCAAGAGGACGTAGAATAGATACTTTGTTGAAAAAGGCACTTAAACTGATAATCAAACATTTGCCATTGGCGCAATGCTTCACGCTCTTTTGCTTTAGACTGTTTCATAGCCCTTTTTATCTGGGAGCTTTTGGGAATGCATGCGTCACAAGCAGCCTGCGTGACTAGTGTGGAACTCACATACCCACTAACACCTAGATTCCTCCTCACCCCCCAGGCTCGAAAAGGCTTGTCGCTCTAAGGTCTTTTGGCTACCCTTGTGTTCTCGAACCCGCAGGTTTGTATACAACGACCCCGGTTGACCTGACGGATGACCCTAACAGACTTTGAACGTGGGAGCACACTCGTCTGAGATGCTTGCGTGACTGACTCTTTAGCACCTTCAATGGTCAGTCACGGCGCTGCCCAGGCTGGGTATGCTGTTTCGTTAGCGGACAGAAATAAGTGTCGAAAGTATGCATCTGTCGGAGACTCTATGAATTTTCGACGTATTGCCTCGGAGACCTTAGGGGGCCAAATTAAAATCACTGAGGTAATTTATTACTAAGGTATGCTACAAGTGTCTCAGATTGGCCATGGAGGACCTACGCACTGGTGATTTTTTCCGGGGAAAACTCTCAATGAATACACAACGTGGTGACGCCACGGCAGTGCTTGGCGCCTTGTATGGACAAGTGGCTTGTGGTCGACACCAGCCTTGAGGCTGATGTGGTTTGCTATCACGTTCACTGGGGGACAATTGTTCACATTCCATTTAGAGTAGAATAAAATGTATTTCTGTGCAAGTATAGTAATTCCATAAGGAATTAACGCCTGATAGAGGCAACGGACATTTGCAGTCATACGGCGAGGCAAATTTATATTTTTGTAGAGCAACGGTTTTTGGCCCTATTGATTAGATAACACATACTGTGCCGAACACCGTCCGTCTTAAACTCCATAAAGTCCATCCAAGTATTGCATCCTTTCCGTCATGCCGGCAGATGTACCAGGGCATAAGATTATCTGTCCACATGGTCCGGCTGTTGGCCGCCGGGGTGCTCCACCCACTCGCTCTGCCAAGCATCGACAGTGGCGTAACTTGCATTATTAAGATCACTCACGTGCAAGCTAAAAACGGTCTAACGACTGAGAGGTAGGACTAGTTTTGTTCATTCTTCTGTCTGCTAGCTAGATTTACGACAATCAACGGATACGTTTATTCTTACGTTTATTTACACGTACTTTACTTGTACATCAATATGCAGTTTTGATCTCAGCCTTAATTTACATAGATGAACTTACATTTTCACTAGCATCAATGACAGCAGAAAGACAGGGAAAAGTTCTAACACATATGGCTCAATAATACGTATGCTAATGCCATTTGAGTGAATATGTTTTGTAGTACATATGTTGTGTCTTGTGGTGTGGCCGAGGCGATTGTGAAACGGGAAGTTATCGCCAGGCGGAGTTGGGCACGGTTCAAGGTTCGAGGTAGTAGCGAAGCCATCATTAGCGAGGTCATATTTCTGCTCAGGATAGAGCGAGTAGCGACAATGGCGCGGTCAATAATGATGCAAGCTTTCCTCTGAATTGTCTTTGCCTGCATTGTTGTAATATGGAAGCTACTTCGATGAAGCCGTCAAATTCTTCCTCCGCAGGTTCGGCGGTGATCGTGATCGATCCTGGCGAGATGACGGGGAAATCAAGGCCCGAGTCAGAGAGCTGCATCGAAATGGTAACTTCTTCTGGCGCAACCGCCTTCATGTGCAGCTTCTGAACGGGGTCTTTCTTTGTGAGCTCTACACTTGAACTTCGTCGCTTGAAATGAAAGTTCACTCATAAGCATGTGTGGATCGACTCAAGTGTGCAGTGCTATGAAGCAGAAAAATAATCTACGTTTACGAAGCAACTAGTCTTATGAACAAAGAATTGTCGGCTATTGCACAACATTGGTAAAAACGTCTACAGTCACGTTTTTTCATGCAATGACCAGGTTTAACAGCTCCCTAAAGTTGTTCTATTTGGTTGACTGCACGAATACAAGCGTCCTGCACGCTTGAGAAGAATCGGGCGCATCGGATTCTTAGCGCGTACCGATTATGATCAAAAGGTAGGACCAATTTTGTTTATTCTTCTGTCAGCTAGCTAGAATTACGACAATTAAGGGATACGTTTGATTTTTACATTTATTTACATGTAGTTTACTTGTACATCGACACACAGTTGCAGCTTCACCCATTTATGTTATTTGCATTATTACTAGCATCAATGACAGCAGAAAAAACGAGAGAAGTTGTAACACATTTAGCACAATAATGCGTATGCTAATGCCATTTGTGCTAGTATGCTTTGTGGTACTATGCTGTGTCTTGTGGTACTACCGAGAAGATAATTAAATTGAAAGTAATCGCTAGGAGAAAGCGGGCAACGTTCAAGGTCCGAGAGAGCAGCGAAGTTAGCAATAGCGGGATCCGATGTAATAGATGTCGCCCTCCTGCTCAGGATAGATCGGGTGGCGGCAATAGCGCGGATGACGGTAATGATGCAAGCTTTCCTCTGAAATGTCTACACTTATATTATAGTTACATGATATATATATATATATATATAGTGTTTTTGTATTTCTGCCTAACCATGAGTTGCAAGTAATCAGCACAATCCGATCGTCCCCCCCACATAGGTCTGGATGGTTCCGGGATAGGTAAGAACTGGGGTTTGGTGGTATGTAGTTCCCGCGCACTCGTATCGGGGTTGTCCACCTTCCGATGCGGAATCGGCACTTCGGCTGTTATTAGGCTGTTCTTGCATGCGTTCGCCTTTTGCACCCGAGGCGCTCCCTCTTTGTCGCTTGTTACCTGTGGAGCTAAGTGGTTCAATTGCAGCCTGTCTCTTTTGTAGATATAGTTGGTATATACGACTTAGCTTAGTGTAGATTAACAAGTGGCGTTTTGGTTTTGTGAACGGAAAATGTTTGCGGTCACCGTATCACGTTCACGGATCGGTCGACTACGATAACTCACAGATATTGCGACGGCGTTTGCTTATGCGGGATATTGACAAACAAAGACATTGTTAGGCGTATCCTTGCCGTTTTCCACTTGAAGCCTGTTTCTCCCAATTTGCAGACCTCTAAACCAACCACAGCATTGTATGTATGTATCTATGAATCAAATTCGATTTATTTAAAATAATTTGAAAAACGGCGGACAGATGGCTTAGTTAGAATCCACAAAATATTTTTCTATTTGATATTTTTCTCGGACAACCGTATAAACTTCCCCAAGTAGCGCGTTTAAGAGATGGTAATATAATTCACACAATCATGGTTTAGTACATACCTAATAAAGTCAGGTTTCCGTAGTATGCCATTGAACTAACATCATACGGGATTTATACGTAGGAGTGGCAATGCACTAAGGTATTAATAGCTATACTGCAAAACTATTTGACAATTTTTCTAAGTAACAACAAGGGTCCTTGAACACTTTAGGAGAATAGTCGTAAATATATAAAAATAACCTCACAATTTGTTGACAGAACAAACTACTGTGCTACATACGCTTCAAAAGCTGAGCAAAGAGCAAACTCCGCCATTAAAGAAAACAGTCTGAACATCTTAAAGCGCCAGGCTTCAAAAAAGGCTTATTAATCTAATTTAAAGGTTCATAAGTAATGATGACAAACGTTTCACCTTCATTATCGTATTGTGTGCATCCATGGCATGCTAGACGCGCACACTTCCCTTTTGACTATGTTACTGTATATGACTGTATAATTCTAGCGCCATATAGGTTGTTCTGTCTAAATATGATATGGTTAAAACGAATATGGTATATTCGTTACCATATAACATGGTTACCTTAAGTCTGTTACCGCTACCACAATAAACGCCATTGCAATGACGCTGCGTTGTCATAGTCGACAGATATTCGTGAGCACAATGCGCGTAGTACATGATAAGACGAAGGCCGCAAACATAATCTGTTCACGTACGGAGTAACTATGACTCTCTTTCCGGCGTCGGTCCGCTGGTGCGCGACTCCCGCGCGCTGCGGAGACCTTCACGCGCCCACTTGAAAGATTGGGTTAGATGGTACAAACTCCCAAAAGTAACTTTCCCGAGGTCACTTTTGCTGGCATGGGAGGCAAGGCATACGATATCGATTGAGTGGCAACTCCGTGGGAAGTGTGCTGCACATGGAACCCGAGCCGGACGGTTAATGCCCCGGGCTTTAGCAACCTGCGAGTACCGTCTGGGACGCCTACTGCCTTGGCTTAATAGGCACAATGGAGCGAGTTAGCCACATGAACGCAGACCGCCTGTCGAGAGGACCATTTGTCATTGTACTCTGAGCGGTTACAGCGGTTATTGCATATCTGTGATCTTTTGTGTGTCCAGTCCATACGTACAATTTCATTTTACATTTACAAAAAAAAACTGTGCTATATATTAATATCAATATGTCAACGCTTGGCATTTTTGCTTCGCATAAAAATATCTCGTTACATATAAACGCGTACGGGTGTGTTCGTTTTATTGTACCTTCCATGTAAGCTAGTTACGAATGTTTATACAGCGAGAAGAGCTCATCGAGAAGCACCGACAGCACATTCAGATCCAGGCTCCGTTGTGCCATACAGATCTACCTGCATCGTATCGACAAAATTGAAACCTCAGCGGGATATTCAATGCGCCACAGCGGAGGAAGGCCGGTACAGCTAAACACGCGTGTACAAGGCACTTTATGGCCAGCCGAGAGGAACACATTCACTGTCCCCTCGAGGACGCGTGCCGCCATCAGCCTCGTACGAAGGTGATGTGCAAAGGGGTAAAGGTTTGTGCCGCCCTTCTATCGTACGTATGAAGGGTGGTTGTTGACTTGGGTACGTCACGCGCAACGCCGCGACCGTGTGCACTGTAAAGGCGACGAGCCAGCAATAGCGAATCGCCTCTCGACATCAGACAGACACAGGCCGTTCAGTTGAACGGAGTGGACAATGAATGAGAATAAGCTGTAATAAGCTGAGGCCTCCCCCGCTGGGGTGTTCAACTGAAAAAGTTGAAAAGGCTGCGAGGTGCAGCTAGGATTTGAGATCTATAAAGGGTGCTAGTTGCTGAAGACAGCAGGACGGTGGCCATGGAAGTCGGAATCCGCTAAGGAGTGTCTAACAACTCACCTGCCAAAGCAACTAGCACCAAAAATGGATGGCGCTATAGCATTGTACTTATATTCAACCTCTGATGTGCAGCATCGGTACGCTCAGAGAGTAGGAAGGTAAATTGGGCTGTAGCCGCCGGTAGCGAGTAGTCAAGTAGTGAGAAGCAGCCGGTAGCTGGCGTTGCGCTTTTCCTGCAGTGGCTGACTAACTGACTTATAGCAGCAGCAGCAGAACGGTCTCGGAAAAGGAAGACATTGGCTAAAAACGCCGGTCTCGCTGCGCAGCGCTACGGCAGCTTCAATAATGGCCTTTTTCGTCGCCGCCCGTCTGACGATGGCGCTGGCTCTGGTAAGCGTCGCCTTGCTCAGCATTACGACGCCCACCCTGGCCGCATCCGATCCGAAAGTCTACTTCAAGGAGGAGTTCCTCGATGGCGATGATTGGCAAGAACGCTGGGTGCAATCAACCTTCAAGGGAGATCAGCAGGGAAAGTTTGAGCTGAGCTCAGGCAAGTGGGCTGGCGATGTCGAAACGGATAAGGGTTTGCGTACGTCAGAAGACGCCCGCTTCTATGGCGTTTCGGCTCGCTTCGAGCCCTTCACCAACAAGGATAAGCCACTGGTCATCCAGTTCAGCGTAAAGCATGAGCAAAACATTGACTGCGGTGGCGGGTACGTGAAGCTGTTTGACTGCTCACTTGATCAGAAGCAAATGCATGGCGATTCGCCATACAGGATCATGTTTGGCCCCGACATTTGCGGGCCCGGAACGAAGAAGGTCCACGTAATCTTCAACTACAAGGGGAATAATTATCTGATCAACAAGGACATTCGTTGCAAGGACGACGTGTATTCGCATGTGTACACGCTAATTGTCAACCCTGATCAGACTTACGAGGTGCGCATCGACAACGAGAAGGTGGAATCCGGTGAACTGGAGAAAGACTGGGATTTCTTGCCGCCAAAGAAGATCAAGGATCCCGAAGCCACAAAACCCGTCGATTGGGACGACCAGGAGAAGATTGACGATCCCGAGGACACGAAGCCTGAGGACTGGGATCAGCCTGAGCATATCTCAGATCCGGAGGCCAAGAAATCGGAAGACTGGGACGACGAGATGGATGGCGAATGGGAGCCACCGCAAATCAACAATCAGTCTGCCTCCGGCCGCCACAGCGGACGGTCGCATCTTCGCTCGCTCCTGGCCAATCGGTATTGTTCGCTAACAATATCGGCAAAATTGACCGGGAAAGCGCACAGACCATCGTGCCAGCAAGGTGTCGACCCAGTGCAACCCCACCAGCACACCGCTGCCATCAATTCGTCGAAAATTTCGAAGTTTTGTGGAACCGTGCATTCGCTACAGTGTGTCAACATCGGCGGCGAACCGACCAACCGGTCGGATACTGCCGAGGTGGAAACCCAGTGTTTAAAGTGTTGTGCGTGTGTGCAGTTAGTACCCGGTGTATCATTGCATCATCAGATAGGCAGATCCGGCGTTTTTGGTCACCACCAAACACCAAAAATCGCCTTGTTTCTGTCTATGGCGATTGCTAATGTATATGTATGTATCCCTAGGGGTACATATATAGCATTGTAGTCGCCGCCGCTACCGCGGCCATCTTGGTCGCCACGCGGCCACGTGGCAGTGAGCGGCATCCAAGAGGGAGAGTGTTGTGAGAAAAGTTGACGTGCACTTGCACATCGACAACGTGCAGGCGCCCGCCCGGACCGACGTTCGGGTGACGTCTGCCCCACATACAGGTACGAAATAACGTGCAGGGCACGTAGGCTGACTTCGCGTTTGCCAGCGCGTTGCATATGCGCCGGTCAACGCGCACGGAGTAGTGACATACATATATATATTTATATATGTATGTAGCGCTCTGTGTGGCGAGCCGGCCATATGTTAACAGCTGTGAACGAGAGACCGGCCTGCGTGTAGTAACAAGGGTGGCCTGTGCTGATCGTAACTTGTAACACCCATCCCATGAGCATTATACACTGGTAAAATTAATATATTGGTGTGGTACCTGTATCTCACTAGATATCAGGGGGGCGGCACTTGTATTACTTGTACTATCCGCCCGGTAGCTTAGTCTACCTACCATATAATATATTAATTCGTGCTACTACATACACGCCTACACGGCAACCATACACTGTGTTGACACATTGTGACAGTGTACGGTTTGGCGCTGTGAGGTCAGGCTGTTTTTATATTTGACAGCTTAAGAGCAACGTCAACTGCGCCTGTCGAGACATACCATCAGTCTCGACACGCTCCATCGCTCACGCGTTTTTACCATCAACGAGATTTCAAGGATTTTAACTTTGTCTTCCACCGAAGAAAGAAGAGAGGATAAACTCCCGGAATCTCGCCTGCCCGATCTGCGACAGGAGATGCAGGACGTCTGCTCTTCTCAATGAATACCAAAAGAACTTCTCTCTCAACCTCTCCCGATATCGATGGCATGTTGACAAGAAGTTCCAACCTTTCCTTGAGAAAGTCGGGATCGCTGACACGGGATTCGGGACTGAGGCGCACCCACATCCTGTGCACAAAACCATTGAGACGCACCTCCTTTTCGATCACTGGGCACACTTGGCTCGCGCCCCCAGCACTGTGATGTTCATGAAACCGGAAAAGTTTCAACGCTTGCAGAAAGCCAATAAGAACTTCACCGAATTGATGAACGTTGCATTAACGCCCAAAGACCGTACACGTTATCCCACCAGTGTACCTCGCTACGTCGACACAGAGATCTGCTTTATGCATGACGCGCTCATGTTTTTCCAACCCGCCCAAATTTTGGATTTGTTCGAGCGCAGTTCTCATTTGCAGATCTTGTTTGCCAGCCTTGTTGCGCCCGCTGAAACATTGCTTAAGTTGCCTTCCTTTCAACCCGATCTCTACACCCTGCAGTACGTAGGTCCCGACGTCTTGTATTCGTTGGAAGGCACTTCCTCGGGCCATTACCAACAACCGCTATCGGCGGCCAGTGGCTCACACCGGCGGCCAGTGGCACATCATACAGCGTAATAGAAGGCGCCGGTACCGAGCTGCATATTTCGGTGCTCGCAAGTTGGGGTCCCGTGCATTCCATCATGATCACGCGCGGAACACCAGTCGCAGCCTAAGGGGTGTGACGGCTCGAGTCGCCGCCGATTCGAGCCCAGCGGACTCGACGGAGTGCTGCGGTGGCTCTGGTAGCCGGAATAGCGGTACCAGTTCGTTCCAACAGCTACAAACAGCTTCCGTTTGACTGCCTTGAACGAACGACGTTCGGGACAAGCAAACAGGTGATGCTATGCGGCCTGCCTACACGTCTAATGCAGTCGACAATCCAATCCTGGTGCTCCAGGAATGCCCACTGCCTGTACTCGAACATTTGGTCTGCGTCGACATCCGGTGCATCGCTACAGTGTGTCAACATAGGCAGCAAACCGGTCATTAGGTCGGAATCTGCCGGGGTGAAAACCCAGTATTTTACGTGTTGTGCAGTGTTGTGTGTGTGTGTGTAGTTAGTGCCCGGTGTGTCAGTGTATCATCAGATAGGCAGATTCGGCGATTTTGGTCACCACCAGCCACCAAAATTGCCTTGTTTCTGTCTATGGCGATTGCTAATGTATATGTAGGAATCCCTAGGGATACATATATAGCATTGTAGTCGCCGCGTCGTTACCGCGGCCATCCTGGGACGCCACGCGTCTGCAGGGCGTCTCCTCCAGTGGATTTCGATACCAAGAACGAAATCGTTCTCCGTCAGCCGGCTACAGATATCGCACACGGCTGACGTGCTCAAAGAATACATCGCCCGAACCGTAGGAACAGAGGACGACGTAAAAGTAACAAAGCTGGCAGGCTGAAATCAAGCATATTACAACAGCTTTGACGTGCAAGTGAAGACGGACGTACCGTCAACGACCTGTTAGACCCAAACGCCGGCCGGTGTCGCCGGCCGGTATCCGCTTTAACCCTTTTCGCGGCCAGCTCAAACCATACCGAATCTATGGGATAAACGAACATACTACCAGAGGCGAGAAACGAAGCAAGCCAAACGACGACAACTCGATATCAAGCACGCCTACGTGACTGGACGTTGAACCTGCGCACACCAAAGTGGATGGACACATGTCATCGAACGTGCCATCATCGTGCCGTCTTCTGCAGAATGTCGAATCGCTATGAAAATCCTTAGGGGAAGACTAATCCAGGCTCGGGCTTCGCAAGCTTGATCAGCTGACACGTTTAAAGTTAGCTGTGCTAGCCTATAAGGTGCAAAACAATGGAATCCCTTCAGATTGTGTTTTTGACTTCGTCCTTACCCCAGTACGGTCGCAGCGCTACAGGAACCAACTCAGAGTGCCAGGGTTCAGACTCACTCTACTTCGGCACTCACTGGCCTACATGCTGCCCACGGTCTGGAACGAGCTGTCATTGGAGCTTCGAAATGCAAGCCGGGCCGCTGTTTTTAAACGACATCTTCTCGTACTGCTGAAGAACGAAGAAACAAGTGACTCCGAGTGAATTGTTTTAAATTGATTTTACTATATAGGTATTCAACTTGTATTAGGTTGGTTCTAAAGTTTTAAACTTGTATTGTGTTAATTATACTCAAGAGACCTGAATGTTTTCAGGGCCTTTCACCTCTGGTCTGGTCTTGCGTGTGACAATCGCCACGTCTATTCCAGATACATAGTTCATGGCTATCATCACCTGGTTTGTTCGAATACGAGCTTCCACGAAGAGTACACCGAGTGCGTCTGTCGACTGTGCTCTCAGGCGTGTACGAAGTTTCATGCATCTGCCTGCCTGGCCCTTGCGAAGAGATCACTGCACTGCCTCTCTCGTATAACATGCCGCGAGGAGCTGAGTGTATAATTGTATAATATGTATAATTGTTCATGTTATATGCATACTCAATATGAGTGAAATAAATACGATGATGAATTATACTCAATGTTGTTGCTTTATCGCGTATACACTTCTGATTTGTGCATACACTTGTAAACTTCTGTTGTGTTATTTATACTCAATTTTATTGGTTTATCGCGTACACACTTTTGATCGGTACAGAAACTCGTATAATTTGAATAAAAGGTAACAGATTGCCAACTTGTTGGGCACGTCAATAAACCTGATTTATTGATAATTTAGCGCCTATGACATACTGCTATCAACAGAGACGTTCGTAATGGACAGATCACGTATCACATTGCCTAATCATAAAGTATTTCATGGTCTAGCCGTAAAGAATTATGGCAGGGGAAGTGGGATGTATGTGTTTAAATAAGAGCTACTGAATGGGCCCAGCTATTACGTGCCACAGCTCGGCACGTTGTAATAGAAATTACAGACTACTATCTCGTATGTATATAAAGCCCCCCAGAAAGACAAGTAGCCGATATTATTGAAGATATTCGGGAGTGTCTTAAACTCTGTATTAGGCCAGAAAAAACATTATAATTGGTGCGGACACCAATTGCGACCTGACAAAGCAATGTAGCCGCCGAGCTGCCTTTATAGCAGGGACACAAGAACTAAAACTGCAAATTGGCAATGACTATACAGAAGTAACACACATGGGTTGAAACGGCGCTAGCGCAGTCGATATTGTATTACCGTCAGCACCGCAGCCAGGGGTCATTTCTACAACCTTCGGTCACTACCCTCAGCTCTCCGCAAACCCTGTAAGGTAACATTCGACTTATCTCGCGCCCAAACACCCGTCGCGCCCCCAGTATCTAGTTGTAGAATAAGTCGGTCGCTAAACCCCCACATACTTTTTACGACAAGGATATATGTTTGCTGCAGCGTATTCAGGACAAGTTTTTATAGAGAGTCTCAAGAAGGTGCAACTTGACGCGTGACAGAGTGACGCGTGACCCAAGTGTCGCGGAATACCAGCGTCGTGTTGACTACCGCGTTTTTAAATATCTTATACGCAATGATCAGATTAATAAGTTCTGCGAGCAAGTTGATTTCCCTTGTTCGACCCCTTTTTTAAATAAAGGATACATTTGTTGTTGTTGTTATACTGATACAAGCGATACAATCGATTCAAAACCTCGATGACATAAGACTGCAGCGGGAGGACCCTCCGCTGGGCTATATGGAAAAAAGGCCGTTTAAGCACAAACCCTGGTTCGACCACAAACATAAAGCTTTAAAATATGCAATACGTAACAATAGAGACTTTAACCAAAATGAATTTTACCAGCTGACGCTAATGAAACGAGCGTTCAAATATATGATACGAGAGAAACGACAGCACTATAAACAACAGCAACGTTTAAATATTATACAGCTTAGTGTAAAGAAACTCTCACAAAAGTGGCTTCTCCTGCCACATAGAGTAGATACAGGAAACCCGCTTATAAACGATAATGAGTGGATCAGACACTTTACAAACCTTTTAGGAAACGATTTTACACTCCTACCCAGAGATGTTTCACTCATTACACTCGATATGTAAAGAACATTCAAAGAAGACCGAAGCGTGAACTTTGCTATGTGTAACTATACAGATGAGCCTGCCTTTCGCTCAGATAAGTGGGAACGCGCTTTTCAAAGTAACCAATCATTAGTGTGCAGGGTAACATGGCGGGGTTATCACCATTATATGTGCCTCGAGGGTGAATGTTATGATATCAATGACTGTGTGTGTAAGTTTTGTGGTGAGTGCAACATCTGTCGCTATCACGTTCTAATATATCCGGCAATAGACTCATATCATTACAAGCGCGTGTGAACGAGAACCATGTGTGTCAATCCAATCCTATCAATCAGTTGTTGAGAATTGTTCTTACGAATATTGCGGTCTAAAATGCAATAAATATTTTAATAGGTACCTTCGATCGAGTCCAGCGGCAGTAAGCCGCCTGGTAGTTTGGATATATCCAGACTCAGGAGCGCAATCGCCAAAGAGACACCAATTGCTGCCCAAGCCGATGTCTCGAAGCCGGCTGAGAAGAGGGCTTGTAGCGCATCGCCAGGTGTATCACAAGTTGATCCAACTACGGGTGCCGAAACTTCGGAAATCTCAGACGGAGGTGTAACACCAGGGTGTAAGCGAAGAAAAGGTTCCTCTGTAGAATCCGATGAACGCGACGAATCGTTTACGCTAGTGGTGTCAAAGCGTGAACAGAAGCTTATGTCTCGTGAGCAGCGTCAGTTGGACAAGCTAAGAATGGAGGCATCTAGCGGTCAATTCAACGCTTTTAAAGTGTTCATACGGAAAAAAACCACAGAGGATTCAGCTTCCAAGGAGTTCGCTGACGGTACATTATTGCAATTATGCAAGGCTATTCATTCTAATTGTCCTGAGTGCAAGATTTCAAGCAATAAGGCCGCTATTTCTGTGTGGGTCAACACAGAGGATGCGGCTAGGAAACTAACGCAGCTCTCTGCAATAGGGTCAATACCTGTCACGGTAACCTGTCCAGCACTAACTTCATTCAAGGCGAGGATTCAAGGCGTCGATGCTGCGTTTACAGACGACGAGATATGTCAAGAACTATCAGATTATGGTGTGGTGCACGTTCGACGTTTATTTCCGGACAGGTCACGCTGGCAAGACCCCACTCAGCAAGGTGATCCTGACCTTTGACCGTCAACCGCCTGTGTCTGTCTTCCTGGGATACAAAACCCACTCCGTCGTTCTTGAGCCCGATCAACCGAAGTTGTGCTACAATTGTCAACGAGTGGGACATCTAGCGGACAGGTGCACTTTTCGGAAGGCCTGCAAAAAATGTGGAGGTGGAGATCACCTGGCTTCAAATTGCACAAAACAGTTGAGGTGTGTTAACTGTAGTGGCCCCCACGTGGCCGGATCGCCTTCCTGTCCGCGTGTGGCCTACCTCCGCGAGCGGAACAGGATCATTATGGAGGCGAGAGTTCTACAAGAAGTTAAGGCATCGCATCCGTCTGCATCGATTACCGAGGCTCCTGATGTCACAGCCACCATCGTGAAAGACGTACAACCCGGAGGCTCCATCAAAGATAAGGCTTCGTACGCTGCAGTCCTTAGGGGCATTTCTACCACACTAGAAGGCTCCTCACCGCAGCTGCTCCTTCCCAACCCACGACCGCTACCGAAGCCCAAGCGGAAGCGAACCAACACATATAGGAGTCGTCACGCTCGACCGCGGTATACTGCTAAACACAACACAAAGAGAAACACCCGCAAGACGTCTCGTAGAGATGTTGGAGGCGCCTTAACAGACGTCGCTCGGATGTTAGAGGGTATCAGTCCTGATCTGGCAGCAACTTTGAAAACGATTGCGGAAGCCCTGAAACCTCTATTGGCTCTCCTTCCACTCGCAGAGAAGCTCAAAGCCTTTGCATCATAATGCCAGATAACGAGAACCCAAACGGAAGGGAGGCCGATCATGCTTTTGTTGTCGGTGACCCCAACAGGGCTACATGTCCTGTGTGTAGAGGTATCTTCACGAGGAGGGGTCTTGCCAGGCATATATCGGTCAAACACGCCGATGCCGTCAACGGACCGTCCACATCCCACCAGGCTCTGGCAGAAGGCCTTGATGTTAACGCGCTACTCATCGATATCCAGGCAAACATGCGTCATGCCAAACTGCTACGCATTTTACCTAAATCCGTGCGGTCCACTGTTGCGGAGGAGCTTACTAAGGTCTTTCTAAATGTCGCCAAGGACAACGACCTCTTCGCCTGGTACTCCTTGTTTTCCTTCGCTCCTGTCGTGTTACGACTCCGTCGAGCCAGGAAGGATGCTCAATCCCTGTCTGTACTGGTCAGGAAGAACCTACGCGATTTTTCATCAGGATTAAGGCTCAGGGATCTGACACACGAGGGATCAGGACGCAAAGTAATAGCACACCTCGACAATGACCTCCCCAGACGAGTGAAGGTCAAGCTCTCAGAAGGCGACATCTCCGGTGCTGCCAGATTGGTGAGCTCTCAGGATATTTTAGCGCCAGCCAACGAAAATACAGAAGCTCTTCGCTCCAAACATCCCGATGCGCCTACGGATCTCTCCATGCCCACACCGCCGGCAGTCACACTGCCTTCTTCAACCTCACGTGAAGAGTTACTGAGTGCAATGAAGACATTTAGCAGAAGTTCAGCTGCCGGCTTAGACTTCATACGCCCCCGTCTGTTGCAGGACTTATTGTCTGGTGCACTGGGCAGCACGGCCGGTCGACTAGCGGACGCCATTGCTAAAGTGGTGGACGTACTCAGATGGGGCTCGCCCCCGTCTTGTCTTTTACCACTCATCTTTGGGGCAAGGATGTTTGCATTAAAAAAAAAAGATGGCTCATTACGTCCAATCGCTTGTTCCTCAGTCATTCGCAGACTGGCGGCCAAAATCGGTTGCTACGATAATAGGGACACTATTTCAGCAGCTCTTGGCCAACACCAGCTAGGATTCGCTACCCCGGGGGGTACAGAGGTAGTAGTCCACTGTGCTCGTGCATTTTTGCAATCGCGCAAAGTGCCAACGGTGATGGTCAAGCTGGACTTTCGAAACGCCTTCAACAGCGTCCGGAGAGACCATTTGCTTCGAGCCGTCAAGTCGTGGGCACCAGTACTGTTTCACCAGACGAACCTGGCCTATGGTTCAGAACCATCCCACCTGGTAATGCCCCACAGCACTATGCTATCGCAGACAGGTCTTCAGCAGGGTGATCCCCTGGGTCCCCCACTTTTTTGCTTGTGTATCAAGGAATTGGTGGATTCACTGCAGTCCCCCCCTTAATGCCTGGTACTTGGATGACGGGGTTCTGGGCGGGGACCTCCCGACCGTACTTGACGACATACGGAAAGATATTGAATTTGGTGCTATTAGCAATCTGACATTGAACCCGATCAAATGTGAAGTATATGTCACAACTCACAACGAAGTTGAGCCGTTAGATTTAACTAACCTTTTTGACTTACTTCCGGGCTGTCGCGTAGTAGACAAGGTTAACCTGGAGCTGCTAGGTGTCCCCTTGTTGCCGGAAGGCATTGCAAAGGCATTAGACAGTCGAAAAGACAAACTTGACTTTGCGGCGGGCAGACTGCCTCAATTGGGGGCTCACTGCGGCTTGTTCCTTCTTAGATCTTGTTTTTCAGCCACGAGGTTAACACACCTGCTTAGAGGTTGCAACCTGTTTTTATCACGAGAGCTCTTACAGCCATTTAATGGACTTAGCCTAGACATTTTAGAGATCATACTAAATCTTAAGCTGACCGCTGAGGCAAGGGAACAGGTAATGCTCCCGGTTTATTTAGGCGGCCTAGGTGTGCCCGACGCGGTCATAACGGCAGGACCTGCAATCGTGTCGTCACTGACCCAGGCTGCGGAGAGGGTTAGGGCATTATTGGATAACGATGGGTGGGAAGCTTATAGCGTAGAACTACAAGAGTTGACCGACCGATTGTCGTCTTTATTCGACTCCCCTCCCGTTGAAAGGAATAAGCAGAACAGTTGGACAGCCCCCTTGCAAGAAAAGCGATTAGCAAGCCTGATCGATAGAGCCCCCACCTTGGCTGATAAAGCCAGGCTCCGAGCCGTAAGTAGTGAAGGGACTGGAGCTTGGTTGCATGCCCTACCCTGTCCACGAATAGGGACTCTTTTGGATGACGAGACGACACGCATTAGCACAGGACTGCGGCTTGGTGTCGACCTAGTCGTTCCTCACCGATGTCGTTGCGGTTACTTTGTGGACGCGTTGGCCCATCATGGCTTGTCATGCGCCTTAAGCGCAGGCCGAAGAGCACGCCACTCGGCTCTAAATGATACTTTCAGTCGAGCATTGAGGTCTGCCGGCTTTCCGTGTATACTAGAACCTCCGGGCCTATCCAGAGACGACGGAAAAAGGCCTGACGGCCTTACTTTAACCCCCTTTGAGCGTGGCCGCATGCTTGTTTGGGACGCAACTGTAACCGACTCATTAGCCCCTTCGATGGTCGGTGCAGGGGCGGACCAGGCAGGTCATGCGTCCAGGTTAGCAGAGGCTAACAAATGTAGAAAATACTCTGGCGTTGGCTATCCGCACCAATTTTGTCCGTTGGCTTTTGAAACAATGGGAGGCCCAGGACCGCTTACACTGAAGTTGATTCAGCGCGTGGGCAGAAACCTTAACCTTTCCACGGGAGACTCGAGAGCATTGGAGTTTTTGCGTCAGAGACTGTCTCTCGACATTCAACGAGGAAACGCAGCATCTGTTCGGGGCACTTTGTTGAACTGGGCTAACCCTGGGTTAGAGAACCCGTGACTACACGTTCGCGCGGAGACAATTGTTCACTCCAAAGTGCTAACATAAAAAAGTTATATAACTAGATCAATCAAATAAATTTGGGCACTATATATGTTTTAATATATACTGCATTCACACCCATAGGTACCTTCCTATAAAAGGAGCCATATCATTTTCACTCATATAATCAATGTCAATGTACTTCGAACAGTGCCTCGTTCGATTTCTGCTCTATTATAACAAACAATATTAACGTTAGCAAAGATTGGTGTGCGCACATTAGAACAATTTATAATTTTTACGGCAGATGTGTACAAAACCTACCCATGTAATAACACTAGTGTCTCCTAGGGACGGTTTGCTGTCACCTGAGATGTTGGGACATAACCATTTCCTCTTTCATAAATGATCCTCAAGCTACTTTCACAACGAGCAATGTGCATTCACATTTAATCACATAATTCAACATTGGGAGGGTAGTGCGGGGATATTAGTCGCGTTCAAATAGATATGTTTGACCAGGCTTTGGTTGCGCTCATTTAATTATATGCCAACCAAATAATGTGCTTATGCAATCAGACATAGCAACTACATTCGGTGTAATGCTTTGTTAACTCCCGATGAAATATGTAAGTAATTGGGACTTAGTAACTCGGTCTTCTGGTTCTTGCAGGCCCAGATGAAAATCAAACTTAGTTTAGTTGTTTAAGTTAAGTGCACCATGTTCAGCGCATTTGTTCGATGAACGGAGAACGCCATTTCTTTGCTGCGACTGCTGATTGTAGCAGAGTATGCAGAAAGCTGAATCTTCCGGCCGTACACATAATTGAGATACCTAATAACGGGAGTAAGATGCTTGTCCAAATAAAAATCGTAAGCGGATTGAATGGTCGACCCCGAACACGGGACATAACTGACTGATCTGGTAATAATTCCTAGCTTGAGATGGACATTCTCATAAGTATGTGTGCATCGACTCAAGTGTGCAGCGCTATAAAACAGAAATACAATTCACGTTTACAAAGCAAATCATCTAATGAACTTTGAATTATAAGCCATTGTACTGTACAACATTGGTTAAAACGTCTACCGACACGTGTTTTTCCACGGAGGGATTAGTTTAAACGGCTGTTAGAGCTCCCTAGAGTTTTTCATACTTGACTGACTACACGAATATATGCCAGCTAGATTTTCGACAATCAACGGATACGTTTGATTGTTCTGTTTATTTACACGTACTTTACTTGTACATCGATATGCAGTTGCAGCTTCAGCCATTTACATTATTTACATTATCACTAGCATTATTGACAACAGAAAAAAAACCAGAGAAGTTGTAACACATTTAGCTCGATAATACGTATGCTAATGCCATTTGTGCTAGTGTGTTTTGTGATACGTATGTTGTCTCTGGTGATACGGCCGAGACGATCATGAAATCGGAAGTAATCGAGGAAAAGGAGGAATCAGGCGACGTGCAATTTCCGAGGTAGCAGCGAAGTTAGCAATAGCGGGGTCTAGCGCAATAGACGTCGTCTTCCTGCTCAGGATAGACGGAGTGGCGACAATAGCGCGCAAATGATGCAAGCTTTTCTCTGAAATTTCTACACTTGTATTCTGTTATATGGCGGAGGGTCGGAAGTCACGATAAACTCTTCAAACTCCTCCTCCGGAGGTTCGATGGTGATCGTGACCGATGCCGGCAACATGGCGGGAAAATCAGCGCTCGAGTCAGGGAGCTCGGCCCGGTCCATGAACTGCATCGTAACGGTGACCTTTGGTTCGTTCGTCTTTATGAGCAGCTGATATGAGGGGTCTTCTTATGAGCGGTCTACACCTGAATTGTAGTAGTTCGGCAGAGGCTCGGAATCCACTACGATAAGCTCTTCAAAATCCTCCTCCGCAGGTTCCATGGTGATCTTAACCGAGCCCGGCAACATGGCGGGAACATCGTCGCTCGAATCACGGAGCTCAGCCCGGTCGGTGAATTGCATCGTCACGGTAACTTTCGGTTCAAGCTTCTTCATGAGCATCTGACATATGGGATTTTCCTTTGAGAGGTCTGCACCTGAACCGTAGTAATACGGTAGAGGTTCAGAAGCCACTTCGATGAAGCTTTCAATAACCTCCTCCGCAGGCTCGATGGTGATCTTAACCGATCCCGGCAGCATAGCGGGAATATCACCGCTCGAATCAAGGAGCTCTGGATGGTCGATAAGCTGTGCCGAATCGATAACTTCCAGCGCATCCGCTTTCGTCAGTAGCCGATGTGAGGGCCCATGCCTTTGAGCGGCTTTTTGGTGGTCGCTTGATGTAGCCTCACCAACTGGCCGGGCGTCCAGGAAACAACCAATGAAGTCTGCAGCGGCATCTTGAAGAATCTTGTGTTCTTCCGCGATCCTCACAGGTGTGTACATTATCAGGTCGTCAGCATAAATCTTAAAGCGTATCTTCGTCGTGAAAATACGCTTTACTGAGTCCATATATATGGCACGAACATTAGACTGCCAAGGCACTTGCACCTCAGATAAAAGGCAGGTGCCTACCTTCACCCTAAAAGTGCGTGATCTAAGGAAGTCGGAAACCCAGAGTCGAAGGCGAGGTCCAACTCCCATTGTGGTCCTTCCGTACCTGGGGAGTGGGCACAGATTAGGCGTATCGTATTGGCTGATCGGAGAGCCACGTTCACGTCTGTATACCTGGTAAGCACCTGCGCCCGAGAGCTCAGCATCTGAGATGTTCTCAGTTAGCCAAGTTTCCGCCACACACACTTTAGGATATTGAGACTCATGGCTATGGAAAATATCTATTCGATTTTCCTTAGCCAATTATCGAGTATTAAAGAAAAGTACGCTTAACTAGTAACTCGGTCCCGGCGGACCCTAAAGCAAAGAGTTTGCTTCTCTAGTCTCTTTCTGAGTAGGGCTACCCCATTTGTTAGCCCCGTCAACTCCAGAGCGAAATTCAAACACTAGCTCCCATGACCGGCGAGAACTGGGATTAGGTAGTGTGTTGTGACAGCGTACTCGCATCGGAGCCGTCCACCGGGATCGGCACTTCCTGTTGTGATGTTACCGCGTAGGCTGTTCTTCTTGCATGAGTTGGCCTCTTGCACTCGGGGCGCTCCTGTTCGTGTCACACCCCTTAGGTGAATGTGTTCCTCTCGGCTGGCCATTAAATGCCTTGTACACGCGTGTTTAGCTGTACCGTCCTTTCTCCGCTGTGGCGCATTGAATATCCAGCTGAGGTTTCAACTTTGTCGATGCGATGCAGGTAGATCTGTATGGCATAACGGAGCCTGGATCTAAATGTGCTGTCGGTGCTTCTCGATGAGCTCTTTTTACTGTAGAAACATTTGTAAATAGCTTACATGGAAGTTACAATGAAACGAACACACCCGTACGCGTTTATATGTAACCAGATATTTTTATGCGAAGCAAAAATGCCAAGCGTTGACATATTAATATTAATATATAGCACAGCTTTTTTGTAAATGTAAAATGAAACTGCACGTATGGACTGGACACACAAAAGAACACATATATGCAATAACCGCTGTATCCTTTCAGAGGACAATGACAAATGGCAGTTCCGTGCCGTGAACAGATAATGTTTGCGGCCTTCGTCCTATCATGTACTACGCGCATTGTGTTCACGAATATCTGTCGAATATGACAACGCGGCGTCATTGCAATGGTGTTTATTGTGGTAGCGTCAACAGACTTAAGGTTATATGGTAACGAACGACCTATATGGTGCTAGAATTATACAGTCATATACATTAACATAGTCGAATGGGAAGTATGCGCGTCTAACATGCCATGGATGCACACAATACGATAATGAAGGTGAAACGTTTGTCATCATTACTTGTGAACCTTTAAATAAGATTAATAAGCCTTTTTTGAAGCCTAGCGTTTTAAGATGTTCAGGCTGTTTTCTTTGTTGGCGGAGTTCGCCCTTTGCACAGCTTTTGAAGCGTATGTAGCACAATAGTTTGTTTTGTTAACAAGTTTTGAGGTTATTTCTATATATCTACGACTATTCTCCCAAAGTGTTCGGGGCAGTCCTTGTCATTTAATCGACAAACTCAGGGACCCTTGTTGTTGCTTACAAAAATTGTCAAATAGTTTTGCAGTATAGCTATTAATACCTTAGTGCATTGCCACTCTTGCGTATAAATCCCTTATTATGTTGGTTCAATGGCATACTACGGAAACCCGACTTTATTAGGTATGTACTAAACCATGATTGTGTGAATTATAATACCATCTCTTAAACGCGCTACCTGGGGAAGTTTATACGGCTACCCAAGAAAAATATAAATTTATAAAATATTTTGTGAACCCTATTCTAACTAAGCCATCTGTCCGCCGTTTTTCAAATGATTTTGAATTATTCGAATCTGGTTCATAGATACATACATACAATGCTGTGGTTGGTTTAGAGGTCTGCAATTTGGGAGAAACAGACTTCAAGTGGAAAAGTTGTATATACCGACTATTACGTGAGCCATTCACGAACGTTTGAACGGGCGGAAGAGCTCAACGTGAAGTGCCGACCGCACATCATGGAGTGGCGACTCCATTGTGCCAGACAGATTGACCTGCTTCGCATCGGCAAGGTTGAAACCTCAGCGGGATATTAAATGTGCCACAGCGGGGAGGACGGCGCAACTGAGTACGCGCGTACAAGACACTCTGTGCCGCCAGCCGAGAGAAACACATGCACCAGAGAAGTGATCGACAAAAGAGACAGGCTGCAATTGAACCACTTGGCTCCACAGGTAACAAACGACAAAGAGGGAGCGCCTCGAGTGCAAAAGGCGAACGCATGCAAACACAGTCTAATAACAGCCGAAGTGCCGATTCCGCATACGAGTGCACGGAAACTACATACCACCAAACCCCAGTTCTTACCTATCCCGGAACCATCTAGACCTATGTGGGGGGGACGATCGGATTGTGCTGATTACTTGCTACTCATGGTTAGGCAGAAATACAAAAACACGATATATATATATATATATATATATATATATATATATATATATAATGTAACTATAATATAAGTGTAGACATTTCAGAGGACAGCTTACATCATTATCGTCATCCGCGCTATTGCCGCCACCCGATCTATCCTGAGCAGGAGGGCGACGTCTATTACATTGGACCCCGCTATTGCTAACTTCGCTGCTATCTCGGACCTTGGACGTTGCCAGCTTTCTCCTAGCGATTACTTTCAATTTAATTATCGTCTCGGTCGTACCACAAGACACAGCATAGTACCACAAAGCATACTAGCACAAATGACATTAGCATACGCATTATTGTGTTACAACTTCTCTCGTTTTTTCTGCTGTCATTGATGCTAGTAATCATGCAAATAACATAAATGGCTGAAGCTGCAACTGCGTGTCGATGTACAAGTAAACTACATGTAAATAAATGTAAAAATAAAATGTATCCGTTAATTATTGTAATTCTAGCTAGCTGACAGAAGAATAAACAAAATTGGTCCTACCTTTTGATTATAATCGGTGCGCGCTAAGAATTCGATGCGCCCGATCTTTCTCAAGCGCGCAGGACGCTTGTATTCGTGTAGTCAACCAAATGGAACAACTTTAGGGAGCTGTTTAAACTGGTCCTTGCATGAAAAAAAACGTGACTGTGGACGTTTTTATCAATGTTGTGCAATGGCTGACAATTAATGATTTATAAGACTTATTGCTTTGCAAACGTGGATTGTTTTTCTGCTTCATACCACTGCACACTTGAGTCGATCTACACATGCTTATGAGTGAACTTTCATTTCAAGCAAAGAAGTTCAAGTGTAGAGCTCCCAAAGGATGACCCCTTTCAGAAGCTGCACATGAAGGCGGTTGTGCCAGAAGTTACCAATTCGATGAAGCTCCCTGACTCGGGTCTTGATTTCCCCGTCATCTCGCCAGGGCCGATCACGATCACCGTCGAACCTGCGAAGGAAGAATTTGACGGCTTCATCGAAGTAGCTTCCATATTACAACAATGCAGGCAAAGACGATTCAGAGGAAAGCTTGCGTCATTATTGTCAACCGCGCCATTGTCGCTACTCGCTCTATCCTGAGCAGAAATACGACCTCGCTAATGCTGGCTTTTCTGCTACCTAGAGCCTACGGCAATGACAACAACAACAGTAATGGCGGCCTCGAGGGCGCAACAGCTGTTACCAACACCAGCTTTGCTGAGGACTCTCTCCAGCTGGAGATCAACCAAACGCTGTCACAAGTTATCAGCGGCCGCGATATCAATGTCCCGGTCACCATCAGTTCACATGTTTATCGAATTGACGATGCCCGGCCTGACGGAATGTGTCGGCCGGTATTTGTTTGCTTGGCTGACCGCGAACTAAAGGAGGAGCTTGTGTCAAAATCTGCCGAGCGTTATAAGAGCACCCGGCAGAAGGGTCCCTATATCACGCATTTCTCCCCAGATCTCCTTAATTGTACCACTGACGCCGACGGCGTTATGAGAGTGACCGAACGCGCGACTAAACGTAAAGGTTCGCCGCTAAAAGAGGATGAAAATCGTAGCCGTCAATTACGTGTGCGGCCTGTGACTGCTGGCGGCGGAAGCAGCAGCAGCGATAGGAACGGCAGAACTGGCGGTAGCAGAGGCGGAATCGGCAGCTCCTCCAGGTCTCGAGGCGGTGCAAACAGCGGCAACATCAACAACAATGGAGGTGATGTGAACGACAACAGAAACAACAACATAACTCAGTATGAAGGCAAAGGCAACAACAACGGCCACCGAGGCGGCGGCAGCGCCCGCATTAACAACAACGGGAAGGATGGAGATGATGTGGACTGACGCCGTTACTCAACATCCGAATGGCTATATCAATTAGTTATTTGAGCTTAAATTCTCCTTTTTTATCATCAATTTCACGTGTTTTTCTTAATGCCGTGGGGCTACCCCCTTTCCAGTGATCTTTACTACCTCTCACACACAAGTGCCTAGGTAAATTATTATTATTATTATTATTATCGACCGCTTTCCTTCGACAGAGAGTGTCATTAGAATTACAGAGAGGCAACGCCAAGATGATGTTGAGTGGTCACCGACACTCAAGCAATAATAATAATATAAGCAATATTGTAGATATTATATAAGTAATATATTGATAATTGTGATACATGTACATATTGATAAAATAAACTATTGTTCAAAAAAAAAAATTATTATTATTATTATTATTTTTTCGTATGGATCGGATTAATCCGACTGGTTGCCTAGATGGGAATACGCTGGCAAATGGAAACTGCTACACGCTTAATGTCGATGACATCAAGGCCTCCTTCTCCCATTTCACCCTTTTACATTTGAACGCTCGTGATGTTAAGGCTTTTGGCGGAGGACGTTTCCATGCAATTATTAGCCTTGTTGAGAGGCTCAATTACCCGGACTTCGTTTGCATATCTGAATCCTGGCTTCGCCCCCACGAGGAGCGTCTATACGATATTGAAGGTTACAGGCGTTTTGCTTCTTCGCGTGTTTCTAGGAATGGCGGTGGTGTTGTTGTATATGTGTCCGATTCTATTGAGGTATTTGATGTCAATATTTTTTCTTCTCCGGATGAAGCTATTCAGGCGGTACATGTCGTGGCTTGTCGGCGCGGACATAAAATCTCACTTGTGTCTGTTTATGCGAATAATCGTTCTCAGGCTAACAATCTCATACACATGCTTGGTGAGCTGCTTGGCCCACCTGATGGCGGTCTCAGAGTTGTTGTTGGTGACACCAACCAAGACACTTTAAGTGGTAATTCAAGTGATTATATTTCTGATCTTGCCTCACTCGGGCTTACGCAAATTATTACGGAAATTACGCGTCCGATGTCAGTCTCTGCTTTGGATCATCTTTGCATCGATGGTGGTGGCACCCTTCTTAACTACGACGCTTTTGTCATCTTAACGTTAATATTCTCTGATCATTATCCTCTATTTTGTCGTTTGCTTCTTAAACCTACCTCTATTCCCCTACGGCATGCCCCAAAAAGGATGACCAAGCGGATATTCAACACTTTTAACTATGAGCTGGTGACGGCTGACTGGTCTAATTGCCTAATGTCCCTTGATTCTGATACAGCTGTTGAAACATTTAACTCCCAACTATTAACCATTTATGATCAAGTTTTCCCCCCGGTACCTGTGCATAACCGTAGACCTCCCTCCAAGATCTGGCGCTCATCTGCTCTCCTACGTCTGCAAAAAGATCTTGACTTTGTCGGCCGTAAGTATGCTCGAGATAAATCCAACCTACACCTGAAAGCGATTTACTACAAGTTGTTATCCAGACATAGGGCTTTACTTAAGTCTGAATTCAGGGAGTACCATCGCAAACGAATAGAGGAAGCTTCTGGTGGTTTTTGGAAATATGTCAACAAGGAGACTGGTCGTTCTCGAAAGACAAATGTTCCGGAGTCTATCATCGCACCCGACGGCAGTACCGTATATGGTTCCGCTAATGTCTGTTCCGCCCTGGCACAACACTTTGCGACTATTGGTGATCAGACAGTTGCAGGTCTTCCCCCTCCTTGTGGCAACCTGCACGACTATCTACCTTTCCCTCCAGATGTTTCTTTTCAACTTCAACATATCTCGCCAACTACTCTAACTCAAGTAATCAACAAGTGCAAAACCGACCTGAAAGGCGCAGCCACTAGCGTACCTTCCAAAGGCATCAAAAATAGCATTTTCTTCCTTGCTTTTGTAATTGCTCATATATATAATGTATCTATCGATACTGGTATCTTTCCTCGCAGTTTCAAGAGGGCCTGTGTAATTGCTCTTTACAAGAGGAAGGGATCTCGCCAAGATGCTAGCAGCTACCGGCCAATCAGCTTGACTTCTTTTCTCGCCAAGGCATTTGAGCGATGTGTATTGTTGCAGATCTTGGCACACGTCGACTCTCTTAATTTCCTCTCACCAAGACAATTTGGTTTTCGTGCGAGAAGGTCTACCGAGACTGCTAATGCTTTTATTTACCAGACTATCCTTGAGTCTTGCTCTCAGAGTAATGGATGTCTCGCAATTGCTGTCGATATTAGCAAGGCTTTCGCCTGTGTTGATTCTAAAATTTTGATCTCAATCCTTCGATCCCTAGGCTTCAATAATAACTGTTGTTTATGGTTTCGATCGTATTTTCAGGATCGTGTTATTGCCGTCTCTGGCCAATCGGCCTCATCCGGTCAGTTCTCTATGCGCCTTGGTATACCTCAGGGATCTGTAATGGGACCTTTTCTGTTTATACTCTATATCAATATAGCTCTACGGAGCCTTGATAGATTCTCCCAGGTTGTACTTTTCCGGACGTCCCACTCTCCCATAACCTTCTCCAGGGGCGACTTAGTCATGGATGGCACTCTACTAGAACTGTCTTCAAATATCATCTGTCTCGACTTAGTGTTCAATGAGCGTATGACGTGGAATAGCCACGCTAACATACTCCAACATAAATTTGCACCTGCTGTTGCTGCACTTGCCCATCTTCGGCTTCGTGGGCTTCAAGTCCATATCCTCGTCTTAGTGTATAAGGCGCTAGTAGAGCCTCACCTCTGCTATTGTAGTGTGGTTTGGGGTGGGACTTACCAGAGTGTCATTGTATCACTTCAATCTCTGCAAAAAAAAGCTATTCGTGCTATTTTTGGTCTGCGACCCAGAGAATCAGTCGCCTTCCTGCTCAAAGAACACGGTTGTTTCAGTGTGAAGCAGCTGATATGTTTTCGAGCTGCCATTTTTGTATACAAAATCATTAACAATCTTATAGAGGCTGGCGACCTTTTCCAGATTACACCCTCTATTGCTGCACCCTACCCCCTCCGAAACACACGTCCTTACATCGCCATCACGCCTGCTTACGAATGGACCACGTCATCACTCCTTTATTGTTTGGAACAGAATTCCTGCCCCCATTGCCACCATTCCCGGTCTTTCGGCCTTCAAGAGTAGCCTTAGAAAGTTTGTTCATTCCTTGTAGTTGTTTTAATTAATTTTTAATTTATTTATTTATTTTATCGGTGCCCCCTCTTGTTAACGATTTCATTTAATCTTTATGGACCTTCCTCTAGTCATTAAATTATTATTAAACATGTTTGTTGTTTATTCAAATAAATTACTATACACGTGTTCTATAGTATTATTAATATTACTACTCCTTTGATTAATTTCTTTTTCTTTTCGGCGCAACGAGCACAAGACCTTCGTTCAAGCCCATGGGCTACCTTCGCAGTACAGAGGCTGTATACTTTCGAGTGTATTTGCAAGTACTCATGAATAAAGTTATGTGTTTCATTCATATATATATATATATATATATATATATATATATATATATATATATATATAAATATATATATATCATGTAACTATAATATAAGTGTAGACATTTCAGAGGAAAGCTTGCATCATTATCGTCAGCCGCGCTATTGCCGCCACCCGATCTATCCTAAGCAGGAGGGCGACGTCTATTACATCGGACCCCGCTATTGCTAACTTCGCTGCTATCTCGGACCTTGGACGTTGCCCGCTTTCTCCTAGCGATTACTTTCAATTTAATTATCGTCTCGGTCGTACGACAAGACACAGTATAGTACCACAAAGCATACTAGCACAAATGACATTAGCATACGCATTATTGTGTTACAACTTTTCTCGTTTTTTCTGCTGTCATTGATGCTAGTAATCATGCAAATAACATAAATGGCTGAAGCTGCAACTGCGTGTCGATGTACAAGTAAACTACATGTAAATAAATGTAAAAATCAAACGTATCCGTTAATTATTGTAATTATAGCTAGCTGACAGAAGAATAAACAAAATTGGTCCTACCTTTTGATTATAATCGGTGCCCGCTAAGAATTCGATGCGCCCGATCTTTCTCAAGCGCGCAGGGCGCTTGTATTCGTGTAGTCAACCAAATGGAACAACTTTAGGGAGTTGTTAAACTGATCCTTGCATGAAAAAAACGTGACTGTAGACGTTTTTATCAATGTTGTGCAATGGCCGACAATTAATGATTTATAAGACTTATTGCTTTGCAAACGTGGATTGTTTTTCTGCTTCATACCACTGCACACCTCATCTCGCCAGGACCGATCACGATCACCGTCGAACCTGCGAAGGAAGAATTTGACGGCTTCATCGAAGTAGCTTCCATATTACAACAATGCAGGCAAAGACGATTCAGAGGAAAGCTTGCGTCATTATTGTCAACCGCGCCATTGTCGCTACTCGCTCTATCCTGAGCAGAAATACGACCTCGCTAATGCTGGCTTTGCTGCTACCTAGAGCCTTGAACCGTGCTTAATTCCGCCTGGCGATTACTTCCCGTTTTACAATCGCCTGGGCCACACCACAAGACACAACATATGCACTACAAAACATATTCACTCAAATGGCATTAGCATACGTATTATTGAGCCATATGTGTTGAAACTTTTCCCTGCCTTTCTGCTGTCATTGATGCTAGTGAAAATGAAATTCATTTATGTAAATTAAGGCTGAGGTCAAAACTGCATATTGATGTACAAGTAAAGTACGTGTAAATAAACGTAAGAATCAAACGTATCCGTTGATTGTCGTAAATCTAGCTATCAGACAGAAGAATGAACAAAACTAGTCCTACCTCTCAGAGTGGTTAGACCGTTCTTAGCTTGCACGTGAGTGATCTTAATAGTGCAAGTTACGCCATTGTCGATGCTTGGCAGAGCGAGTGGGTGGAGCACCCCGGCGACCAACAGCCGGACCATGTGGACAAAAAATCTTATGCCCTGGTACATCTGCCGGCATGACGGAAAGGATGCAATACTTGGATGAACTTTATGGAGTTTAAGACGGACGGTGTTCGGCACGGTATGTGTTATCTAATCAATAGGGCCAAAACCGTTGCTCTACAAAAATGTCAAATTGCGTCGCAGTATGACTGCAAATGTCCGTTGCCTCTATCAGGCGTTAATTCCTTATGGAATAACTATGCTTGCACATAAACACATTTCATTTAACTCTAAATGGAATGTGAACAATTGTCCCCCAGTGAGCGTGACAGCAAACTACATCAGCCCTAGTTCCAAGTCTGGTGTCGACCACAAGCCACTTGTGAGAGAGAAAGAGTCAGTCACGCAAGCATCCCAGACGAGCGTGCTCCCACGTTCAAAGTCTGTTAGGGTCATCCCGTCAGGTCGACCGGGGTCGTTGTATACAAACCTGCGGGTTCGAGAACACAAGGGTAGCCAGAAGGCCTTAGAGCGACAAGCCTTTCGAATCTGGGTGTTGGTGGGTATATGAGTTCCACACTAGTCACGCAGGCTGCTAGTGATGCATTCCCGAAACCTCCCAGATAAAAAAGGGCTATGAAACACTCTAAAGCAAAAGAGCGTGAAGCATTGCGCCAATGGCGAATGTTTGATTATCAGTCTAAGTGCCTTCTTCTACAAAGTATCACTCTTATACGTCCTCTTGAATTCTGTGGATCCTATGAACCATAAATTGGGCATCAATAAATTGCGCAATAATTGGTTAAAACGTCTACGGTTAAGTTTTTTTCTCACGGAAGGACCACTTAAGGCAGCTACCAGAGTTCTTTAGAGTTCGTTGTTTTCCCACTTGGTTGACTACGCAAATTCAAGTACGCATCGGAAAGGATCGTGCGCATGGATTCTTAGAGCGGACCGATTAAGACTAAAACGTAGGACTAATTTTGTTCACTCTTCTGTCTGCTAGCTAGATTTACGACAATCAACGGATACGTTCAATTCTTACATTTATTTACACGTACTTGAATTGTACATCAACAGGCAATTGCGTCAGCCGTTTACATTATTAAATTCCATTATCACTAGTATCAATGACAGCAAAAAAAACCGGAGAAGTTGTAATACATTTAGCTCGATAATACGTGTGCTGCTGCCATTTGTGTTAGTATGTTGTGTGGTGCGTATGCTGTGTTTTCGCTGTAGCAACAGCGTGGTCCCATTTAGTAGACGTTTTCTTCCCGCCCCGGGTAGACTGAGTTGCGGCGGAGGCGCGGATGACAATAATGATGCAGGCTTTCCTCTAAAATGTCCACACCTGAATTGTAGTTTTGTGGCAGGGGGTCGGAAACCACTTCGAGAAAGCCAAATTCCTCCTCCACAGGTTCGATGGTGATCGTGACCAATCCTGGCGGCATGGCGATGGAATCAGCGCTCGAGCCAGGAAGCTGCATGGAGACGGTAATTTTCGGTTCAATCGTTTTCGTGAACAGCGGATGGAAGCGGACATTAGCGCTCAAATCAGGGAGCTCGGCCCGGTCGATGAGCTGCATCGAATCGGTTACGTCCGGCTCAACCGACTTCATGTACAGCTGATTCAAGGGGTCTTCCTTTGAGATATCTCCACACGAATTGTGGTAATCTGACCGAGGATCGGAAGCCACTTCAATGAAGTCTTCAAAAACCTCCTCCGGAGACTCGATGGTGATCGTAACTGATTCCGGCAACATTACGGAGCCATCAGAACTCGAACCAGGGAGCTTTGGCTTATCGGTGAGCTGTGTCGGAACGGTAGCTTCCTGCCCAACCGTCTGCGTCAACCGCTGATATAAGGGCCTTTGCCTCTGGATCGGTTTTTGGTGGTCGCCTCTTGTAGCCGCACCAGCTGGCCGGGCGTCAAGACTATGCCCTAGCAAGATGCACACCACCACAATAAAGATAAACTTCACGGAAGCCATTGTAGCAATCGAGTAGATGCTTAGATGTACAGTAACTATACTAAGCTCAGATCTTTCTATTTATACTAATTTCATTATACGGACTCACAAAGTGGAAAGGGTAATGGCGCTTATTCTCTCTAGATGCCCTTTCCTGTCGAAGTTGACGAAGATCTCGGCACTCACACAGAAGCCCACGGGGGTCTCGTGGGGAGGTTCTATTTTTGCGGCACGGAGCAGTTAGGAAACGCCTCTTCTGACGAGGCTAATGCGAGTCTCGAATAGATGCTGATAAAATGCTAGTAGTGTAATCGGTTTCTTGAGGTCGAGAAGGATTTTGTTGGTATTTCCCAATTCATGTTCAGGCAAAAATACACAGTATATATATATATATATATATATATATATATATATATATATATATATATGATTTTGTTTGTATTATTTTTAATTGGGGAATCTAGTTCCTATGATGTTTTGTGTTATTTATAATATGCGATCAACATAAAACTGTGTGATAAATGACTTACTAATATCAGCTAGGTTCATGTTTTTGATGTTGGGTTTCTGATTATGACAAACACTTCAGACCTTCGGACGGATCATGGCCCTATAGATTAGTTGAGACCTGGACTATGCTTGCCTGGTTATCGCCAGAACATTTCCCCCTATTTGTGAGTAAAAGCAGCACGAGACGGCTCGTCGGAACTAAGAATCTACAGGTTGCCAGAGAAGAGACCAAATGTGTTCAAAGCAGGTAGGAGTTTTCGATAGAAGACGAGTGTTCACGACACCAGTAAAAGCTTGCCAAAGGTTTCCGAAGCTAATTAGGCCGATCTGCCAATAGGTAGAGGAATCAGCTAGGATTTTTGAGTGTTCTGTGTTTTTACAGCATTTTTAGATGTCTTGTGGTTCTACAGCAGTTCAATGTGTCAGCGTGCCGTATTTTACGCTAACATTTGAAGAACGTCAAGCCCATATTTAGAATAGAGGTTGAGCGACGGCGACTCCGTATGTTTGGTATCAAGGGTCCCGCCATGAGGGACGTCCAAAAGTCGACGATAAAACGCATTCTGAAACGACAAAGATATAGCACTAGGCCAATCTCTTAAAAAAGCTCGAGGTTACAATCTATGAAATCTGGAAACATTTGTATGACGCCCTTATGCTCCTAGAGTACAAACTGATCACCCGTTGAAGCGGTGAATTGATGTCTGACAAACTGCATGGAAGTGTTGTGAGATGCTACTTTTTGTGTTAGCCAAATAATATTTTCTGTAAGTGCCATTCGTTCGTGCTTTAAAAAGTGCCGGGTCTTATATATGTCCTACACTATGATACGTAGGATAGTATAGACATGGCTCAATGTTCTGCAGCTCTGCCTTCAGGCTCGTGTTTTTAATGACGAGAGAACGCATTATCAGATTACTTCGACAAGACGCATTCTTCATTAGCTCAGTTAAGCACAGGCTGTACTTAATAGCAGTATCTGTTAACATGTAATAACTAATAACTAGAAACTTGTAAATGTTTATTGTTTAAGCCGTGTGTACTCGATTATTCAATTGCATTTACAATTACTGTGGCCAAAATGCACTAAAAATATTAATAGTTAACTTGATATCAAAGAACTCAGGCCATCTACGGACTGTTTGAACAAACATAGAGCGTTTTCCTAGCCACTTTGATGAAGTCTTCAATAACCTCCTCTGCAGGCTCGATAATAATCATAACGGATTCCGGCAATATGACGGGGCATCAGCGCTCGAATCAGGGAGCTCTGGCTGGCCGGTGAGCTGTAATGCAACGGTCACTTCCAGCTTAACCGCTTTTGTCGGCAGCTGATATAAGCGTAGAGCCAAATCGGCCCAGACGGAAGCCGCCTAGACGTCAGCTAACTCCTCGACCGTTTGCGCCAACAGTCTTCATTTGGCCTCGGATGCTCCACTCCTTCGGGGGAGGTTCTGGTCTGATTTTGATAGGACCGCCAGCAGAATACTCTTGAAGTTGTTGATATGGCCTTACCTCGGACCAGCGAGCATCGTCGATCTTAATAGAGTTAAGACTGCGTTTCTCAAACCTCATCCTGGATGTCTAGAGAACGCACTGCAATCGGCTTGTCTATCTGATGGCTTTCCAGAGAGACTTGGCAACGAAGATACAATCTGCCTCGCGCTCAAGCGTTTAAGCAGCCTTTTCAGAAGTCGGAGACGGCTCAGTCATCTATATGACGCCAGCCCTTACCCCAGATACGTTGAAGAAACCCAATAAGAAAATTTGCCGTCTTACTCTTCGATTCGCCACGCGTACACGTTTTACTGTATAATTTGTGCGCGACCTGGCTACCACGAAGGTAGTGCATCATGTAGTGGCAGTGGCCTAGGCGGCTAACGCACCGTTCGAAACGGGGCGTTGCCATGGTAACCACGGTTAGCAAAACATGTCTAGTTCGAGCCCGGCCGTGCTGGTTGAATTTGTTGGACGTGGTTGTCATTACCCTGCTGCTACATACCTCTGCTGGAGAAAACCAATATAATTCCAGTACGAGAACACGATGACGATAGATGCATTTAGACGATATCGTGCCACAGCCAACTTAGCCCTTTACGAGCGTCTAAAATGTGGTTGTCAGAGCGTAAAAAAAATATGTTTGTCAAAGTTGCGGTCAGCAACGCTGGACATATTTTTTACTTGAATGTTCCAACCCGGTTTCGGAAAACCGTCTAATCTAATAAGCTGCGGTACATGCTTTTTGGCCATTAAAACGACTAAACCGAGCAAGATGGCTTAGTGGCAACAGCCTCTGCCTTGCATTCGGGAGGCCTGGGCTCGAGACCCAGACCGGCCACTCCTAAATTGGTTTTCATGGTTCTCAATTTAAACAAGGTGAATGCCGGAGTGGATTAAAAATCGACCATGATCGAAAAAAAACGGGAAGCACAGATGTCTCAATAAAAAGAGATGGTGCATTTCCATCCAACTCCCCCATCAAGTTAAAAAAAAAGTTAAAAGGAAATGCTGCAGTTTAGAAAGGTTTTTCAATGTATATCAAAGGTCTTTAAGATGACTCATCTGATGCAGCCGATGTACCTCATACCTCAAATCCATACCTCGGAGCCTGGACGAGCGAGTTTAATACGAATGTTTACATATTATTCTTGTTGAATGTTGACTGATGCCAAAGCGCTGCTAAGTTCACTAGTAAGACACCGATATAAAATTGTCCTGGAGGTTGCGACCGGTATTCGAGTAGACTGACATAGGCAGAGACCGCCACAGGGAGTATGCAGAGATAAGGGGCGTTTTTCAAAGCGCCTCACTAAACGAACAGTCTCGCTGAGTCTTCACAGCCGAAAGTCGAATGCTGTACTTAGTGCCGCAAGATAGCGACATCTTACTGTCGGGGGGCGGGACGAGCAAATTCCGGTTTGTGCAGAAAAGCTAACCTTCACGAAATCTCTAGCCCACGCTTTGAGACAGAAGAGATTCCCCCACTCTCCACGAAGTAACACAGATAGACATTGTTGCTTGAAGGTAGAGTAGACACTTCCGTGCTTGACGGCTGCATGACGACCACTTGAAACCGATCGTCATGCAGTGAACTTGCACTGAACGTCTCAGAAATGAGTCGATAGGCTCATGGTGATGTTGAGACGCAACGATTCTCAGTAAAAAAGAATTAAGGCCATTTTTAGCACGTACAAGATGTGCTACATTAATCAAATCATTCAACGCTGTGAGAGTGGTGTGGGGAATATTAGTCGCATTCAAATAGGTAGGCTTGATCAGGCTGTACTTGCGCTTATCTAGCTATATGCCAACCGAAAAATGTGTGTATTGATGTAATCAAACTTGTGGCCACTGCTTTCGGCGTAATGTTCCATTAACTATATAGGTTGTTAGAGCCTACATCAATGGTGTATGCTAGCAATTGGAAACTATTAAGTTGTCGTATAGTAGTAGCTCAAGGTCGCCGCTTAAGCGGTATGTTTAGGCTAGATAGAAGATCAGTGCCAGCTTGATCTTCTGGTTCTCGGATGCGCGGATGTGACTAAACTTCGGTAAAATTTAGCCATTAATTTAGTCTTTAAAGTCGAGTGCACCGTGTGCAACGCATTTGTTCAATGGACGGAGCATGCCATTTTTTGCTTAGACTGCTGAATGTAGCAGAGTAATCCTTAGAGGATGCCGAAAGATGAAGTTCCGGACCATATGCATATCTAAGATAATGGGAGTCAAATGCTTGTCCAAACAAACGTCGTGTACAGAAGCCTGACTAAACTGGTGACAAACTTCACTTGAAAACGAACTCATAATGAATGTTCTCATAAGCATGCTTTGATCAATCTGCAAAGCGTGCAGTGGTATGAATACCTGGTCCATGATTGCAAAGCAAAAGAACGTGAGGCATTCCGTAAAAGACGAACTTTTGATCGATTGTAGTTTTTGCGATAAAACGTCTTCTTCTACGAAGTTTTACTCTTCAACGGTCTCTTGAGCTCTGTGGATGTTTCGAGCCTATTGTCGACCATTAAATGCGAGAATTTTGCACAACAAAATGGTTAAAACTTTTGCGCGTTTTTTTCACAGCAGGCACAGTTTAAACAGAATTGAAGTTCCCTATAGTTCGTCCAGTTTTGTTTTTCTACTTTGTTAGAAGAATGTAAGCGTTTTGTACGACACCGGTAAGAACACTTTTAATTCTTACATTTATTTACATGTCTCTTATTGCACACCAGAATGCAGTCGTAGCTTTTGCCATCTATATTGATCATGATTCCATTATCGCTAGTCTCAATGGCAGGAGCAAAAACCGGAGAAGTTAAAACGAATTGGGCGCTATAATACGAATGCCAACTGTAGAAGTATGGCATATATGCTGTGTTTTGTGGTGCGGCCGAGGCAATCATAAAATAAAAAGTAGCCGCCAGGAGGAATCGGGCAAGATTCAAGGTATTTGAGGTAGTAGCGAAGCCAGCAATAACGGTGTCCGATGTAGTAGGCGTCGTTTTCTTGTTCAAGGTAGACGGAACAGTAATCGTAGCATGGATGACGGCGATACCTGCCTTGTATGATAGAGGATCGGAAGACACTTTGATGAAGTCGTCAAATTCTTCCTCCGCAGGTTCGATACCAGTTGTAATCGACTCCCGAGAACATGACGTGGAGATCAGCGCTCGAGTCAGAGAGCTCTGACTGGTCGATAAGCTGCATTCGAGCGGTAATTTCCGCCTTCATCCGCAGCTGATATATAAGGGGCCTTTCTCTGAGAGGTCTACAACTGCATTGTAGTCATGAGGCAAAGGGACAAAAGCCACCTCGTGTATGCCGTCCAAATCCTTCTCCTTAGGCTCAAGGTCGTCTTAATCGATTTTAGCAAGATCACGGGGGCATCAACGCTCCGGCTAGGAAGTTCTGTACTCGAGTGTGTAATTGTACTCACAAATACTCTGGCCTAAAATGCAATGAATATTGTACCAGATATCTTCTTATCAAAGGAGCCGGATTATCCACAAATTATTTAAATGCACGTCAAAAACTTGCCTTCCGTTATATCACAAACTACAATTTAAGGTTAGCAAAAATGTGTGTGTTTACATTAGGACAAATTATAAATTTCAAGGCATCTGTGTACAAAACTTACCAAGAAATACTATTGTCTCTTGACGACTTAACCATTTACCTTTTCTTACAAGATTTTTAAGTTACTGAGTGTTATATTAATCAAATAATTTATTATTAAGAGAGTGGTGCGAGGTTATTAGTCGTATTCAAAGATGTCCGGCCCTCGGTACATTGAAGATAGACCTCAGGTTAAGTACCAAGCCCGTAAGGAACGGAGGATAGTCTAGAATTAAAAACAACCTCCTTAAAAGATGTTTTTAATTCTAGTCGTATTCAAAGGGGTTGGGTAAATTAGGCTGTGCTTACCCCCACTTAATTATTGCCAACCGAATAATGTGTTTATGTAACTAGACATGACCACTGATTTTGGTGTAATGTTTCGTTAACTCTGTGTGCTGTTGGGTTCGATGAAATATGCAAGTCATTATAAATTGGTAAGTTGTCCTACAGCTGTTCAGTTTCACAGATCAAGCACTAGGTTTACGCTAAATTCCGACTTAATCTTCTGGTTCTTAGAGGCGCGGATGTAAATCAATTAGGTATCTTATTGCCATTTATTTAGTTGGTTAAGTCAAAAGCGCCATTTCAGTTTAGCGCATTTGTTTGATAGGCAAATACATTAAAGCAATGGAACGTGTGCAGAGGAAGTTCATTCGTCGTGTCCCAAAAAGGTGTAACATTGCCCAAAATTCGATTGTGTTAAGCCCTGTTTGGGAACTGCAGTCCAAGGCGGACTATCGCATGTACAATCAAATTATAGAATCATCAAATTGATCTAACTATTTTACCATTCGTGTAAACAATCTTAGAAGCGGCAGCACCATCTCGTCTAAACAATCTGCAAATACGGATCGCGTAAATAACACATGTCCATGGCGGATGGCTAGGGCACTGAGCACTCAAGTTACTTGTGGCGCAAATGCCGGCACACACGTGTAAGGGCCTGAACGGGTTACTAGGAGGAAAACACGAATATTGACCGACACTGGGGTGATCCTTTTTATTATTGTCCGACTTCTCTATGACGTCGGTACAGCACCGCCACTCCGGCCTGTCTCACCACACAGCGATCCCTCCTCGACCGCGTCTCGACAACGTCTCTCTGGTCACTGTAGTGTCGTCAGTTCTCCTAACGGCACCAGCTTAGGTTACAGTAATAATGGCACGTCGGTACTGCTGCCGCTGCTGCTTCCCCTCCCCTCTCCGCTAACGCTTATTGAATGTATGTGCGCCGGTACTAGCAACGAGGGGCAACGAGGGGCAACGAGGGGCAAACGGTACGCTACAGACACACAGGATGGGACAACAGATACAGGGACATAAGAGAGATGAGGGGACAGCATGGATACAGGGAAGAGTGGGACAACAGGTACAGGGGGAAACGGGACAACGGGAGCTCTTTCTCGAGGGAGGGGGAACACATAGGAGCAGCGGAGATCAAGGGGGCATTGGAAGTGATCAGACAGTTGGCCACCAGTGGCATCGAGGGGAGGAGATGAAGGTTGGCCTAAGATGCAAAAGAGGAAGCAGGGCAAAAGGAAAGCCTAGGAGTAATGTTCCTTTTGAACGGGTTGCCATGCTAAATATGAGAGGGGGGAGGCGAAGAGGAAAGTGGGAAGAATTATATTATTATGATGTTTATTATCACCTTTGTTAGGTACATTGTAACACTTGTGTTAGCATACACATGACTGTCCCGTATTCAAAGATACATCGAGGATAATCTCCTTTCCGATGTACTCATGATTAAATAATACGCTATTGGGACCCCTCCATTAGACCGAGACTCCCTAGCGAAGTCACTTCTGGGCATGACGTTGCGTGGTACCTGGCGCAAAAGTTCCCGCACCTACTGCAAATACAGGTATCACACGGGACATGAAACCCCAATGTTTCGCAGAGAATGTGGTGATACCCATGAACCGCAAAACGTGTTACTATATGCCTATTGGTCCTGTTAAGTCCCTTCCATGCGTTGTTGGTCATTGCACCCGTATCATAGAATTCAGGGTCGATTTCTGCCATCTTCCGCTCCCATAAGCTAATGAACTCTAAGTAAGCTGAAGTAGTCGGAAGGTCGAAACGTCGTTTAAGATCTTCTATAAAAAGCGGCGTGTCACCCAAGAGGTAAACTAATCTGTTTCGTGTTGAGCGGTGCAGCCCCATGACACGTTTGAGAAATGCTGGCTTTATACGATCGAGCACCTCGAGCTGCGACGCCGAAAGGTACTCCCAGATTACTTGAATTCCGTATGCAGCAACAGGTGCAAATTTTCTTGAACAAGGCCATTGCTGACTGTAGCGATAGCTTCGATGGCGTCTGCACCCCAACACTCGCAACCAAGGCTCGCCTGACCCTGTCCTTAAGGTGCTCTTTGAAGCATCGGCCGTTGGTAGGTAGTACCACCCCCAAGTACTTGAAGCTATTTACATACTCAAGGGTCGTTGGCCCTATACGAAGTGGATCGGATTCGGCTAGTCGCCCTCCCCGGCGGAATTTCATAGCTTCAGTTTTATCAAGGTTGATTGTCAGGCCGGTGTCTTGTACGTACGCGGAGAGTCTTGCCAATGCCTGTTGGACATGAAAACGACTTCTTCCAAAAATGACAAGGTCATCTGCATACAGCAACGTTTTGACGTGAGAAGCAGATCCTTGGACTCGGGATGGCAAGTCATTCAGCAGCAGGGAGAATAGCAGAGGACTCAGATTATCGCCCTGCGCGACTCCGGTCGTTTGGGCAAACGGCGGGAGCTGGGACACGCCGTCATCGATACTCACTGAGTTTTCCTGAAGCATAGCCTTGATTAGCCGAAGCATGTTAAGCGGAACTCCGCACTCAGCGAGCTTTTCCAGGATCTTGTCTCTAGGCGCCGTGTCGAACGCAGATTTGAAATCGACGTATACTGCGTAGAGTGCCTGTTTTGGCCGGCTAATGGCGCTGCGCACTTCGCTTAGTAATAGGTTGCATGCCGTGATCGTTGAACGCCCCGTGCGAAAGCCATGCTGTTCGTCCGGTATGCAGCCGCAGTACTCCAAGAAGATGCTGAGCCGTCGAGTGATAAGGAGTGCCAGGAGTTTATAACAGCAACTTTTCTTCGCAATTGCTCTCCAGGATGACGGGACCTGCGGATCACCTTTCCCCTTAGGTATGATGATAAGCAGTGCATCACGCCAGGATCGTGGTAGACGTCCCTGACGGAGGCAAGCATTGAATAAACTTGTCCAACAAGGAGCCATGCCAGCCGCCGTCTTCAGATGTTCGTTGCGAACTCTATCCAAGCCAGCTGCTTTGTTTGGCTGGAGCCGTTCCATGGAGCGTAGCACCTCCACTACGGAGAACTCTGCTGCCAGGTCATCGCGCATAAACGATGTCAGTTCGTCCCATGCTCTATCGAACAATGGAACTTTGCTGGGAATGGTGTTTGCGCTTGCATACATTTCCCTGAAGTGCTCTATCAAGACAGCGGAGTTAATAGGACACGAAGTCGATTTCACCCGTTTAATCCACTTGTGGGGCTCCTTGACTGCCTGTTTCAGAAGCCTCTCTTCCTGACGTTCAAGATATTGCCGTCGCGCCGTCTTGAGAGTTCGTCTATACGAACTCTTGAGCAGGTTACAGAGCGGCATCATGCACGGGTATTGTTTAGCCAGCAGACGGGCACGGAACTGCGCCACGGAGGCTAGTCTACAGCTTGTATTAAACCATGGCCGTTGTCGACGCGGGCTCGGTGCACAGACGGACGATGTAATCGCCTCTGTCAGAACACCCGTGTACGATTCAATGTCTGGGTCACGCTGTACCGGGAATAACGCTGCAAGCTTTAAGCCAAACTTATTTGGGTTCAGTGCTTTAGCCAACCCAGCGTTCCTTCGCGGCGGAGTCTTCATTTGAGAAAGAAACATTTCGACTCCTACTGGGACATGCCATTTAAAGGTGCCACCTTCATGTAGCGGGTTGCTTTTTCCAATATAACAAGTTCTCTCCGAGTCAATGTTGGATGCAAATATATCAATTACCGAACTTCCCATAAAGCCTTCAAACGTTGGGACATTCGTATCGGTAATCAGACTGCAGCCGAAATCATCGAGCATCGAGAGAAGAGCGCGAGTACGCGAATCATCAGGTTTGTCAACCCTCGTGTTAAAGTCGCCTGCCACTAACAGCGGAAATCCAACTGAGGGGAGAACGTGGATAGCCCGTGTGATTCTGTCAATCAATACCGTTGTGTTCTCGGCGTTCGATGGTCGGACGTAGGCTGCCACAATGTTACATCGGTTACCCCGAAGTACTACTGTATCATCTTCAGCCAATGCCACACTGATCTCGCCTACTCTCTTGTTATACAGTACGGACACGCCGCCGCTAGGGCGGCCTCGGCCAGCACGTATGACTGCCGGCGAGTGTGCGGAGTAGAAACCAGGCACGTCAAACGGTTTGGTCTCCCAAGTCTCGGTTAGAATAATGACATCGATATCGACGATGGCAGTGGAAGGAAGAAGTCCTAGGGCGCGGGTGGCGCCCTCTACGTTCCACTGCACAATTGTTATCTTATCGAAAACATCTAACGACGTCTGGACCGTCCTGTGATCTTGAGCTGTCGATCTCTGCTCATGTCCTGTAACGCAGCCATAATGAGTTGATTGAGGGTTTCCGCGGGCACTACTGGTCGGCCCTCGGTGATTCGTTGAGTACGCTGGCCTTTGCGAGGATTTGCTTTGTCTTGCTGGCGGTCCCGGTCTTGGCTCATTTCCTGGTACCGTGCAACTCTGACGTGCTTCCCCCTTTGCCGAGCGGTTTGGCTGTCCGGGCGTTGGAGGGCCCGCTGCGCTTGTTGGGTGCTGCTGCCAAAGTACAACTCGCGCTCCGGGACCCGCTTGATGTTCGGGTTGCCTGGCATGTTCGGCACTGTCTTGTTCGGCATGGGCGGCTGACGGATCTTGACTCCTAAAAAAGATGATGCGCGACGAGCGATCGCTTTCGAGCACGCTTCTGCAGAGTCCTGAGCAGCCGTATACGAGTATATGCCTCTGTGAACCATGGCGCGGTGCGAGTGAGTCACGTTAATTATGTCAATACCCCACTCATGACAGTGAGTGATCAAAGCTTCATTTGCTTCACAACACTCTTTCTGGAATTCTGGTATTGTTAGCACAGAAATTGAACAGTCCGGGCGACTCTCCTTCATCTTGGCAGCAAAACCCACGGTTTTGGAGAGAAACTCGTCCTTCTTGAACTCCATACATTCATTGTAACCAGCGTGCAGTATCACGTGAATGGGTTGACTATTATCCTCAACAAACTTCTCGGCTACTTGAAGTACACGCCCTACGTTTCCGCCTGACACAGCTCGCAAAGCCACTGAGCACTTGGGCAGAGAGGCGACGATTCTTTTTCTCAGTTGATGCACCGGCTTGTCGCCAACTATTAACACCGTCTTCGCGGGAACAGTGCTTTCTCTATCTCGCTGGGCTCCTGCCGCTTCGACATTCGTGTCCTGAGACGGTATCCAAACATTCTGACTCTTAGCGTTTAACTTAACGATCTCCTGTTTCACTTGCCTCAATTGGCTCATCAGATAAGTAACACAATTCATGAGTTCGTTATCCAGCGGCAGTTTGTCGAGAGCATCCATGAATTGCACACTGTCCATCTTAGCGGTGGGCACAGAGCATATTCGGCAGTACCAGACTGCGTCAGCTTCAGCTGATGGCTCGCTTTCATCCGCGGCTTTGCAGGCACTGTGAAATGTTCGTGCACAGCCGCTACAGTGCAATCGAACAGCTGCCAGTGAGTGCTTACATCTTGAGCAGATGTTTTCAACTTCCATTCTGTTCGAACGCTTGTTGTGGTTGGACGCCGCACTGTTGTCTGGACTACTGTCGCTTCGTTCAGTGAGAGTGCGTTTCCGTCGATTAGCGCTATAGCACGGAGTTACCATTACCGGCACGGCCAAATTTAGTACAGACTGGCTAAGCTGATCTCCGTTGTTGGTGGGAGCACTACCACCGCTCGGGGGGCACGCGGGTTCACTACCACCTACGGGCATTCGACAAACTGTCGTATGATCTCAAATCAGGAGATCTAGCAAAACACTGTAATCGCTGTCTTAACTGGTCTAGCAAAACGAATTCGTGCTTGATTCCGCAAAAATCCACAAATATAACTTGCTTTCACTGTGGCTACGGGTGCACTGGGTAGTACGTAACACTTTGTCACTGTTCTCGGTCACTTTTGAGCGATTATACTCTGTAAAGTTGAGGATTTTTCGCAGAGCGCACAATTTTCGTTACTATCAGCTGCCTATAGCAGACGACTGAATTATATAAATTACTAACAATAAGGTCTGTGGATATAATGATAGTAACGGAAACGCATTTGCGGGAGATGGAAGTGCCGCCGGGTTTAAAGGGATATAATTGGTATGGTACAAATCGGAATACGGACAATGGAGAAAACAGGTTTGGGGGAGTTGGGATATTAACTAGGGATGCTATTTCGTGCGAAGAAGTTGTGAATGCCAAAATGAAGGATCTGGTGGTTATAGAGATACGCATGGAAGGGACAATCGGGGCCGTAATGGGGGTAAACACGGAAGAAGATGATGACCAGCTATTTGAAAGGGTATATAAAGTAATGGGGGAATATCAGGATAAAGGAGGGGTAATATGTTTGGGAGATTGGAATGCACATATCGAACAGCTAGATGGACGAGAAGACAGAGCGGGCAGAAGACTAATACAATTAGCAGAGACGAGTGAGGCCCAAATGTTAAATTTGGACCCGCGGGTAGAAGGGAGATATACGTTCACACAGGGGAATAGAAAGTCATGCGTAGATTATGTACTGACGAAGGGTAAAATAGATAAATGGGTAGAATAAATCAAGATAGACGAAGAGAAAACATACAATATTGGAAGTGATTATAATTGGGTAGAAGTAAGTGGGAGGAAGAAGAAGCCAGGACGCGTAGTTGTACAAAAGAAATGTCTGGATAAACACGAATGGGCACAGAAAGTAGAATATATAAAACAGCTCTTAGTGGCAAATGGGGAAAGGCAGGTAGACGAGATGCATAGGAATATTAAGGAGGCATATGACAAGTGTTGTAAGATAGGGAGGGGAGTTCAAAAGGGAGGAGAACGAGGATGGTGGAGTGATGAAATAAATACGGCAATAATGGAAAGGAAAAGGTGGAGTAAGGAGCATAGAAAGGTAATGGGAAGGGACACAGACAAGGCAGAAAAGTATTGGGAAAATTACAAGGAAGCCAAGAATAAAGCTCAAATGTTAATACAGGATGCAATTAAAAACGCAGACGAGAGAGAATTTAACAGGATTTTAGGGGCCCCCAAGGGCCAGCGAGCCAAACAGTTTTGGGACTATGTCAGACAGGAAAAAACAAGGATGACAAATAACGTCCAGGACAGAACATACACAATAGATGAAATGGACACCGCGTTACAAGCACTATTTTTTATGACTAACGTGAGCAGTATAGAAAAGACAAGAACTAGCACAGAAATTACAACCACAGCAGACGAGATCGAAAGCGTGTTAAAAACAATGAATCCAAAAACGGCGTGTGGTCTTGACGGGATTTCGGTAGGAATTGTACAGGCTTTGGGAAAAGAGTACGTGCATTATCTAACGAAGCAATTTAATAATATATTTGGAGGGGGCAGAATCCCGAAGGGTTGGCGCAAGGGAAGAGTTTCTCTTAATCCCAAGAAGGGGGTAGATAATGACACTCTACAAAATAGGCGACCGATCACAATTACACCTATAGCGTATCGAATATTTATGCAAGTGTTTAAGAATAGGCTGCAGAGTATTCTGGAGACAAATGAGAAAATAGGAGAATGGCAATGCGGATTTAGGAAAGGATATAGGCTAGACGATCACCTTTTCCTACTAAGTCAGGTTGTCGAAACATCGAGATTGCGGGGACAAGGGTGTGTGGCAGGATTTTTAGATCTTAAGTAAGCATATGATATGGTGGACAGAACAAAGTTGTATAAAATTATGCTAGAGGAGGGTTTGGAGAGAAGTTGGGTAAAGTTGCTGGAAGAAATTTACAGAAATAACACGGTAAGAATAATAATAGCAGCCGAACAATCTAGAGAGTTCATAGTCGCTAAGGGGGTCAGGCAAGGCTGTCCGTTGTCATCGGTTATTGTTTTATGTATATAGAGAGAATAGCGCGAAGGATTAATAAAACGGGTTTAGGGTGGCAGATAGGGGAAAAAGGTGTATATATCAAGACACCTGTGCTGCTGTTTGCTGATGATATGGTAGTGTTAGGGCGGGGCACTAGCGAGGTTCAACAAATGTTGAATGCATGTGGGGAAGCAGCGGAGGAACTAGACATGGTGTTTAATGAAAAAAAGAGCGCAATTTTAGTATTTAACAGAATTAGGGAGGAAAGAAAGCTTGTAGTACAGGGGAAGGAATTGGAGTATAAAAGTGAGTACAAGTATCTTGGGGTGATAATGACTACAGGGGGGAATTATCTAGAAAAAGAAGAGATATTACGGAGGAAGAAAGCTGAAAGAGGAAGAAATGCAGTAAGGTGTAAGGGCCTCTGGGGGTTTAACAAATATATAGTAACAAGGAATATATGGAAGGCCATGTATGTGCCAGGATTGACCTTTGCTAATGCCTCTCTGGTCCACAGCGCGGGGTTAGGAAAGAAATTAGAAACAATACAAAGAGAAGTGATAAGATTTGCATTGGGTTGCCGTTTTAATTGCGCTAGGGAATTTCTTGAGGGCGAAGGAGGAATGTCAAAATGTATACAAAGGGAAATACAAAGTAAGCTAAGATTTAGTGTTAGGATTAAAAGTGTCACAAATAAAAGATGGGTTAAACAGATGCAGCTGGTAAAGACGACACTAAAGATGAAAACGAAGTGGGATCGCAGAGTAGAATTTGCAGCTAAGGAGATTGGGTACAATAGTCAGCAATGGGCCAGAGCGGAAATATCGGAGAAGATGGTGAAATTGAGGGTGAACAAGTCATATACAGGCAAATGGAAATTGGCGATGGGTTCCAGATCGAGTTTGGCAAGTATATATGGAAAGGAAAAAACGGAAAGGGGCGGGGTAGAATGAGTATACGATAATTCAAAAACGAGCGGGCTATTGGGCAGGGATGTTGGATACAAGGATACAAAGAGCTAAATATATGGAGGGACAAAGTACAGAATGTCGAGCATGTGAGCTAGGGAATGAGTCAATTGAGCATATTGTTAAAGAATGTACAGCCCTAGGGGGACGCAGAGATATAGAGCTGTCGGATGCCCTAGCTCTAGGACCAAATGTTAGAAAGGACCTGGTCGATATTACAAAGAAGAGGCTGTCCCAATGGAAAGCAAATACTCAGTTGGTATGGAAGTGTACATTGATTATTCAGATGCATAGGTAACATATATGCTGCCGCTCTAAGCGCCCCTGATAAAAAAGGGTGACATGTGTATTTAGGTATGCATGCCAAGCGAATAATAAATCAATCAATCAATCAAGCAGACGTCGCTAAGCCATATATCTCTATACCTACATATCCGCTTACAATAACAATCTACAGCCTTACATTCGGCCATTCTGCTAAAGTTGCTGCCCTCAGCGACGATAACCTATCATCAAACGTTCACATTTATCTACTTAAACATATTTTTAATTTCTCTCTCCCCCCCTCCTTTTTTTCGAGTTGCGTTTCTAAAGAGGTGACGTATCCCCGGAATATCTCCTTGTTGCTTTTCGCATTTGTTTCGGTACGCCGACAGATTGCTCGAGAGTGTGGCAATCTGCTTTCGAAGTTGCTTCTCAATTTCTTTGCCGCTCTCGCATTCGGCTTTCTCTCGTTCAGGATGTCCTTTCAACGAAACCACTTCGGCCTCGGCCGCCAGAACGTTTAGCCGCTGGGACTCTCCGAGCACGGGGACCATCTTGTTCTTAAGGCGCGAATTGTAGTCGTCAATAGTTCTCTTGAAGAGGCTCCGTAGTTCGCCGATCTGCGCCTCATACCCCGACTTCAACTCCTCAATGGCCTTCTGATGTTGAGTTCGGGCCTCCTGCGCTTGACCTTCATAGAAAAGGCGAATTTTGTCTATTTCCTTCTCGACCTGTGTAGCAGTCTGCTGGGCCGTCTCAGCACGGCTGCGCTCTCTCTGTGCTTCTTCTTTGACAATGGTCACCTCTTTTGACAGCTGTAGCAATCGCGCCTTCAAATGATCAACCTCACACGGCGATCCTGTCTCATCTTCCACCACAGCAGCGCATGATCCACTGCCGGTAGCCTGTACTAGGACGAAGTTAACACACGAGGCCGCAACGTCACTTCATGTTGTCGACCGCTGTCCACTTGACTCACATAGGCGGTAGTACAACTTTTTGCTTAGTGGCCGCGTTGATTGCACCGGAAACAGCGCACCATGCCACTCTCCTGATCAGCGTTCACGGTTTGGCCGCCACTCAGTGGGTCCGGTTGCCGTTGCTGGTGTTGTCCTTGCCGCTGTTGTTGTATCAACATCGGGCACCTGTCTCTGCGGTGTCCTACCTCCCGACATTGGTAACAGACCGTTTCAGGCCTGACACCTCCACCTGCGGTACCTCCTGCTCTAGACACGTCGCCGACGACCATAGTACGACGCCGGGTCTGCAACTCCATTGCGTCTTCTATGTCGTGGATCACTGCGGACACGCTGCTATGTTGGCGAGCAGCAATGCCTTGTACCACACTTTCGAACTCTGGACGTAGTCCGGCCAACACCCTAGCCTTGATTTCACCGGTCGACATAGACAGTTTTAGCGCCAGTGATTCCACTCTGCGTGCGAAGCACCCCAACGACTCCTGTCGTTGTTGCGCACAGGAAGCTAACTGGTCTACCACCTGGTTTCTATCCAACTCGCGTCTAAACGCAGTTAGAAACGCTTCCTTCCACGTTTCGTAGGTGTCGCAGCTGTATCCATGCGTCGTGTGCCAAATACGTGCCTCACCGACAAGCTTGTTCATGATCACCCGACGGGTCTCACCCCATGACCATACGCCGATCTCCTTTGCAATCTCAAACAGCCGGATCCATTCGTCCGCTAAGACGCCATCGCTCGCCGGGAAGGTCTCCACTTGGCCGCTGACGTCGCTGGCCGTCTCCTTCTTTGTGGTCAACTGAGCCACCATAGTGTGCGTGGCATCTGCCATCGCCTTCATTGAGCTCATCATCTCGGCCAGCATCTCCATAGTCACCGGCGTTCCGCCGCCGTTCGTCGCCATTTTTGCACAGTCACCGGTCTCGCCCGATAACCCTAGCCTCGTGCTGCGCTGCAGCTCTGCGCTCGTTTCTTCTGCGACACGCGACGATCTGTACTCACGTCGACTCAGCCTCACCGCAGCAGCAACAACCTAAGCAACGACTCCGTATGCAGCACAACACTCAGTCCTGTTTAGCACGATTCCACCGCGCACCAACCGCGCCACCATGCTACTCTTCGCCGTGAACTCGACACCCTCTGTGCCTCTCAATCAACCGGTTCGTGTAACCCCCTTGAAAACCCCACTTCTGAATTGTAAGGGCCTGAACGGGTTACTAGGAGGAAAACACGAATATTGACCGACACTGGGGTGATCCTTTTTATTATTGTCCGACTTCTCTACGACGTCGGTACAGCACCGCCACTCCGGCCTGTCTCACCACACAGCGATCCCTCCTCGACCGCGTCTCGACAACGTCTCTCTGGTCACTGTAGTGTCGTCAGTTCTCCTAACGGCACCAGCTTAGGTTACAGTAACAATGGAGGGAGGCGACGAACTTGTTCGACGCTGTTTTGACACTCAAGACAGCCAAGGAAACGGCCAGGCGGGAGAGGTTTGAGCGGGTCTCTCGGGAGAGTGGTCGAGACGAGGAGCCGAGGGAGGGGGGAGGGGGTGGGGAGCAGCCAGGCCCTCATGGTCTCGACGCACCCTCACAGGACGGATTACAAAATGGCATCCCCCTATCCAACCGCAGGTAGACATGCGGGATGATAGTCAGGGATAGAGCTGATTGAAGGAGAACGGCAGGGACGCCTCTCCCACGGTTTCGATGTAATGCCAAAGTAATACCGAGCCTGGGGGGGTGGGGAGGAATCCGGGTTTAGTGGGTTTGCGAGTCTCACACTAGTCACGCAGGCTGCTAGTGGCGCATGTGCATCATGCATTACCGAAACCTCCCAGAACAAAAAAAAAAAAAAAAAAAAAAAGGTTACAGTAACAATGGCACGTCGGTACTGCTGCCGCTGCTGCTTCCCCTCCCCTCTCCGCTAACGCTTATTGAATCTATGTGCGCCGGTACTAGCAGACGTCGCTAAGCCATATCTCTCTATACCTACATATCCGCTTACAATAACAATCTACAGCCTTACACACGTAACTTGACTGTTTTTTAATTCTAGGTAACGGTTTGTAAAATGTAAATATTGTATATACACACATCGAGAACAGTGTTACCTCGGAACTGGTAGCTCTCTACGGAGAGGTCGGAGATGTACGGCGACTGTCCGTCGGTACGGCAGTGCGCTTGTTTATGTTAAAAACTGCCAAAAATGGCGTATAGTTTAAAGAGAGTGTGGCAACACCTATCTCAAACTAATTTTAATTTGCCTGAAAAGTGCTTCACACTATACATGAAGCAAGTGCTCTGCCATTCAATCAAGGCGAGAAGCCGCTTCGTGTATGTATTGTCGGACTGTGCGCCGATGGTGAAGATGCTTCGGCTTAGGCTGCGTATGCCATTGACGGAGCCACTTAACCATTTCTTGGGAGAGTGGCGACGCAAATTCACGGAGGCAGCGACAAAGGTAAGAACGCTCGACGTCTTTAAGTCTCCTTGGTTGTGGGCCGGGATGGCCTGCAATGACAGGCATGATACCAAGCGCTAACTAACTAGGCTACCACTGAAGGAATACACAGTATTCGCGAAGGGAATATACGCTCCCGGCTCCCAGTAGCTAGTGGCGGTAGACGTGGGTGGGTGGCCGCCGCACTGGCGCAGTTCGCTCGGAGCTGTTACCACCCTGACTCTGTGACGTCTAGCCAGCGAGTGTCTGCCTGGCGGAGATGTCCGCCAGTCGGTGTCGGAGGTTGTTAACCTTATTGTCTTCAATCCGCCCTAGTTAACGCTGTGATCCCGGAGAGCGCATTATGGTTTATTTCACATTCAATGCACATTACATTTGTATAGATTCGTTTGCATGCACGTTGTAGCAGCCGAATTGGCGCCAAATATCAAATTAAAAGGACGGCGCGCAGTCCGTCACAAGGCATGTATATACCAGGTACACCGTACTCAGGTTCCATCACCTCGTATGCTCCCGTAGGGAGTTTCATGAAGACTATAGTACTCGGTGTTTTTGTCGGTTCTGCTCGCAGCAATGCGCTAAGTACCACGCGGTTGATTGTCCGACACTGCAACAAAGATCTTTACGCTTCTTCTCTCGGTGGAACGGCAGGACAACAAATATTTGTGCTTAATAATAACATGAACTATTTTGTACGTACTCTATTTGAGTGAAATAAATATGATTGATTAAATGTAAATATTGTAGCATATCCCCCTTTGACAAAATAAAGGTGCGTTTGATTGATTGAAAGAAGCACGCCTTTTTTGCTGTGACTGCCGATATTAGCAGGGCAGTCGTGAGAAGATGCAGAACTGTGAAGCTTCAGGACATATGCATATTTAAGATACTTGATATTTATTAAACGCACCCCGAAACCGGGGGATATTTATTTTCCAGATAAGTTGTTACAGTTGCGCGCTTGGCGGCTACTGCGCCATGCAAAAAGGCTGTTTACAAAGGTTTTCTTTGCGGTGGCTTTTGCGTATAAATTTGCGCCACTTCGTGTTGGTATTACGACCTTATTAAAAAAATATTGCAGTATTTTCTCGTTCTGACAGATTTTATCGAACATTTTGGTATCGTTGTCTTTTAAAAGCTGTAAAATTGAATCACATTCGGTCTCTTTAGGGTCAATATTGCACCTGTATCCGACGCGTTTTAAAAATCTGTTGTGTATTGTAGAGATGAGTTTCTTGTTTCTCGCAAGGCCTGTATTCCAAACAGGAGATGCGTACAGTATCACTGGTAACACATATTGTTTGTAAAGACTGACGTAGAGTCTAGCTTCCGACAGTACAAACGTCCGCATAATCCAGTTAACTTTCCTGGATGCGCGGGCGACAGTTTCCGTTATATGTGAGCTATATTTTAAACTAGTGCAAGTTAATACACCTAAGTCTTTCATGATCGTTGCAGACTGTAGATTCTTACCGCCAAGAGTATAGGAGTACCTAGGATTTGTTTTGCCAAAATGTAGAATAGCGCACTTTTGTACGGACAATTTGAGATCAAGTTTACAAACCCATTCAAAGAAGTTACCTAATACTGCTTGTAAAGCCGCAGCCTTAACATCATCATCAGCAATAGTATACATTTTAATATCGTCTGCATAAATGTTCATTAGTACATGTTTCGGGACGATGTGTTTCAATGAATCAGTGTACAATATGTACATAAGCGGCCCAAGTATGGTGCCCTGTGGACATCCAGAAGTGACTCGAGCACTGGATGATAGGCAGTCATGAACACGTACGCGGAAAGTTCTGCTATGTAAGAATGCAGCTACCCACTCAACTATTTTTCTGCCGACACCATAACTACGGAGGACCTGCAGGAGTTTATTATGTGTGACCGTTTCAACTGCCGACTTGAAGTCAGAATGTATGCAATCGAATGGCTTGCTGTCATTTAGCATCAAGGCCCAATCATTTTGTGTTTCAAGGAGTTGCAGGACCGTAGAGTAGCCTGGTCGATAGGCGAACTGTTCTCTTGAAATAAGTCCCTGAAGATTAGTGTTGTTGTAAACGGCTTCAGCGATTACGTTCTCAAAGAATTTGCTGGCGACAGAAGTAAGCGATACAAAACGTTTGTTTTGTGCAACAGTCTTGTCCCCTTTCTTATGCACCGGGCACACGATGGCACAGCGGAACAAATCAGGTACAGTTCCTTCTTCAAGAGAACGTCGGAATATTAGCGATAAAGGTATACATCCTGACCGGTCGCATCGCTTATATACGAACGCGTTTATACCATCCGGTGTTTCGCTTTGTTTATTTGAGAGCTTCCTGAGATGTCGAGTCAGGTTTTCAGGGGAGCTGTCAACGTATTCAACGTATTTGATATTTTCTGCTGTATGTACGCCAGGTTGCGGCCGACGGGAGCGCTCTGCTAATTCACTAGAAGACGGATAAGTTGAGACGAAGACGTCACGGAGTAATTCAGCCTTCTCGGAGTTCTCAGTAGCGAACGATCCATCCTGCCTTTTGATTGCGCCAACACTGTCTTTGATTTTGAGCCGTTTTCTTAAGTATTTATGGATTGCTGATTGGTTTCCATGTTGAGCTATGGAGCTTTCCTCGATTATTCTCTAACGATGCAGAACTTTTTGAAGTTCTTTTTGTATGGTCTTAGTAGTAGCTTCAACATTTGAGGTCGCTAGACGATTCGTGAGACGTTGCATAACTGAGTCGAACCTGTGCGCCCCGCCAACCGTTTTGCATGGCACCAACGAGTCCTGCAGCATGTGCATGTACTCGATAAAATGCTTATACATTTTGTTAGAGTTCGTGCAGGTAGAAAATAATAAGTTCCAGTCGGTAGCAAGAAGATTGCAGACCATCCCATCGTAGTCTCCGTTGGCATAGTCCAGGAAGGTCGGAATGTACAGAGGAGTAAGTGGGCCCGGAGCTATTATGAAGCTGACCATGTTATGATCACTAGCAATGAGAGCAGGAGAACAAACGACATTGTCGACGGATTCATCGTTTGCGAATACTAGATCAAGTAAGTTTTGGCCTCTGGTGGGTTTCTTCACGAGTTGATCGAGACCAGCTGTGCTAATAAATTGAAGCAGAAGATCTTCCTTACTTGCTCGTTTACAATCGTCCACCTCATAGCCGTCCTTATTGGACTCACGGTACGAAGAGATGGAGTTAGTCCAATCGATGTCGCCTTGGTACAAAACACCAGCAACAACGACGCTGCTGTCAATGGAGGTGAGTTGTTCCAAGTCGGTGACAAGTGTGACCATGTTACGATAGAGCTCTGCTGCTGTACCAGAATGGCTACAATAAGAGCAGATGAGCCGCACTCAGCTGCTGGGCAGCAGAAGATCGACGGCAACTGTCTCAGATGATGTCATGACGGTCACCGGGGCACAGGGTATTTGGGCTTCGACTAAAAGCAAAACTCCACCTCCGGATTGGGCATTTCGATATTTGCGAAAGACCTCAAACCTGCTATTGGCAGATAGTTCAGCACACGAAATCCCATCGTTAAGCCAGGTTTCTGTTATGAAGGCAATGTGGATTTTGAGAGCTATCATATACTTAGTCAGACAGTCGAGTGCGCCAAGTTTTTTTTCAAAGAACGCGCGTTTAAAAGAATGCATTTCAGTTCAGGTAATTTGTCAGTATGTTGTTCGTTGTAAATATTTTCTAGGCTAGGTTCATTATTGTTCTTAGTTTGCGTTGGGGGTGTGACGATTTCCCTGATGGTCATTGGGCAGAATGAGAGTCGATGACGTCACTATCTCTCAGACGGCCAGAGAACTCTTTTATTATAGCTCCAGAATTCCAACTAGACGGTTCGAATACTTTATCGGCATCGCAGTCCGGTATCTCCACATAGAACGAACTGTAGTGGGAATATCTAGTTTTTATTTTCTTTACAACAAGCGGAAATATACCGGATGACGACAGGTGTCGGTGTAGTTCTGTTGCCGAAAGCGCAGCGTTTTGTCCAGAGATAAATACCCTTTCAGTACAGAGACGAACGGACTCGCGCGGTAGGGTCGCTGGTCCCTGATCAGACCGGGCACCAACGTGCACAACTCGACGCCGTCTGTGTTCCATCTTCTTATAGGACTCACTATTTCCAGTTTTCTGCTTTAGAGTGACATTTGGCGGGGGTCGAACAGTAGGCAGACCAGAGCGAGAATGGCTCCGATTTCGATTTGCGGCCAGGGGACGGTTCAGACCGCGGCCGCGCGATAGACTTGCGGCACGGTTTTTTTCTGTCTGGTTATTTTGCCTTGACACCTGTATCTGTTGAGACTGCAGCAGTTTATCAATTTTCTTCTCCAGGCGGTTGTTTTTCATTTCAAGTTCCGTGTTTGTTTCCGCTAGTTTGTTTGTTTACGTTTTACTCCTTGCATGTTCATGATTGGGATGGGCGGAAATCGATTCCGAGGTCTACGGCAGTGACCTGGACACAGCAAAAAACAGTCAAGTGTGTCCGGCACAGTATCAAGTGACACAGCAACCTATGATGCTTCACGAAGAGTGATTCACTACACAGAAGGCTGTCACAAAACGTTATTGTTTCCGGTTGTTTTGGAAAAAAGGCACTGCTCGGTAGGTGCACGGTTACACGAAGAAGGTCGCGTGCAAGAAAGACTACCCTACAAACACTACAAACGAAGAAAGAGTACACTTTTTCGGGAGCGAGCCGCGGACACGTCTGGTCTACTTGACCGTAAGCGACGGAATGGTGGGAGTTAAACGCTTGTCCAAATCAAAATCGTGTACGGAATTGATGGTGGGCCTCAGAAACACGGGACATGCCTGACTGAGTTGGTGACAATTCTTCAATTGAATTGAACGTTATCGCAAGCATGCGTGGATCAATTCAAGTGTGCGTGCCATGAAACAGACAGGCGGGCACCGTAGAGCATACTGTTCTGCGGTGTGATGCACTCGGGGAAGCGCGGGGAGCAGGACCAGCCGCTGTGAGAGGCCGGCCTATCAGGGAGGCGGTTGTTCATATGATGACTTTGGCAGAGGCATGGAAGGAGGCGACGAAATTGTTCGATGTCGTTTTGACACTGAAGACAGCCACGGAAACGGCCAGGCGGGAACGGCTTGAATGATGTCTCGGGAAAGTGGTCGAGACAAGAAGCCTAGGAAGGGGGGAGGAGGGGGAGCAGCCGGGCCCTCACAGGACGGTGACAAAATAGCAGTAACCCCCTATCCAACCGCAGGAAAACATGCGGGATGATAGAGAGAAAAAAAGGTGGATAGGAAGTAATGCCAAAGTAGTACCGAGCCTGGGGAGTGGGGAGGAATCTGGGTGTTAGTGGGTATGTGAGTTCCACACTAGTCACGCAGGCTGCTAGTGATGCACAGAAGCAATAAATTAAGGCTGAGGTCAAAACTGCATATAGATGTACAAGTAAAGTACATGTAAATAAACGTATCCGTGTAATCAAACATATCCATTGATTGTCGTAAATCTAGCTAGCAGACAGAAGAATGAACAAAACTAGTCCTACCTTTCAGAGTGGTTAGAAGCGTTTTAAGCTTGCACGTGAGTAATCTTAATAGTGCAAGTTACGCCACTGTCGATGCTTGACAGAGCGAGTGACTGGAGCACCCCGGCGGCCAACTGCCGGACCATGTGGACAAAGGATCTTATGCCCTGGTACATCTGCCAGCATGAAGGAAAGAATGCAATACTTGGATGGACTTTATGGAGTTTAAGACGGACGGTGTTCGGCACGGTATGTGTTATCTAATCAATAGGGCCAAAAACCGTTGCTCTAGAAAAATGTCAAATTGCCTCGCAGTATGACTGCAAATGCCCGTTGCCTCTATCAGGCCTTAATTCCTTATGGAATTACTATACTTGCACATAAACACATTTTAATTAACTCTAAATTGAATGTGAACAATTGTCCCCGCGTGAACGTGACAACAAACTACATCAGCCCTAGGTCCAAGTCTGGTGTCGACCACAAGCCACTTGTCCATACAAGGCGCCAAGCACTGCCGTGGCGTCACCACGTTGTGTATTCATTGAGAGTTTTCCCCGGAAAAATTCACCAGTGCGTAGGTCCTCCGTGGCCAATCTGAGTAGCATACCTTAGTAATAAATTACCTCAGTGATTTTAATTTGGCCCCCTTAGGTCTCCGAGGCAATACGTCGAAAACCCATAGAGCCTCCGACAGACGCATACTTCCGACACTTATTTCTCTCCGCTTACAAAATAGCATAACCTGCCTGGGCAGCGCCGTGACTGACCATTAAAGAGGCTAAAGAGTCAGTACACAAGAGTATCCAGAAGACCTTAGAGCGACAAGCCTTTCGACAAGCCTACACCAACACTCAAGACAGCCGAGGAAACGGCCAGGCGGGAAAGGCTTGAGCGGAATTCGGGAAAGTAGTCGAGACGAGGAGCCTAGGGAGGGAGGAGGATGGGGTGCAGCCGGGCCCTCATGGCCACGACGCACCCTCACAGGACAATTTACAAAATGGCAGTAAGCCCCTATCCAACCGCAGGTAAACATGCGGGACAATAAGGAGAGGTAGAGCTGAGTAGAGGAAAACGGCAGAGACGCCTCTCCCACGGCTTCGAAGTAATGCCAAGGTAGTACCGAGTCTGGGAGGTGGGGAGGAATCTAGGTGTTAGAGGGTATGTGAGTTCCACACTAGTCACACAGGCTGCTAGTCACGCATGCATTCTCGAAACCTCCTAAATAAAAAAAGGAGTATGCAACAGTCTAAAGCAAAAGAGTGTGAAGCATTGCGCCAATGGCGAATGTTTGATTATCAGTCTAAGTAGATGCCTTCTTCTACAAAGTATGACTCTTCTACGTCCTCTTGAATTCTGTGGATCTTATGAACCAGGAAATGTGCATCAATAAATTGCGCAATAATTGGTTAAAACGTCTACGGTTAAGTTTTTTCTCACGAAAGGACCACTTTAAGCAGCTGCCAGAGTTCCTTAGAGTTCGTTGTTTTTCCACTTGGTTGACTACACAAATTCAAGTGCGCATCGGAAAGGATCGTGCGCATTAGACTCTTAGAGCGGACCGAATAAGACTAAAACGTAGGACAAATTTTGTTTACTCTTCTGTCTGCTAGCTAGATTTACGACAATCAACGGATACGTTTAATTCTGACATTTATTTACACGTACTTTACTTGTATATTAACAGGCAATTGCGTCAGCCGTTTACATTATTAAATTCCATTATCACAAGTATCAATGACAGCAAAAAAACCGGAGAATTTGTAATACATTTAAATCGATAATACGTGTGCTACTGCCATTTGTGTTAGTATGTTTTGTAGTGCGTATGCTGTGTTTTCCCTGTAGCAACAGCGTGGTTTCATTTAGTTGACGTTTTCTTCCTGCCCTGGGTAGACTGAGTTGCGGCAGAGGCGCGGATGACAAAAATGATGCAGGCTTTCCTCTAAAATGTCCACACCTGAATTGTAGTTTTGTGGCAGGGGGTCGGAAACCACTTCGAGAAAGCCAAATTCCTCCTCCACAGGTTCGATGGTGATCGTGACCAATCCTGGCGGCATGGCGATGGAATCAGCGCTCGAGCCAGGAAGCTGCATGGAGACGGTAATTTTCGGTTCAATTGTTTTCGTGAACAGCGGATGGAAGCGGACATTAGCGCTCAAATCAGGGAGCTCGGCCCGGTCGATGAGCTGCATCGAATCGATTACGTCCGGCTCAACCGACTTCATGTACAGCTGATTCAAGGGGTCTTCCTTTGAGAGATCTCCACACGAATTGTGGTAATCTGACCGAGGATCGGAAGCCACTTCAATGAAGTCTTCAAAAACCTCCTCCGGAGACTCGATGGTGATCGTAACTGATTCCGGCAACATTACGGAGCCATCAGAACTCGAACCAGGGAGTTTTGGCTTATCGGTGACCTGTGTCGGAACTGTAGCTTCCTGCCCAACCGTCTGCGTCAACCGCTGATATAAGGGCCTTTGCCTCTGGATCGGTTTTTGGTGGTCGCCTCTTGTAGCCGCACCAGCTGGCCGGGCGTCAAGACTATGCCCGAGCAAGATGCACACCACCACAATAAAGATAAACTTCACAGAAGCCATTGTAGCAATCGAGTAGATGCTTAGATGTACAGTAGTTATACTAAGCTCAGATCTTTCTATTTATACTAATTTCATTATACGGACTTACAAAGTGGAAAGGGTAATGGCGCTTATTCTCTCTAGATGCCCTTTCCTGTCGAAGTTGACGAAGATCTCGGCACTCACACAGAAGCCCACGGGGGTCTCGTGGGGAGGTTCTATTTTTGCGGCACGGAGCAGTTAAGAAACGCCTCTTCTGACGAGGCTAATGCGAGTCTCGAATAGATGCTGATAAAATGCTAGTCGTGTAATCGGTTTCTTGAGGTCGAGAAGGATTTTGTTGGTATTTCCCAATTCATGTTCAGGCAAATATACACAGTATATATATATATATATATATATATATATATATATATATATATATATATATATACTGTATATATACATGATTTTGTTTGTATTATTTTTAATTGGGGAATCTAGTTTCTATGATGTTTTGTGTTATTTATAATATGCGATCAACATAAAACTGTGTGAAAAATGACTTACTAATATCAGCTAGGTTCATGTTTTTGATGTTGGGTTTCTGATTATGACAAACACTTCAGACCTTCGGACGGATCATGGCCCTATAGATTAATTGAGACCTCGACTATGCTTTCCTGGTTATCGCCAGAACATTTCCCCCTATTTGTGAATAAAAGCAGCACGAGACGGCTAGTCGGAACTAAGAATCTACAGGTTGCCAGAGAAGAGACCAAATGTGTTCAAAGCAGGTAGGAGTTTTCGATAGAAGACGAGTGTTCACGACACCAGTAAAAGCTTGCCAAAGGCTTCCGAAGCTAATTAGGCCGATCTGCCAATAGGTAGAGGAGTCAGCTAGGATTTTTGAGTGTTCTGTGTTTTTACAGCATTTTTAGATGTCTTGTGGTTTTACAGCAGTTCAATGTGTCAGCGTGCTGTATTTTACGCTAACATTTGAAGAACATCAAGCCCATATTTAGAATAGAGCTTGAGCGACGGCGACTCCGTATGCTTGGTATCAAGGGCCCCGCCATGAGGAACGTCCAAAAGTCGAAGATAAAACGCATTCTGAAACGACAAAGATATAGCACTAGGCCAATCTCTTAAAAAAGCTCGAGGTTACAATCTATGAAATCTGGAAACATTTGTATAACACCCTTATGCTCCTATAGTATAAACTGATCACCCGTTGAAGCGGTGAATTGATGTCCGGCAAACTGCATGGAAGTGTTGTGAGATGCTACTTTTTGTGTTAGCCAAATAATATTTTCTGTAAGTGCCATTCGTTCGTGCTTTAAAAAGTGCCGGGTCTTATATATGTCCTACACTATGATACGTAGGATAGTATAGACATGGCTCAATGTTCTGCAGCTCTGCCTTGAGGCTCGTGTTTTTAATGACGAGAGAACGCATTATCAGATTACTTCGACGAGACGCATTCTTTACTAGCTCAGTTAAGCACAGGCTGTACTTAATAGCAGTATCTGTTAACATGTAATAACTAATGAATAAAAACTTGTAAATGTTTATTGTTTAAGCCGTGTGTACCCGATTATTCAAATGCATTTACAATTACTGTGGCCAAAATGCACTAAAAATATTAATAGGTAACTTGATATTAAAGAACTCAGACCATCCACGGACTGTTTGAACATACATAGAGCATTTGTCCTAGCCACTTCGATGAAGTCTTCAATACCCCCTCTGCAGGCTCGATAATGATCTTAACCGATTCCGGCAACATGACGGGGACCTCAGCGCTCGAATCAGGGAGATCTGGCTGGCCGGTGAGCTGTAATACAACGGCCACTAACAGCTTAACCGCCTTCGTCAGCAGCTGGTGTAAGCGTAGAGTCAAATTGGCCCAGACGGAAGCCGCCGAGACGTCAGCTAACTCCTCGACCGTTAGCGCCAACAGTCTTCACTTGGCCTCGGATGCTCCACTTCTTCGGGGGAGGTTCTGGTCTGATTGTGATAGGACCGCCACCAAAATACTCTTGAAGTTGTTGATATGGCCTTACCTCGGACCAGCGAGCATCGTCGATCTTGATAGAGTTAAGACTGCGTTCCTCAAACCTCATCCTGGATGTCTAGAAAACGCACCGCAATCGGCTTGTCTATCTGATGGCTTTCCAGAGAGACTTTGCAACGAATTTACAATCTGCCTCGCGCTCAAGCGTTCAAGCAGCCTTTTCACAAGTCGGAGACGGCCCAGTCATCTATATGACGCCAGCCCTTACCCCGGACACGTTGAAGAAACCCAATAGGAAAATTTGTCGTTTTCTTTTCGATTCGTCATGCGTACACGTTTTACTGTATAACTTGTGCACGACCTGGCTACCACGAAGATAGTGCATCATGTAGTGGCGGTGGCTTGGGCGGCTAACGCACCGTTCGAAACGGGGCGTTGCCATGGCAACCACGGTTAGCAAAACATGTCTAGTTCGAGCCCCGGCCGTGCTGGTTGAATTTGTTGGACGTGGTTGTCATTGCCCTGCTGCTACATACCTCTGCTGGAGAAAGCCTTTATAGTTCCAGTACGAGAACGCGATGACGATAGATGCATTTAGACGATATCGTGCCACAGGCAACTTAGCCCATTACTAGCGTCTAAAATGTGGTTGTCAGAGCGTAAAAAAAGAATGTGTTTGTAAAAGTTGAGGTCAGCAACGCTGGACATATTATTTACTGGAATGCTCCAACCCGGTTTCGGAAAACCGTCTAATCTAATAAGCTGTGGTACATGCTTTTTGGTCATTAAAACGACTAAACCGAGCAAGATGGCTTAGTGGCAACAGCTTCTGCCTTGCATTCGGGCGGCCTGGGTTCGAGACCCAGACGGCCACACCTAAACTGGTTTTCATGGTTCTCAATTTAAACAAGGTGAATGCCGGAGTGGGTTAAAAATCGACCATGATCGAAAAAAAAAACGGGGAGCACAAATGACTCAATAAGATGGCTCATCTGATGCAGCCGATGTACCTCATACCTCAAATCCATACCTCGGTGCCTGAACGAGCGAGTTTAATACGAATGTATACATATTATTCTTGAATGTTGACCGATCCCAAAGCGCTGCAAAGTTCAGTAGTAAGACGCCGATATTCAAATTGTCTTGGAGGTTGCGGCCGGTATTCGAGTAGACTGACCTAGGCAGAGACCGCCACAGAGAGTATGCAGAGGTAGGGGGCGTTTTTCAAAGCGCCTCACTAAACGAACAGTCTCGCTGAGTCTTCACAGCCGAAAGTCGAATGCTGTACTTAGTGCCGCAAGATAGCGACATCTTACTGTCGGGGGGCGGGACAAGTAAATTCCGGTTTGTGCAGAAAAGCTAACCTTCACGAAATCTCTAGCCCACGCTTTGAGACAGAAGAGATTCCCCCACTCTCCACGAAGTAACACAGATATACATTGTTGCTTGAAGGTAGAGTAGACACTTCCGTGCTTGACGGCTGCATGACGACCACTTGAAACCGATCGTCATGCAGTGAACTTGCACTGAACGTCTCAGAAATGAGTCGATAGGCTCATAGTGATGTTGAGACGCAACAATTCATCTCTCATGGAAAAAGTAGTGAGGCAATTTTTAGCACGTACTGGATGTGCTACATTAATCAAATCATTCAACGCTGTGAGAGTGGTGTGGGGAAGATTAGTCGCATTCAAATAGGTAGGCTTGATCAGGCTGTGCTTGCGCTTATTTAGCTATATGCCAACCGAAAAATGTGTGTATTGATGTAATCAAACTTGTGGCCACTACTTTCGGCGTAATGTTCCATTAACTCTATAGGTTGTTAGAGCCTACATCGATGATGTATGCAAGCAATTGGAAACTAGTAAGTTGTCGTATAGTAGTAGCTCAGGTTCGCCGCTTAAGCGGTATGTTTAGGCTAGATAGAAGATCAGTGCCAGCTTGATCTTCTGCTTCTCGGTTGCGCGGATGTGACTAAACTTCAGTAAAATTTAGCCATTAATTTAGTCTTTAAAGTCGAGTGCACCGTGTGCAACGCATTTGTTCAATGAACGGAGCATGCCATTTTTTTGCTTAGACTGCTGAATGTAGCAGAGTAGTCCTTAGAGGATGGTGAAAGATGAAGTTCCGGACCATATGCATATCTAAGATACTTGATAATAGGAGTTAAATGCTTGTTCAAACAAACGTCGTGTACAGAAGCCTGACTAAACTGGTGACGAACCTTCATTTGAAAACGAATTCATAATGAATGTTCTCATAAGCATGCTTTGATCAATTCAAATGTGCAGTGTTATGAATACCTGCTTCATGCTTGCAAAGCAAAATAACGTGAGGCATTCCGTAAAAGGCGAACTTTTGATCGATTGTAAATTTGCGATAAAACGTCTTCTCCTACGAAGTTTCACTCTCCAACGGTCTCTTGAGTTCTGTGGATGTTTCGAGCCTATTGTTGGCCATTAAGTACGAGAATTTTGCACAACAAAATGGTTAAAACTTTTGCGGTCACGTTTTTCACAGAAGGCACAGTTAAAACAGGGTTGAAGTCCCCTATAGTTTGTCCTGTTTTGTTTTTCCACTTTGTAGACTAGATTAATGTAAGCGTTTTGTACGACATCGGTAAGAACTCTATGAGTGGATCGATTAGGTCCAAAAAGTTGGCTATCTTTGTTTATTCTTCTGCCAGCTAACTACATTCACGATAAAAAACGGATACGTTTGATTCTTACATTTATTTACATGTCTCTTATTGCACACCAGAATGCAGTTGTAGCTTTTGCCATCTATATTAATGAATTCCATTATCGCTAGTATCAATGGCAGGAGCAAAAACCGGAGAAGTTAAAACAAATTAGGCGCTATAATACGAATTCCAACTGTAGAAGTATGGCATATATGCTGTATTTTGTGGTGCGGCCGAGGCGATCATGAAATAAAAAATAGTCGCCAAGAGGAATCGGGCAAGATTCAAAGTATTTGAGGTAGTAGCGAAGCCAACGATAACGGGGTCCGATGTAGTAGGCGTCGTCTTCTTGCTCAAGGTAGACAAAACAGTAATGATAGCATGGATAACGGCGATACCTGTTTTGTATGGCAGAGGGTCGGAAGCCACTTCGATGAAGTCGTCAAATTCTTTCTCCGCATGTTCGGTAGCAGTTGTGATCGACTCCCGAGAACATTACGTGGAGATCAGCGCTCGAGTCAGAGAGCTCTGGCTGGTCGATAAGCTGCATTCGAGCGGTAATTTCCGCCTTCATCCGCAGCTGATATATAAGAGGCCTTCCCCTGAGAGGTCTACAACTGCATTGTAGTCATAAGGCAAAGTTCAAAAGCCACCACGTTTATGCCGTTAAAATCCTTCTCCTCAGGCTCGAGGTGCTCTTAATCGATTCTAGCAAGATCACGGGGGCATCAGCGCTCTGGTTAGGGTGTTCTGTACTCGAGTATGTAATTGTACTCACGAATAGTGTGGCCTAAAATGCAATAAATATTGTACCAGGTATCTTCTTATCAAAGGAGCCGTATTATCCACAAACTATTTCAATGCACGTCAAAAATTGCCTTCCGATTTCTATCACAAACAACAATATAAGGATAGCAAAGATTTGTGTGTATACATTAGGGCAAATGATACATTTTGAGGAATCTGTGTACAAAACTTACCACGAAATACTATTGTCTCTTGAAGACTTAACGATTCACCCTTTCTTATAAGATTTTAAGTTATTGCGTACAATGTGTGTTATAATAATCAAATCATTTATTATTAAGAGAGTGGTGCGGGTTATTAGTCGTATTCAAAGATGTCCGGCCCTCGGTACATTGAGGATATACTTGTCAGATTTATTATCACACATGTTGTGTAGAAAAAGTACAGTTAAAATATATGCATATGTATGCATACACACATTTGGATTTATAAAATAATTGATATGTAAAAGCTATGAAGCTATGACGCGAGCTTGGTTATCTAGACTAGCTAGAGACGGGACTAAGGTGCAGGAGGCAGCATGGTATCTACCGCAAAGTAGTTTACAACGTTGACACACACAAGAGTCCGAGGGATCATGGGACCCGGAGGTCGCGCACAGCACGTAGTGAAAACCATGCCCAGCGAACCTAGTCACCACATGGCGGTTAGATCTGCTCGGCCCTTTCCATGCGTGGTTTTGCATTGCTCCTGTGCTCAAGAAATTGACGCTATACCTCAGGTTAAGTGCCAAGTCCGTAAGGAACGGAGGATAGTCTAGAATTAAAAACAACCTCCTTAAAAGATGTTTTTAATTCTAGTCGTATTCAAAGGGGTTGGGTAAATCAGGCTGTGCTTACCCCCACTTAATTATTGCCAACCGAATATTGTGCTTATATAACTAGACATGACCACTGCTTTTGGTGTAATGTTTCGTCAACTCTGTCTGCTGTTGGGTTCGATGAAATATGCAAGTCATTGGAAATTAGTAAGTTGTCCTACAGCCGTTCAGTTTCACAGATCAAGCACTAGGTTTACGCTAAGCTCCAACTTACTCTTCTGGTTCTTAGACGCGCGGATGTAAATCAATTCGGTATCTTATTTCCATTTATTTAGTTGGTTAAGCCAATAGCGCCATTTTAGTTCCGCGCATTTGTTTGATAGGCAAATACATCGAAGTAATGGAACGTGTACAGAGGAAGTTCATTCGTCGTGTCTCAAAAATCTCTCTCTCAGGTGTAACATTGTCCAAAATTCTATTGTGTAAAGTCCCGTTTGGGAACTGCAGTCCAGAGCAGACTGCTATCGCATGTACAATCAAATTATAAAATCATCAAATTTTTCTAACTATTTTACCATTCGTGTAAACAATCTTAGAAGCGGCAGCACCATCTCGTCTAAATAAATTGCAAAGACGGATCGCGTAAACAACATGTTTTCATGGCGGATGGCTAGGGCACTGAGAACTCAAAATACTTGTGGCGCAGATGTCGGCACACACGTAACTTGACTGTTCTTCGATTCTAGGTAACAGTTTGTAAAATGTGAATATTGTAGCATATCCCCCTTTGACAAAATAAAGGTGCGTTTGATCGATTGAAAGAAGCACGCCTTTTTTTTGCTGTGACTGCCGATTTTAGCAGGGCAGTCGTGATAAGATGCAGAAATGTAAAGCTTCAGGACATATGCATATTTAAGATAGTGGGATACATATGTAGATTTAAGATAGTGGGAGTCAAACGTTTGCCCAAATCAAAATCGTGTACGGAAGTGGTGGTGGGCCTCAGAAACACGGGGCATGCCCGACTGAGTTGGTGACACTTTTTCAATTGAATTGAACGTTATCGCAAGCATGCGTGGATTAATTCAAGTGTGCGTGCCATGAAACAGACAGGCGGGCACCGGAGGAGTATTTACAAAATGGCAGTAACCCCCTATCCAGCCGCAGCAAAACATGTGGGATGATAGAGAGGAAAAGAGGTGAGTAGAGGAGAACGGCAGAGAGGCCTCCCCCACGGCTTCGAAGTAATGCCAAAGTAGTACCGAGCCTGGGGGGTGGGGGAGGAATCTGGGTGTTAGTGGGTATGTAAGTTCCACACTAGTCACGCAGGCTGCTAGTGACGCATGTGCATCACGCATTCCCGAAACCTCTCAGATCATAAAAGTGCTATGAAACAGTCTAAAACAAAAGAGCGTAAAGCATTGCGTCAATGGCAAATGTTTGATTATCGGTCAAGTAGATGCAATGAAACGCCTTCTTCTACAAAGTATCACTCTTTTGCGTCCTCTTGAATTCTGCGGATCTTATGAACCATGAATTGTAAACCATTATATTGTGCAACAATTGGTTAAAACGTCTACAGTCACGTTTTTTCACTACTTTAAGCAGCTACTAATTGCCAGAGTTCCTTAGAGTTTGTTGTTTTTCTACTTAGTTCACTACACAAATACAAGTGCCCTGTACGCATCGGAAAGTATCGTGTGCATTGGATTCTTAGAGCGGACTGATTAAGACAAAAGCGTAGGACTAGTTTTGTTTACTCTTCTGTCTGCTAGCTAGATTTACGACAATCAACGGATACGTTTAATTCTTGCATTTATTTACACGTACTTTACTTGTACATCAACATGCAGGTGCGTCAGCCATTTACATTGCACGTGATGCTGGATGCCGTTGCTGTTACCTTGACGCTACCGCTGCGTGTTTTCGTGCTGGTCCTGTTGACGTCCGATGATGTGCTGTTGAGTTCTAGTCATTGGTGTGTTGTTGACCTTTTTAGCCAAATCATCAATGCGCTTTCGTAATGTTTGGATTTCATTTTGACAGCCGCAGCTGGACTTTGTACTCAGTGATCGACTTATTGTTATCGATACTTCGGACCAAAAACATGACTTGCCAAAGTTGTCGGTTTCGTTCGGGATTTAAAAGCAGCAATGTGTGTGGACAGGTTTACTGCAGCTATTGCAAGTTGTTCTGGACCTTGGTTTAAGAAACTCTCCACCGCATGTTGCACAGGGTGGACCAGGGTTTTCTTCAATGTCTCCGCACAGAAGCAGCAATATGACCAGGGCTGATCTTCTCAGTATGTGTGCTTTAGAGATACTACGACGAGGCAGGTACAAGTACACACTTACCCTTAAGCAGTTTACTTCGTTGACCCCATGTGCACGGTTTGGGTTCTCCTTTGTAGCAACTTTTGTCAAAAAGTACACTAACACTAGAGCGCACAAAAAGCGTGACCGACCTGTTGCCATTGCGACAGCTGACTTTTTTAAATCCGGGTATTCTTCGTAGTCCTAAATGGGCACGTCCTGTGTCATAGTTCTGATACGCGACCTTCACAGTCGAAGGTTGATCTATCGGTATGTTCGTTGCCAGACGCCCTTGTATGTCCGACAGCAACTAGCTATCTCAGACGCATTCACATACAAGAATGTTGACAGATACCGTCGTGAGGGTCGCCGGGGGCGGAGAGGAGAGTCGACGTAGAGGTTTTTCGCGACTGCCCGTCTGTCTTCGAGGCGATGGAGTTTGATGCGTTCGATGGTTGCGCCTAATGATGGTCGGGGGTTGCTGGCTTCACCACCGTGGCCACATCTGACGGCATCTAACCCTCGCTGGCTCACGGCGCAGACCTGTCTTGTGGCCTTGTGTATTGTTCCACAAAACGCAAAATTTCGACGATTTTGATGACAGCAATGTGCTGATGGGCTGCACGGGGTCGACATCTTGCTGGTGCGATGGTCTGTGCACTTTTCCGGTCAATTTAGCCGATATTGTTAGCGAACAATACCGCTTGACCGAGAGCGAGCGAAGATGCGGCCGTTTGCTGTGACGGCCGGAGACAGACTGAGTTGCTGCTGTTTTTGTGATGACTGTTGATTATGGTGCTTCTCAGAGAGGCCCTGGATATATATATATATATATATATATACATATATATATATATATATATATATATATATATATATATATATATATATAGTTCAATAAGTTCTTAGAATGAGCTTTTTAGAATTCGAATTTTGGCGCGCTTCCACCGCTATTAGGAACTGCAACTTTTCGACTGCTAGCACTCAAAATATTATGGTGATTGGCCGTTGCGATTTCGTTTGATAGCTTTTCCCGTGCAACGTATCGGCGTGATTTTTAAAAATGAAGAAAAAAGAGTTTTGAGTTATCAAGCATTTTCATTTCAAAGGTTGGAATGCGACCCAAGTAAAAATTGGGTTGGACGAGACGTACGGTGACTCTGCGCCATGTTTTGCCACTGCTTCCAACTGGATTAATGTGTTAAAAAGAGGGTCGCAGGAGCACCGAGAATGAACTACGTCCAGGAGGCCAAAAACGGCAACTGATAAGGGAAACATAGAGAAAGTGCGAAACATCGTTGGCACAGATAAGCGAATGAACATTAAGAAGATAGCGGAGGCATTAGGTATTAGTTTAGGTAGTGTGCATTTTATCCTATACGAAAACTTGAAGATGAAGAGCTCAGAGAAAAAATGGCTGCCCGCATTTGCTCAACAAGGCCAAAAAAGCGCGCCTGTTTTTCGCTTGCACAGCGAAATTTGGCCAAGATGTCGAACAATCCGTCGGATTTTTGGCGCAGATTCATGACCGCGATAAAATCTGGGTCCATCACTACACTCCCGAGACCAAGAAGCATCTTGCCAATGGTGTGCACCTGATGAAGGACCACCGAAGAGGGTGCGGACAACGGCATTGATCGGAAAAGGTGATGGCTACAGTTTTTTTAAGACCAACGTAGAATAATGCGGTCGACTACCTTTGAGAGCGGGTAAAACGATCACATTGAGAATATTATGCAAGACTGTTGGACTGCCTTTAGCAAGAACTCGTCGTGAAACGGCCCGCTTGCAGAAGAAGGTTGTCCTGTTTCACCAGGAAATGCTCCTGCACACAAGTCCCGGCAAGCATCGGCAAACTGGCCCAACTGAGGTTCGAACTTATTGAACAACCTTCCTATTCTCCAGCCTGGCCCCCTCTATTATTTCCTCTTCGAACATTTGAAGATAGTCTCGGTGGAAAGCGTTTTTCCAGCAATGAAGAGGTTAAGGCTGCTGTCAATGCCTATTTTCAGTCTAAAGACGCGGAATTCTACTTAAGAGGTATAAAACTCTGAACATCTTGGTGGGAAAAGTGTATTGAGCATCTCGGGGAGTATATCGAATAAGATAAATTTAAAACATAATTTGGAAAATTCTTGGTTTCGTTCTAAGAACTTATTG